>VZRQ01004561.1:866296-906124 GCA_013397975.1 Machaerirhynchus nigripectus | reverse complement strand
TGGGAAGGAGGGAGGGATGGGGGCGAGCCGCAGGAGGGGCCGGGGGAGCCGGGCAGGAGCGGGGCGGTGGGCGCGGTGTCCCCGGGGCCGTCCCGGGGCGAAGCGTTGGCACCGGTGACCCGCGGCCCCTTCCCCGCAGGCGCTGCTCAACTACTACTGCCAGGAGGGGCGCTTCCAGCACGTCCGGGCCGCGGCGGACGAGGCGCTGGCGCGGCTGGGCGGGGACCCCGTGCTGCTCTTCTACCGGGCCTACGGCGCGCTGAGGGCAGGTAATGGGGCGGGCCCGCTCCTCCCGAAACGCTGGGCTTCCTTGCCTCGCCTCTCACAACTCAGCCTTTAGCGCGCTGCACAGGGAAAAGCGCTGTCACGGAGTCTGAATGTATTCCATGTTGAGTATATTACCAGTGTGGTATGATCTGTCACCGCTCTTCAGTTTGAATGAAAGTGATCTAGACAGCATGGTACCAAAGTGAGAAATAACACGTATTTTTCTTTTTCATGGTTACATGAACATGGGTCAGGTAAATGGGTTCCTTGGAGAGAATTTGAGTCCTACCCAAACACAGATTGCAGTTGATCAGAAAGTCATTAGTGTGTCCCAGCTCTTCCCTTCAAAGCAGCTGTGTCTAATTTTGTTGCCTCCTCCGTCTCAGTGAAACTGACAGCTAATACCTGTTGGGGGGATATTTGTGTAAATTATACTGTTCTGAGAAGTTTATTTAGCTACATGCACATTTCAAGGATGTCACAAAATATTAACAAGTAACCCAGCATGGGGGAGGGCTGAGGCAAGACTAGGAAGGTGTGCTGGCTTTGAGGGAGTGTGTCTGTTCCCAAACTCCCAGATGTTCTTGTTTGTGTACGAGTCCTGTTCATTTCTCAAGATACTGTCTGTTCTGCTGATGTTCAAAATATTCACACAAACAAGGCAAGAATCCTGGCTATATAAAGAAACAGGAGCAAAAAGAGCTGCTCAATGCCCCGTATAAAACAAGTAAGAAATATCATTTATTATCTTTATGACAGTTGGCAGAACTAGCACATAATTCTTTTCAAGTTCTTTGCATTGAGACGCTATTTTCTTCCTTGTGTCTGAAAGACTTGCACAAACAAGTGAAAGTGTGTACGTGCATAATGAACAAAAGCATGGAAGAAAAAAATAGAAGGGAAAATTTAAGTCAGATTGATGTTTGATGATGATATTCTTTGTCTTGAAAAGTGCGATAGCTTATTCTGTGCTTGTTTTCACTAGGTGATGTCCAAGAGAGTATTCGACAGTTGGAGTCTATTAAAAACAAACAGGAGGTGTCACTTTGTACAATGATGGCTCTGATTTATGCCCATAAAAAGAGCCCTAATCCAGGTATGCTCATTAAGACATGCTGTTTCATGTTGTAAACAGCTCTATGTGAAGGCCTGAGAGTTGTAGGCTAATTCTGCCGAAGTTAAAAAGGTTTACTCTGGCTTTGCATTTGACACAGGATCAAGTAATGAACTGAGTGACGCTTACCAAGATTGTAAGCAAAAATACCAAACCACAAAACTGTGAAGTGTAAGAGTGAATGTTAAAATAGGACACACACACCCACACACAAAATCTGACTTATCCCTCATGACGAAAAATCTTTGAAGGAAAAAAGAAATTGAATCAAGCTTCAATTTCTTCAACAGAAACAGAACAGAACAGTTTCAAGCTTCAACAAGTTTGTTGTTTACTTGTGTCTGATATTGGTACTTTTGTGCAGAACTGCAACTTGAACAGTCTTTAAAGCCATGCCGTTTCTATCTTTCAAGTTATCCTGACCATACAAATGGAGAAAAGAATTTTGTGAATTTTGGTATTTCTTTTCTCCAGCATAAAAGCTGGGATGATTTTGTTAGGAATTATATTCTCAAAATAAGAGTTTGTTTATCAGGTACACTGTGTAGTTGTTAAACTTTAGCTGTAGTACCTTTCTCACTGTGCAGATTTATAGCTGCTACTGACAGTTTGTTAAGTAATATGATGTGTAACAGCTCTGACTAATGGCATCACTCTTATTCGAGTCCCTGAGGATTAATACTGCAGGACAGCAGAAGTGTCCTGGATCTCAAGACTCTCTGAGAGTGAGAGCCTTTCCCTCATTCATTAGGTGGGTCATCATGTCATAGCAGGAGATCAGGTTGGCCAGGCAGGGCCTGCCTTTCCCAGTGCCTGGCTGGGCCTGATCCCAGGGTGTTGTGTGATGGCACTCAGTAATCTGATCCATGACCTTCACTGACACCAAGGTTGGGCTGACAGGCCTGTAGTTTCCCAGATCTTCCTGCCCTTTTTATAGATGGACATCGCACTGGCTAACCACAAGTCATTTGGGACTTCCACACTTCTGGGACCTCCCCATCAGTCATGTTTATGGGAACCCTCTTCTGCCTTTTCCATCTGTACCTGATAAATATTACTAATTGGGTGGGATTGCCTGCATGTTTATCAATGTACAATACAGGAAACAGTGTTTGCTTTGGAAGCCCTTGGCTTATGTGCTGCTCTTTCGTGAAGAGGCTATCAACAAGAGCTCTGAACAAAACCTTTCAGATCGAGATGCTATTCTAGAGTTGGATGCAAGACTGAAGGAGCAACGTAAAACAGCAGGACAGCAGGCTCTGTACTATGCTGGCTTGTTTTTGTGGCATCTTGGTCGTGACGACAAAGCCCGTGAATATGTTGATAGAATGATCAAAGTTTCTGGTGGTGGTAAAGAGGTAACTGGTTTTTACCTTTATTTAATGTAAAGGATTAATAGGCATTAATGCTGTTAGGAGGTTATTCTGAACAATTTTGTGTTCTAGTACTTTCTTAATGTCATAAATTCATTTGACACAGCTGAGTAAATTCTCGTAATGATTTTTTTGTCGACTAACATTCATTTTCACTTAATAAGTAATGGCTTAATAAATGAAATCACTTAATAAATGAAAATAATATGTAGTTAAGCCAGTATTGCTACTTGATACCAAGCCCCGTAATTCCTAGCAAAAAAATAAGCATGATAGTCTCACTAGAGGGAGACATCTGGATCTGAAGGCTCAAAAATACCCAAAGGACTGGAGATTTAAATTTTCAGCTGTTGTTAAAGGCAAATTTTGCCTAGGCTTTTACTGAAATAAGTGTTGTATATAGCATTGTCTTTGGCATTTATATACAGACATCACAATTCATTAGAATCTTTAATCTCTAAAGACGTTTCTGAAAACTTACTATATTATTTTTTTAAAGGCGGTACCAACTTCAGTTCAAGGAGAGAAACATGAAAAATTGGGGGTATTTTTTGTAATCAAACTACTTTGAGGCAGAGCTGTTAACTCTGAGTGTGTAACTGTACAGTAGTATTAAACAAAAATGTTCTGTGTGGTTCAGTACTTTTTCAACTTGTAATTTATAGTTTTATGGTTGATCTGTTACATGAGTTAGAAATTGCAACTATTCTAAACATTAGTTTCTGAAATTATGGTTTAAATAATAGCTTAGCTTTCAAACTAACGGTGATTATTAACTGAAGTTGGTAGTTATTTTAAATAATGACTAATTTATTGCCTAATTTATACTAATGTAGAAATAACTCATATTAGTGAAGAAATAATTAAGGACATCACAAAGAAATAGTGTGATAATTCCTAAAAAGACTAAGGATAATTCATTTTGCTGAAACAGCCCTATTTATGACTTTGCTTATTGAAACAATAGTTGTTTGGTTTTGTTTGCTTGTTTTTGTTATTAGGAAATATTGTTTGGGTATGTTGCTTAGTATGAAATATTTCCAGCTGAAGTATTTAAAAGTATTTGAAGTAATTAGCTTATTTTTTTTTACAGACACATGCATACAGATGAAAAAGTACATTAGTATTTAAATATATAGGAAAAAAAAATTGAGTTCACTTATGGTTAGCTCTTTTTCTCGTTTCACAATACAAAATTATGTTTCTATGTTTACTTCGAGTTTTTGAGACATGGTTCAGAGTGTTTGAATTCGGTGAAATAGGATTTGCTTAGTATGTACTTATATTGATACAATACTTTATGTACTCCTTCTATAGAAATACAACACCTGCCTTTCTTTAAAAAAATGCTCAAGTGTATGAAGTTTAGCCAGTTTCTACTGCATAACAAAATCAGGGCCCTGCTTTTTAGCAATTAAAAAATATGGCTCTTCTACTAAGCTTTGAGTTTTAAATACAGAACTCATTTCTTTAATTTTATGTTCTAAAAGAGCTAGTGATATTTTATATTTTAAATTTATGTTTTGATGGCAATTAAATTTTGATTAAATAATTCAGCACTTCAAAATAGATGTTATTTACTTAAGCTTTAAGTAATGTTTGGAACGCATAAGGGAAATAAATTTCATTCATTACAAGCAATAATTTCTTCAAGGAAAAGACACATTTCACCTTTTAAAAGTTTGGATGTTCTTTTAATAATACTTTTGAGGATTTGAGAGATGTCAAGAATTTTGACTTTTACATGCAAGTTTTTCTTTTTAGTCAGGAAGTAGAAGAAAAACCTCAAGTTTCTCACTTTTTTCAGCACCAGTATGTTTCTCAGTGTCTCATATGAACCAAATCTTAATAAGCATTGTGCTAAAATGTTTGCAGAAAATATTCTGTCCAATGTGATCACTTCTGTGAGGTTTTGTTCTGACTGCTGAGTGTTTTAGACTTGTTTGTTGCCATTGGTGTTTCTAATTCTGTAAGTAAATGCACTATTTGATTAATTTAACTCTGGAATAAATTGCTAAAGTTTTAGGTTATGCTATAGAGTGGTTATAATTATATGTCTGAAGTAGCTAAAATAGATACTCTAAGTCCTTTATTTAGGTTATTTCTGCTTATTGGATCTAGTATAATTTTTTACTACTTGGTTAGCAAAGAATTCCAATTTGTATTTTGTTAACAGGGGTTAATTTTAAAAGCGTGGCTTGATCTCACCTGTGGGAAAGAAACTCACATTAAAAAAGCTCTGAAATACTTCGATGAAGCACTGCAGGAAGGCAATGATGTTTTTGCACTGCTTGGTAAAGTAAGTTTACTTAATTATTTTAAATCTTTTTAAATGTCGTATTAGTCTTGTAGATTGATTAGAGAGATGCTGATAAGTGTAGAGCATAATGAGCTTGTCCAAAGAATACAAATACAACTCAGACCCTATAGGTACTTTAGGATTCTTTAGACACCAATGTAAAAAGAAAGGTATAGATTAAATACAGTCAATCTAAATGTATATTGCAGTTATGATTTTTCTATGCACACAAGAAAACCTTTCTATTCATGTATTTATATGTACAAAATCACTTGATTTTGTACATATAAAATCACTTGAAAATGTAAAATTTCAAATTTCAAGTGATTTGAGTTTCAAATCACTTGAAAATGTAAAAATGTGTGGTCTCTTCCTTTTGGCATGGGACACCTATGCACATTACAGAAATGCCATGCGCCAAAAAGTAGTAGTTAAACACTGTAGTGTGATTTTTTTGTTTGTTTTGCTATTGTTAGCACTCCTTTTAAATTGTCATTAGTCTGTTTCATGTGTTCATTTGTGTTCATATAATCATCAATGATTATATTTCATTAAAGGAGTGACATGATTTGTTTTCTTTACACATTTTCTGTTTCAGAGCATATTACATTATATTGCAGACATTGTTACTCATTAACATGATGGTTTTTAGTATTCTAAAGCTAAATGTAGAAAAAATTGTTCAGTGAATATTAGAAAAATATCCTGAAGTTCAGGAGAGTGTGCACAATGGTATTTATTTAGGTGTGTGTGCTTGGCTGCATGTGGACCATTGAATTAGATTAACAGTATATGTCAAATGTAGTTACTGTAATTAGGTTCTAGACAGGCAGCTATCTCATTAGGGCTTAGGAAATTAACTCTCAGAAACTAATGTTTGCACCATTTCTGTCTTAAAAAGATGAAATAAAATGGCACACGTACAGTCACCTGGAATATGGTTAGTAAATTCAAAGCATCAAAGCAAAACATGGTTTAAGTCCTAAATTTATTTCTACTTGCATTTATTTAAACCTGTTATACTTGACTCCTGAAGTAGTTTTGTATTTGGAATACCCTGTAAATCACATTACAGTTAGAAAACTGGCAACAACAGTAGTTACCTGCTCAGTGTGGGTTTTTACATGGTACATACCTCAGGGCTTGAATAAATGTTTCATCAGTGGGTTGTGTTGGATATACTAAAATTGTGGGATACTTCATACAAAGTTATTTGAAACCTAATAAAACAATTTTACTCTTCAGCTACGTCTGTCTTTCTCTTGCTTGCAACTAAATAGTAAGGTGTAAATACTGCAGTTACCTTTGTTACAGAGGGCTTACCACACACACCAGGCTTTACACATCACCCTTTGCTATTTGATTGTTGCAATATGTCTAGTTGTGGTTGATACTGAGGTAAAACTATTACTTCACAAAAGAGTTTTTTCTGCCTAGGTATTTTTCCTGGTTTCTGTATGAAAGAACTTCTGAATCTTCTCACCTGTGTGAGTGTACAGGCTCTTGATATGGCTTCTTTTCCTTCCTTTAGGCACAGTATTTTGAGGTCCGACAGAATTATTCAGGAGCTCTGGAAATTGTGAACCAGATAATTGCAAACTTCCCGAACTTCATTCCTGCTTTCATAAAGAAAATGAAGCTACAACTAGCCTTGCAGGACTGGGAGCAGACAATTGAAACAGCACATAGGTTGAGTATGAAGTAGCACACTACTAAATTCTTTTCTTGCATGTTTACAATCTAAGGACACTTTGAAACAAAAGTAGATAGGTTTCCATTCATTGTTAATGAATATGAATTAGTTGCATCAGGTTTTTTTTAATAAATTTCAAGTAAATTAGGTTTTATTACAAACCAGCCTTGCAATTCTGTGAGGATACTACATCAATACTTGAATCCATTTTGGATGGAAGAGGATCTTTCTTGAGATAGGCATGAAATAAGAGCTGCGCTTTCAGTTGAGATCCATGATGTAAAATGACTGTGAAATACAAGTTATTCTATCCCTGTTTTAGGATAGAATAGATAACTGAGCAAGGGTTTGGTTTCTTTACATTCACCTTTTGTTTGGCTTTAGACTATTGCAGAAAGATCCCCTCAATTTAGAAGCCATAAGAATGGAGGCCCTGCATCACCTGTGCAGGGAAGGAAATATACCTGAGGTGAGTCTTTTTATTAACAGAATGTTGAGCACAACATAGTGCATGTGGCATCTAGCTCCTACAAAAGCTATCTTCTTTATGTATTCTCCTCATATACTTTGGCTGGTCGTGTGCTGCACTAATCTGCAGGAGGTGTATTCGCCTATCCTGATTTGAATGGCTACTCTAGCTTATTGCTGGGCTGTTTTCTGGATGCCAGGGAAAAGATAATCCTTAACCTCCATCTTTCCAGAGAACAGGTGTCAAGCCAAACAGAAATCTGGTCTGGACAGTTAACTGAGTCATGTTGATTTGAATCATCAAAGGGATCTTTTCTGTTTTAATGCTCTTTTGATAAATTCATAAGTTATTGTAAGCCTTCCATTATTTTTAAATATTTTACTAATTGAAATAAGGGAAATATTGAGGTCTTGTAGGGATAGATTTTTGGAAGTAGGTCACAGTTGTTACACCTGTGTTTTGTTCACCATTTTTTGACAATTATTGTGGGTTTTCAGCTCTAAGAATTCTATGCTACTTTTCCTTCTACTCCCAAGATCCATTTTTTTGCACAGGGCTCGATGCATGTATTTCGTATGTATGGTGCTTGTGCCATTTTTCAGGAAGTTTTAAAATAGTTGACCTAAATTGTCACCGAGAATTAATTCTATACTTTTTCTCATTATGCAAAAATACTGGTATAATTTAAGTGAAAATTCAGCAAAAAAAGTGTTCTCATTGTGTTGTAGGTGTTTTCAAGTTCTAGAAGAAAAGGTTTTGATGTTTAACACATTTTCAGTTATTGCAAAGAACTCAGTCATTATTCTATTTATAATCAAATTTAAATCTTATGCATAATCGTGAGAAACATGGAGAAGTAGTGAGAATTGCTGACTCCAGTGAAGCCATCCAAAGGGAACCTTGCTGGACACAGTAGAGTGTTAACTAAAGAATCTGGGGTAAAATGTTACGTATAACTAAGAGTCTAGGGAAAAATTTCAAGGCCTGTTAGATTTACACATTGCAGATGTCTGCATCTAAAATCATATTAAAAACCCTGTGTACCATATTATTGTATGGCCAGATAATCCCCATATGTGTTTTGAGAAACTAATGTTAAAAAAGTCTGAGCACTTTGAAGTGCATTTATTTTGAGCATGTGTGTCTGTATCACACTGAAGCACCCACAGGATTCACAGATCAGATTCCTCAGACTGTCTTGCTTTATGGGACTCCTCTGTTATATCAGACTTAGCTCAAGCCTTTTTTAGAGCATGGATAAAAGACACATGGTCTGCTTTATAAATGTCACTTTACTATTCCGAAGTATTTTCTACTAATTCTCAAGTCTAACTCCTCACCCTGAAAACATTTGAATTTATATTTTAAAGTATTTGTGCATAGTAAAAATGTGACTAGTTTTTAGTGAAAACTGTTCAGTTGGCCTAATCTGTTAATTTTTTTTATTAATTATTATGTTATTCCTTTTTCTCCAAGGCTTCATCAAGACTGGGAGACCTAATTAAAGCACTGGATAGATTAGAACCACGTAATTCTGAGCTATTCTGCAAAATGGCTTTAGCTTTCAGTAGAACAGTGAGTACGCTTTTTTTTTCCTTAAGCAGCATACAGCTATCTATATATCCTAGTTTTGTTCTGTATGTTGGTAGGCAGATGTTAAATGTCTACTAAAAAGTAGAAAATTGTGGACAATTGAAGTAGATTAACTCTTGCAGCCTTGGTAACCACATTTTTCAAGCTTTATATTCAGTATGAATTATAATGCGTAAACCGTCTCATTCCAAAAATGGTTTTACTGCTTGCTTTTAAGTGAGAAACAGTGAAAATACACTCAAATATTCACCAACCATATTCTTACTGTAGGAAACAGACAAGATTAATCACATAACCTTGAAAGTGAAGGTTTCTTTTATCTCTGTATTTATCAAAAATTGCTGTAAGGAAGCATTCAAAGAAAGTATTCCTTATTGTATGGTATTGTATATTTATGTTTGAATCCATCCCACTTTAATATAGTTTTTATAGAATTACTACAGACTAATTTATTCTTACGTGAGATGTTGTTGTCTCAGCTGATCTGGCTATATTCAGTGTGTTTGTCTAATTGATTCCAAAAACTAAGAAAATCTTAAGGCTTAAAGATTTTTCTTACCATTAGTGTGGCCGGAACCAGCTCATCCTTCAACATACACAGACCTTAGTTGAAAGAGCATTTGATTTGGCATCTGACAATGCAGAATTTGCTACGGAACTTGGCTACCAAATGATTTTACAAGGGAAAGTGAAAGAAGCTCTAAAATGGTACAAGACTGCTATGACACTTGATGAAACAAGTGTTTCTGCACTAACTGGTAAGGTCTTACACTTCCTTTTGATTTTTTGCTGGACAATGCTTTTTTGATCAAATTTTCCTGTTACTGGTACAAGGAAAATCTAGAACTATTAGAACGGGGGCATTGGGTTGTATTTTCAGATCCATGGTGTGCTTTCTTCCTTGTAGCCAGTGTCTCCCTACTGGATATGTCTTTTGATCTTCCATTTTGAAAACCAAATCTTTTCTCTTCTAAATTAGAGCTCTCAAAGTAATAGTAGAAACAGACATTTTGCTGTATTTTACTTATTTTTTAATTCTGTAGTGCCTGAGATCTAGAGAACTCTTAGGCACTACAAAAATAAGAAAGCCAAGGGCAGTTGATAAAACAAGCTGCCCATGTTCTCATTTATGTCCAAATTGGACTGAAAACCATTATCAAGTTAAAACCTCATACTTTGGATGTATTTGTCACATCCAAAAAAGCCCCACTTCAGAATAAGTCCCATTTGTGTCAAGAAAATGGAGAGTAAATATGCCATATTTGCTTGACAGATTTCTCCCTGTATTTTTTTCTCCTTGAGTATGCCATTGCCTTAAACAGTATTAAAACTTCAGATGGCAGGAGTGGTTTGTGTGTGCACTTGAGGTTGTTTCCCTTCTTGTACTTTTTCTGAATTTAGAAGCCAAATTATGGTGCTGCTGCTTAGTCTAGAACCAGTTAAAGTTTTACTGTTTCAAACTGCTTTATAGCATATTAATATATCAATCATGTATCATCTGCACATGGTTTTTCTGAGCATGTAAAATTTGCATTACCATAGGTCTTGATCGATTCTTGCTTTTCATGTCACTGCTTTACAAAGAGGTTGAGGAGAGAAAGAGTTAATTCTGGAAAAGAAAGCATGTGCTTGACTAGGAAGATGAATTGGTAATAAAATCTTTCCATGTGTTACAGGAATTATCCGTTGTCAGCTAATACAAGGTCAATTAGAAGATGCAGAGCAGCAGTTGGAGTTTCTTAATGAAATTCAACAGTCCATTGGGAAATCTGGGGTAGGAGACATCTTTCTTCACTGAGATACTTTGATTACAATCTGGACTGTGGTCTTCTAACTATTACACGTTCTGTAGTTCAGTCATTTGAGTAGAGCATTCTTAATGTTAAGTCTAAGTCTGCTTTTCTTCCTATTCAAGTTGCATAACTTTGCATTACAAGGCTGTTTGCTTGCAGAGCAAAAGCATCATCACTTTCTAGCTGTGTTTGTTCTCTGAAGGTAAGTTTGAAATATAAAGGAGGGACAAATATTAATTATTTTCAGGATTTTGTGATCAGACAAATGTAAAGGTTCTTGCAAAAATTAAAGGAATGAATTGGTTGAATAATCATCAAATGTCCTTTACAACATACTAAATGTCTTACGATATCCCTAAATACAAAGAAGAAGTGGCTAACATTAGTAATTATGTAGTATTATATGAGTAACAGATAAATGTATCTGGAATATGCAGAATGTTTGGGGTTTTGTGTTTTTGGTTTTTTTCTGTAGGAATTATCTTTCTTGCGTGCAGTCCTAGCTATGAAAAAACATAAGAGACAAGAAGAAGTTATTGCTTTATTGAATGATGTTCTGGATACTCACTTTTCATCTTTGCATGGATTTCCTCTTGGCGTGGAATATTTTGAAAAACTAAACCCTGATTTCTTGCTAGAAATTATAAGAGAATACCTTAATTTTTGCCCAGCACAGGTAAGCAGCTGTAGATCTCATCTATTTGAGAATGGTAATTACTTCATTTTGAGAACAGTTAATCATGAAGCAAAAAATTAGAAATTTTTCCCTCTTAAAATGAGAATTTATTTGAAGTAAGAGTATGTTTTAAGATATTACACCACTGTTTAGTCAAAGTAATGATAAAAATACATCTTTTGTGATCTGAGCAAGTGGCGGTAATGACACCTGAGGAAACTTGGGATATTTATTCCATGCACTCTGTGTGTGTAGTTGTACTGTCTTAGTATCTCTTAGGATACTATAGCAATATAGTGAATAGAGTTACCTCTGTATGAAACTAGGATGTTCACAATGACCACCCTATTCATGAAATATTTTTGTTGGCTTAGGATATCTTTTCAGTGTACATAAATTCTTTCTTTTGTGTGTTGGTAAAAGTCAGTGGAATACTGCCTTTTTATATTATTGTTAATTCCAATGAAAAATCTCACTTGCTTAGGTGGCTTAATTTTCTGTAGCTGAATTTGTGTGCTCTAGTTTTGGTAACGAAGGCATGTAGAACTTAATAAAATGAATGGGGAACTGACATCTTTAAAGCAGAAGAAACACATTTAAAGTTTCTTTAAATAGTGTCTTCCTTAAATAGATTATTTTTCTGAAATAGCTGGGAGCTGACTTCTGTTATCCTGTCATTATTTCTAGCCTAATTATAGAACCTTTCCATAAATAGGTTTATGTAGAGTTTTAAAATCGTAACAGGAAAACAAGTAGCTTTCCATTGTTACGAACTGCCTCACTGTCTATAAGAAAGTGATAATGTCTGAAAGTCTAAAACATTAGTAGCAGTGACATTTTCATGTCACAGATGGAGATGATAAGAAGTGTCATTGTATGAGGTGGTGTCTTATCTGAAGACTTCCCTGGGATGCATTCCAGAAGTATTGTATGGCAGTGATGGTTTTTAATTTGGAATTAAAACTGCTTTTCTGAATTTTTGCTAATAGAAAGATTTTTGTAAGAAAAGATGGGCTTTTCCTTAAGTTTCCTTTATCCCTTTATTGCAAAAAGACCTGTCTGGTGTTTGAAAATGAGTAGTTAGCTGGGTGCTGGAGGCTTCCATTTTGGTATTGGAGATCGCTGCTGCTCCAGGACACCTGTCCTGTGGAATACTGTTTGTGGACAGAATGATGTTTAGGTTGCCTTTTCCTCTTTTAATGTATAAACCAGTAAGCAACTAGCTAAAGTAGTAGTAGGAAATGAATAATGTTTCTGATAAAGAGCAACTAAAACGTGGTATATTGTACTAGCAGTTTGCGTGAAAGTAGCTATTTTCAGCTGCTATTTTCAGTTTGTTGCTAGCAGTATGGATATGTTCTGTCGTGTGGGATGAGGGTAGGCATGACAGGACCAGAACCTTTTCTTCCCAGTCTTCTCGTCATTCATTTCAACTTCAGCTTTCTTGAAATTTAACTTATGGTACCGCTGTGTTGGATGAGTTGGCCCGGTAATTCAGAATGTGTCACCAAATGTTTATGGCCTGACTCTACTACTTTTGTTTTGTTTAATGATCCTTGAAGTCTATGAGACTGTCTTGTGTTCCTGCTGATATCAAGAACTTGCCCTCTTAAATTTCAAGCATTTTTTTCTATTTTATATTTTTCTCTATTTCTATTCACAACGACAGCTGCTTGGACTGAATGAAATAACAAGGCTTTGCTAATGCGTATTTGAGTTTAAAGTGAAGCTCAGACTTAAAATGAAATCTAAGTCTAAAACCTGTTGACTCAAATGCTGGTTTTTATTAGTTTGTTGGGGTTCTTTTTGTATTACTTACTTGGTTTTTTGCTCCTAGCCTGCAAGTCCTGGGCAGTCTCCTTCACCACTTCTCAAGCACTGTGCTTCAGTTCTTGAAACTGTTGTAAAAACTGTGCCTGGTCTTCAACAAGCTGTCTTTTTAATTGCAAAAGTGAAGTACTTGTCAGGTAATAGTTACATGAATGGTTAGTTAACCGCCTCTTTAGTTTATTTAATATAAAAAATTAATTTCAAACTTGTAAATCATAATGAGTATTTTTCTTTCACTGCAGAACACTGAGTTACAGCTAAGCGAAGAACACGTGCACTTCTCTTTTTTGTCATTTTTATAAGAGTGTCTTAATGGTACAGACATATAAATATAGTATTTTTTTATCTATTGCATCCAAAAAAGTTAGTTTATTGAATGATTTACAGATAGAACAATGGAACAATTTGACCTGCTTTTGATTTCATGTCATAACCTTACAATACTTTGTATATGAGCTTATTCACTAGATGCTAAGATTTATTTTAAAAAAATTGGTGAATTAAACTGCTATGTTTATAACCTCTGTATTTCATATCAACTTTCCTTCCTTTCCTTTCCCTTCCTTTTTCCACTTCCTAGGGGATATTGAAGCAGCCCAAAATAATCTACATTACTGTCTGGAAAGGAACCCTTCTTATGCAGATGCACACTTACTGATGGCCCAGGTGTATTTGGCTCAGAACAATACCAAACTATGTTCTCAGTCCTTGGAACTTTGTCTAAGCTATAATTTTGAGGTGAGTTGAACAAAAGAATGAAATAATTTCATGCAGTCAGTCACCTGAAGTTGTATGGTTTTGTATGTAATCATTTTCAACTGAACTTTTTGTAACTCTTCCACTACAAATTTAATATCTAAATGTTTATATGAATGTGGTATCTGAATATTTATCAAAGAAATGACCATGAGGATGAAACTAACACCTTACAAGTTTTACTTCATGTGTCTTATACATTGCAGTATGGGAGTTTTGATTTGTTGACATCAGTGGAACTTTATTTAGGATTAGCAGAGAGTTGGGAACACTGTACACACACACCACAAATTAGGTCTGGGTTGTGCCCAAGTGTCTTGAGACCACTTAGCTGAAAGTGACCATTTCTTTGCAAGTGTGTCCCATCTTGCTTTCTTCCTCCAGGTGATAGAAGAAAGCTGAAGATTAATATCTAATTACTTACCTAACTGAGGTCCTTGCCATTTCACAGAGCTATATTTCCCTTAGACTTCTATTTTCATATGAAGTATGTTTTATGAAGGTGAAGAATGTGCAGGACTTGTGCCAAATAATGATTGGATACTTCTTTCAATTAATAGCCTGGTGAAGTGTGCACACAGCAGCGTGGGAGACACTCAGAATACCTTAAAATTCAGTCTAGTTTAAAATAAAGCGATGAATGTTTTTCTATCCCAAAGTCTCGTCCCATGTAATAATTTTTCTTTGTAATTAAAAACTTACTAAATTACTAGTTGGCATGCTCTGAAACTAATTATATTTTCATCAGTAGATTTCTGAAACTGTTCGTGTATATTTGGAGGAAAAAAGAAACAAAAGTCAATATTGAAACAAATCTTGCAAGGGGTTTGAATACTTTACATCAAGTAAAATTTGGAAACTCTTTATCTTATTTTTTTTTTAGGTGAGAGAACATCCTGTGTATCACTTAATTAAGGCCCAAACCCAAAAGAAGTTGGGAGAAATATCAGAAGCTATTAAAACCTTACAGATGGCAAGGAATTTGCCTGGAATGAGAAAACCTACAGCTTCCTCAAAAACAAAAGGAAAAAGCATTGAAATTGATGCAAGTGATCGTGTGTCTGTGTTCCTAGAGTTGGTAGAAGCTCATCGTTTGAATGGAGAACCGGTAAGACGGCAAACCTGCTAAAATACAAAACACACCTGAATGCAATTCCCTCTTCCCATTCCCATTTCTATTAGTTCAGAACAGAAAACCATCACTTCTTTTACCAAGAGGATTTACTTAGTGAAATTTCCAGCATGTGACTATCCGATTTGAGAACTTAAGTACCTTAAATTGTACAGAGGAAAAAACAGAACCTGCTTGCAGGTGCTCAATTTTGAGACTACAAAAACCATTTCATACTGTTGATGTTCATTTGCTGGGATGTAGATCCCTGTTTGTTGTCCGAATGCTATTAGCAATAGTTTGGATCATGTCCTTATCTTTGAGTAGCAGCATCCCGCCTGTCAGCTATGTCTGGATAAGCAGTAGGACACTACATAGGTATAAGAATATAAGAGAGGCCATACAGTCCTATGATTTGGAGGCCAGGCTGCTTAAGGCAGGACCCATTAGAGCAAGGTGATAAAGACATTCTCTAGTTGAAGTTTGAGCAAGTACTTGTATATATGCAACACAAATGTAATTTTCTCTACTAAAATTTTTATAGTAGTCTGTATCACAGGAGTTTTATTTAAAAAATCAAAAACATTATAGCAAAACAAGTGGACACTATGGTTTGGGTTTTTTGTGATTTTTTGATTGGTTTGCATAATGCCCATGTCTTTATGATGTCTTTACTTTTGGCTGTTCAACAACAGGAACTAAGTTGATTCTATTGTTTTTATTATTTGCAGCATGAAGCTGCTATAGTCATCCAAGACGCCATTAATGAATTTTCTGGAACTCCTGAGGAACTAAGAGTTGTGATTGCAAATGCAGATCTGGCAATTGCTCAAGGAGATGTGGAACATGCCTTGACTATGCTCCGAAATATTACACCTGAACAGCCTTATTTTGTACAAGCTAAAGAAAAAATGGCAGATATTTATCTCCAGTATAGGAAAGATAAGAAGTTATATGCCGCCTGCTATAGGTAAAAGTTTGTGGTATGCATAAATAGTTTCCTAGGTGTTTACTGATAGCATGGTGAACTCATTTTTTCTTTCTACTGTAATAAATGAGAAATATTTAGTGACGTGAATTTATTTGAGTAAATGTGGTAACTTCTAAAATGATAATTGGAAGTCTTATTTTGAAAAGATATTTCAGATTTTTTTTGTTTATTTTCAGAAATAAAAACTAAGATCTGCAGAGGATAAAATTGTTGTGCCCTTCTCTTCTTTAGATACCAGTACTGACATGTTAAATACTGAGCAAGGTTTTGTCTTCTGTTTCCAGTGACCTCGTAGAAAAACTGCCAAGTGCTCATACTTTTCTTCTTCTTGGTGATGCATACATGAATATTCAAGAGGTAAGTGCTTGCTAGAGATGAATGGAATCTTTGAGTGGTTGGTTGACTTTGTCTAGTTGAAACATTGTGGCATGCTGACTCTTATTGATTGGTGTTTGTCAAACAGAAACTGCTTTAGGGTGTAAAACAATAAAAATATTGACTACAATGTAACTGTTTAAATTAAAAGAAAAACTGTTGAAAATACATTTCTTCTAAAAGCTTTTTTGGTGAAAGTAAGGAGGGAATGTTTTTTAGAAGAACACTGCTTCGTAAGACTAACATCTAGAGTGAGAGCTAAATTAAAATCACAAAGAAGCTGGAGATGTTTAAAAGTGTTCTGAAACTTAGAATAATTCTAGGTAACTTAGTTCTCGTGCTGATGGCTTTACTTAACTTTTTAAATTATATAGTTCCTTCACTGTCCTGAGGAACTGGAAATGCTGTTTAGTATTGGCAGAAGACAATGAAGTCAAGTGGACATACGAATTTGAAGGCTACACATTTAAATTCATATGTTGAAAAAATAGATTGACTTAGGGCATGCCACTGATAGTTTAGATTACTAGCTTTGAGATCTGTAGATGGTTAATGGTTTTTTCATATTAATGTTTGCATGTAGTTTTCTCCTTAATGAAGAATTATCACACAAAGTAGAATTTGTTTGGTCTGCCATAATGTGGCTAGAGGAGAATAAAGGATAGTGATCCAACAGTAATACATCTGCCTCTTTGTTAACTAGTGAAGATAGTAGTAGAGAAATTGCAGTGAAAAAAGAATGAGGTTTATTCAAACTCATTTGTTTGCCAAGTTCTTTCCATATTTTGTTTTAGCGTGAAAATGTTAATTTACACAGGCTTTAGACATCCTGCAGTTTTATAGTAACCATTCTTCTCTCAGAAGTATTGTAGCTTATGAATCAGTAGTGCTTGGCAGTCATTCCTGGAGTTGTTACCAGATTTTGTTTTCTTCATACTGTTTTTATCTTAATCCTTGACTTACACATGTTTATATTTTACTGTTGAAGCCAGATGAAGCCATAGAAGTCTACGAACAGGCCTTGAAGAAAAACCCACAAGATCCATCTTTAGCAAGTAAAATTGGAAAAGCCCTAATCAAAACACATAACTACTCAAAGGTATTCTATAAATACGGTATTAGGTTTTTGAGTACTGTGTCATCACGTGGGCTTTGCTTGACAGGTTGGGTAAAATGCTATATTTCAGAGTGCTAAAACAGGCATTTTATCCTGAAAGTTTGTAGATTCCCCTCAGATCATCTAGCCAAAGGCGCAGTCAGTGGGTCCACACATTGGTGGATTCAAATCTGTTGAATTGTAGTTCTGGTGACTTGAAGTGGGTTTGGACCTGCACTCAAAACTATATTTTATTACTTCTCCATTGAAAAAAAGAAAACTCTAAAAAATATGTCATTAAATACCTAAGTAACAAGGTTGTTGTCTTTAAGATATGTCTTTAAATTATACACAAATTCTTGCTTCTTCCTTCAAGGCAATCGGTTACTATGAGTCTGCAGTGAGAAATGGTCAACAAAACTTCCTTTGCTATGATTTGGCTGAGCTTTTAATGAAACTGAAGCAGTACGAACGGGCAGAAAATGTACTTCAGCAAGCCTTAGATCATGAGCCTGGTAGGACTGTTATTAATTCACAAGAAAACATACAATTTCTACTGTTATTTGTGGTTTTTGCATGATTCTAAGAAGTAAATGAGTTCATGTGCACTTTTTTGGCTGTGCTTTAATTACATTATAAACCTTTGTGGCTATCTCAATAGAGAAAGGGTATTGTTAGTAGTCCATTCTGTAAGTTTTTCTTATGTCACTGTATCACTTTCATGCTTTGCAGGGGCATGTTGCATTTCCATCTTGTTTACTTCTTAATCAAAAAAAATCCTCTGATTTAACATTTTATTCCTGTCCTAGTTAAGCCTTTGAGGATCTGACTAATTTAATAGTCATGCTCAAGAAAGCTTGATTTTTCTAGTTGGGAAAAATAATTAGCAGTAAATACAGTTTGCCCCATGTACTTTAAAATCTTCTGTCTTGAAGCAAGAAGTCTTTTTTTTATGTCTTTTGATACACATATGTTCTCTACATGAAAAATATTTATTTTGGCTGATTGGGAAAATGATTGAACAATTTAATAATTTTTTAGGGAAATGCTAAAATATCATTGGTGAAAAAAAAGAATTATAGGAAATGTACTGGAGGGAGCGATCTTACATGTTTAGCTACAGGGTCTAATCTCTGATTTAGAGTAGCATGTCACAATTACAGCACCTTGAATACCAGTTTGCTGATAGAATGTAGCTCTAGATACTTAACTCCTTAATTTTAAAAACCCATAATTTTTTGTGGCTTCTATATTTTAATGTGGAACTGTGCTTAAGATACCTCTTTGTCAATATATTAAAATAAATTTAAGCCAGGGAAGACTTGAATTCTTCAAATACTAATTTATTCTTATTTATTTTAACCATTATTCGAAAGCAGCCTGCTGCTTTTTAAGTAGATCCTGAAATATTTAATTAAAATAACTTTGTATTCATGTCTGTTCCAGACTCTAGCAAAAGAAACGTAGCTCAAGGTCTGGCTAGAAATTTCGTCAAACAGTCTCATGGTTTTTGCACGTAGAGTAGCACATTATATCAATTTGGACATTTTTCATTGACTTTGAGGAGAATTTAGACAAGAAGTGTCAAGAATGGCTTTATTTCCTGTCTGCTTACATCAAAGTATTTTCTCTCATGTTTCTGAAAATGCAAATACACCAGACAGTCAAATTTTTTTATTCCCTTTGCACCTTTCAATGTCTTTGGCCTTATATCTCACTTTCTTTGTAGTCCGTAATATTTACTCTGCTCACTACCCACATACTCTGTCCACCAGCAACACACCAAGTCAGATCACAATTCTAAATAAGTAAGATGAAGATGTGAATTTTTCATGTGAGCTCTTGCCTGGAGTGTGTGATGAGCTTCATCTTTCTTTGACTTCACTGGTGTCAGTTCCTTCAAGAACAATATTTGTTTAATGTCATTACAGTTAATGAGTTGTCTTCTCTGATGGAAGATGTCCGTTACCAGGTACTTCTGGCAAAAATTTACAGCAAAATGGAGAAGATTGACAGAGCTATTGTTTCATTACAACAGGTAAAGAGGAAAACCAAAAATAGCTGTGAAAACTCACAGTGTCCTCATGTTTACCCCTGGTTTTGCTTTCATCCCACATTCTAATCATAATATTCGTGTGAATGTGGAAAATGAGTTTATGCTGGGATTAAAGCACTAGTGACTGCTGCAAAATGTGAAGTACATAAGGCGTTACAAAGGCTAAGCTTTTTGCAAGTAGTGTTATCTGAATTTTAGATGAGAATGCAGGCTTTTACTGCAAGCTTGGAGTCTTGCTATGCCTTCGTTTGTGTGTGGAGCATAGTTTTAGCGTATCAGGTGAAAATGAAATTGGCTATGCGGGCAGCTAGATTACATATCTTTAACTCAGCATTGAAAACCATTCACAGAACAAAATGGAACAGCTTTCAATGGCTACCTGTTGTTTTGTTGTACTGCCAAACAGCAGTATTAGTATTAAATAGCAATAATAAGATCTGTTCATTCTGCAGTTCAATATTTTCCCTCAGACTGAGGCTTGAAAGAACAAAGTTGGAAGTTAGAGGTTTAATCCCTTAGAAAATGCTTTCTCAACAAAAAGGTTTAGCAAGAGGTATGGTCAGTACATTCTGTTCCATTATACCTCCACTCTGTGAAAGTGAAGGTAACACAAGTGGTAAGCCTTGGTAGCATCTTCGGACCGGCAAGAAAAGTCTGCAGATTGGTTAGAAAGGTAATTGTATGTAAGAGTTTAAATACCAATATCAGTAGGATTTTTCTTTGTTAAATTCTTATTTCTTTTTTCCTTATAATGTCCCTTTTTCTTTCTCAAAGTTGACTTTTTTCCCCCAATTCTCCTTTAGTAAAATTCCCCCAAGCAGTCTCCTTCTCTTACTCTTTTCTTTACTTATTTAATTCTTCCAGGTTTCTCACTATATCACATTTCAAAAAACTTTCTGTCCTTTTGGGTTTTTTTGTTGTTTTTACTACTGCCCTTGAAAATGTCCTTGCTTGTACCCATTCTCTTTGAAATATTTTCCTGTTCCTTTTCATGACACATTCATTTACACAAAAGCACCTGCATTTTGATTTCAGCAGGACTAACTGCTTGGTCGTGTTACTGCATCTTAAACAGGCTTCTCCCTGTGGTTTTCAGATAGGTGTTAGAAGTTCTCCCCAGATGTTATTTTGTGTTTTAGTTCTAATTCCCTGCTAGGCAAAATGGTAGGAGTCTAAGAAGCAGAATAGTATTAGTGCTTCCTTCTCTTAAAAAAACCTAAGTACAGTGTTTTATAGTAGATGATATAAAATTAATTCCTTTGACAGTTTTTGACTGCTCACTGCTTTCCCCACACCAGGCTCGGGAATTACAAGGCAGAGTGCTTAAACGGGCTCAAGTAGAACAGCTGGATGCAGTTCCTGCACAGAAACAGTTAGCAGCTGAGATTTGTGCTGAGATTGCAAAACATTCGACAGCCCAGCGAAACTATGAAAAAGCAATTAAATTTTACAAAGAAGCCCTTGTTCACTGTGAAACCAATAACAAGGTCAGTTCTCCCTCTGACTGTTTTGCATTGTTTTTCCATTCAGTTTTTAGATCTAGCAAAACATTTTTCCAGTTATCCACAGAATAGAATAATTTGCAATCATTTCTGCTTCATGATAAACATGGAACCTTGAACTTTCTCCCCTTCATTGTTTATCATGATAGAACAGTTGCATGTACTGCTAACTTCTGTCTCTTACACAAACTCCTGACTCAAGGGGTGTCTGCATGCACTCAGTGAGCCTGTCTTCAGGTACCAGTAATGATGGAGATTGTTTCAATCTTGCTTGGTGCTCGTCCTCTGAAATGAACTCCTAGTGATTTTGGTCAGTACAGACAATTCCTGTCTTTTGTGTCTGCTTTAGCAGTTTTAGACTACCAATCTGCACTTGGTAGGATTCTGACTTTAGTCACAAAATGTTGCTGTTCTTCAGCAGGATTGTTTTACTGCTTCTCTCTTCTCTGCACAGTCTCTTTCCCACAGGTTGATAAATACAGGTAAATTTGGATTTATTTTTATCCTCCTCTTCCTTCTTATCATTTCACAGCCCTGGGCTTTGGAGATAAGAGCGGGAGAAGCAAAAGTCTAAGAAATTCATAATTATAATAAGCACAAAAATTAAGTGTCAACTTTAGTGAGTTTTTTTCAGATTAAAAACAAATAAGTACAATTTTTGTTCAGTTGCCGTGATTTTCTATCATAATTATGGTATATACTTAGGTGTATGTGAAGATTTGTTATTTTCATGCTTGTTATTGAGCAGTTGTCACATGCACCAGCTGCTAAATTATCAGATTATCAGCATATCACCTAGTTTTAATATTTAAACTGGAGTGTTGTGGTTCCAAGAATCTAGGTCAGTGTATTTGAGACAGGCTTTTCTCAAGGCATCTTCTAAGAATAAAATGGAGAAGAAAAATAAATTGGAAAAGGGATAAAAACATCCTTAAAATGGTGACTTCCCCATTCTACTTTAAAGAGCAAGGTCGTGGTACAGGTACAGCTCTGGCTTTTGTATCAGTATCAAAGCCTTACTTTGTCTTTCATACCAGCACTGAAATACCAGCATGGCATTTCCCTTCAGTTCTTGCCAAAATCATACTTTTGAGAGATTCCCATTGTTACAAGATGTAGACATTTGTATTAAATATCTGTTAGATATTACTGAAGATTTTTGCTTTAATCCTACTTTGCTAACAACACAGAATACAGTGACATCTTAGAAATAAAAGTCTGAATTTCTGATGAATAACTTGTTGCCTACTTGTTGAGTAATGAAAGCAAAATATTTTGTTACCCACAACTAGTATAAAGGAGTTACCTCTTTTTTTATAGTTTCAGTAGATTTGAATATGTTTTCTTCTCTTTATTTTTAAAAACATCTCTACTACAAGATTAGAATCGAATTCTTTTAGATTACAAAATAAAATTTTGAGCTGTTAAAATCCACCTGTTTTTTGGTGCCTTCAGAGTTTACTTTCCTTAAAATTATATATAGAAATAAGGAAATTCGTTTGAAGCTATCTGTACCTTGTTTCATCAGAATTAAATCTTCTGTATTTTAGCCAAAGTAACCCAAAATGGATTGAAATACTGCATTAAACGATTTATTGAGGTAAATGCGAAGAGGTCGCAGTCCATGTCACAGTGGGGTTGTGCTGTGTTGCTTTGTTTTACATGGTTAAATTTGGTAGGTAGTACCCTCCCTTTGCTTACCCGATCAGGCAAGAGGCAATGCAGTTTCCAGATGGAGATTTGAAGTGGATCACAGATTGCATCATGCACATAATTTCATAGTATCATTGTTCTTTGTGTGGGAGTTGAAAATTTAGAGACCACTTCCACTCACTAGAATCCAGTGTAGAACTCCAATTTAGCTGGCTTTTTTCTCTTCCTGCCAGAAGTATTCCTTGACTCCAGGACTGCTTTTTTGGTATTCCACTGAGTTGTGCACATAAGAACAGCAGCTTAAAGAATGCTTTCATAGCTAAAGTTCCTACATGCATGCATTCTCTGTATCATTTCAGTGCTTACCCACCTGCCTTTCTGTTTCAGAATTACATAGTATATGTTTGAGTATGAACAGAACAGGAAGTAGGAAGAAAACAATGGTTAAAAACTGCGTGTTGTGTTCAAAATGATGTTCAAAACACTGCTCTGATTCAGAGGTGCCCTTCACAAGTGTAACTAGCGAAAGAATTACGATGCAATTATAAAAGCCTTCAAAAATCAAAACACCATTTAAAATTAAGTAGGAGTGACATTGCTTACTGTTAATCTACTGCTAATTTTGCTTTGTGATCAGTTTATCTTCCATTTGCTTCAATAGAAACTTGATTAAATCTGTGGTAACTCGTGTTTATAGACTTTTCTGTGGCATTTTATTCAGAATAGTCTATGATGGGACTTCAGGTTTAAGAATGTATGCTGGTGTACATTTCAGGTTGTCAATATTTACTCTGGTGGCTTCTCAGAAATGGATTCATACAGAGTCTTAATGTGGTAGGTTGGAAATGCAAATAAGAAAATAGTTTCTTCTGAAATTTACTTGTACTCCAGAATGAGTACAATGTTAATGTTAATGTTAATAGTGAATGTTAATGAGGTATTTTTTTTTCAATGCATTTAAAACTACTTTCACTTATATTTTTCCAAGAACATTATTCGTACCAAATTACTGGTTTCTTCAAAGCAATACTGTCTGAGCAGCCCTGCTTTCAATGTGCCTTCAGAATATCCCTCAGAAGAAGAAAAGTTTTGAGTGTTTTAAAAGGTGAGGGAATGAAAATGGATTACATTAATTGATCAAGAGCCCACAGGAAACAACAGAGAAGGCTCTCTCTTTTGTAGAGACACGATTTTTCCCTGAAGCCATATAATATCAGGTTGATACTCAGAACTGAACCAACTTTCTTCATCTTTGAATTACATACAGTTAAATATTTTAATGTACAGGCAATGTTGGAACTTGCCCGTTTATATCTTGCACAAGATGATACTGATGCCTGTCAACATCAGTGTTCCTTACTGCTGAAGAATGACCAAGATAATGAAGCAGCAACAATGGTATGTGCTATTATACTAATTCTGCATCAATTTTTTTTTAAGTTTGTGTGCCTGCAATAGGATATATTCATAAAGCACTACTTTTAAGAAAGCCTACAGCTTGTGATTTCAAAATAATGTGAAAAATCCATGGCAACAAAATGTTTTTCTGTTTATGCCAGCTGATGTTTCAATCAATATGAAGTTTCTACAATCATAGCCATTATTCTATTTCAATATAAAATGTGTCTTTAGAAGTAGAGGAAAAAGTAGTAGTAGTAAGATTGGCTAAAGTGTGGCTCAGTGCATGTTGGTAATTGACTAATGCTCAAGGAAGAAGCTAATTTTCCAGCCCAGTAATATTAAAACAAGTATTTTTTTAAAGTTCTAGAAGAAAAAAACTATGTACTTAAGGTAATTTTATGGACTCATTCAACCTTAGTTAATCATATTCCTACTTAACAAGACTTAATCACAGCTGCAGGTTCTCTGTCTAGGACTTGTATACTTCTTGGCCTAAAAGACAGGTCAATAGACTGAGCCACTTTTGATGTAAAACACAAGGAGCAAAATTATTTTAAGATGGGAATAATTTATTTTCTCATAGAAGTCTAATATCTGAAATTTATTCTAGTATGGTGTCTGAACAGAAGTAATAGCACTCTTGAAATATGTGATTAAATCTACTCTATAGTAGCTATCTATCAGTAGAGAGAAACTGAAATGAAATAACTTGTTTTACCTTCCTTGCGTCATCGTTCTTTTTCCCCAACTTTAAATTAACTTTGCTTTTCCATGTACTTAATCTGCAGTTATGGGAAATAAAATTAGGAGTAAAACTATGCAATGGTAAAAAAACATTTTTGAAAGATATGGCAGACTGCTTAATTACCTCTTAATTTTCCCCTTATGTGGAAAGGTGTTCCTGTACCTGTTCATTATTACCCTGTGTGTGTTGTATATAGTGTTTGTTTCCCAGAGAGTAATAAAAAGTCCAACTAACATTACTTCTTGTGCAACTCTTGCAGCACTTTAAAGCTACAGTTTCAGCTCTGCACTTCACATAACCAGAGTTCATTATTTATAATTTTTATATTTTCACAATTTATACTATCTTGTTTTGTTTTCTCTAAATTTTTCAATACTGTAGATGATGGCTGATCTCATGTTCAGGAAGCAAGATTACGAACAAGCCGTTTTTCATTTCCAGCAGCTCCTAGAACGCAAGCCAGGTGAATATTTAGCAGTGATACTTTTAATTTGTTCTGATACATAGTTCTAATAAGAGAGAGGAATAAATAGCTCAAAAATTCTTTGCCTGATTAAAAAGAAATGTGTTATTTATAATATAATGGATACTAAAGCCAAAGACCATTACTGTATATAAAACATAAAGATATTGTAGGGGAATATGAGAAAATTATTTCTCGTAGATACGGTAATTTACTTTGCTGCAGTGTAATGTGCATAGTGTACCTTAAGCCAAATACAAATAGGGTGTTATTTACTTGTTCACTGTAAAGCACTTTCTTTTGTATTAAAAATATAAAGTGCATGAACACAAAGGTAGTATTTTATTTGAAGACTAATAAAGGAAATTTGTGTGGACAGCAGTAAGTTTTTTTTAGCAATTTTCAAGTTGTGACCAGAGAGAAAGCTACTAAAATCTATTAAAATTGTACTATAATGAATGTAAAGCTTTATAATGGACTTTGAAAAAAGTCAGGAGAGTGCGACAAATGGTTTTGAGTGCTTTTGAAAGTGAAATACAATTACACTTCTATAAAAACCCATCTAAAGATATTACAAGTATCACTTGACCTTTTCATTCTTGTATTTGAGGTTATGTAATATGTCTTATTTATTAAATTGGATCTCATTTTTATATGTGAAAAAATTAGGGCCAGCTCTTTATTTCTTAAGTTATTCATATAGCAAATAAATAGAATTACCGTGTCCTAATTATTTGTATATTTAGATAACTATGCAACCCTCTCTCGATTAATTGATCTGTTAAGAAGAGCTGGGAAATTAGAAGAAGTCCCAAGATTTCTTTTAATGGCCGAAAAGCATTCTTCCCGAACAAAGCTTGAAGCAGGATTTCACTACTGCAAAGGACTGTATCTTTGGTACTTGCAATTCTAATTAAGGTTTATTTGACTATGTAGTATGTATTTAAATTCATTTTCTTGTCATCCATTATTATGTAAAGGTGCTATGTTGATTTAATTAAGGTGTCAGGATTTAAGGAAGGGTCTCAGTTTCTCTGAGTATCTCAGGATGTTTTCCAGGGTCAGTAATGTAATACTGTTTATCGTCAAATTTTAGAACTTCTCAGACTATTTTTAGTTTGCAAAAACAAGTTCCTTGCAATAGTATGTTCAAACCTTTCAGTATCCATATATGCAAGTGAGTCATCTGTTTTTAAATACTTGGGTTTCTTGGGATTTGGGTGGAATTTGGAATAGAGAATTTTACTTGCCCAGCTTTTAATATTTTAATTATCTGTGTAGGTACACAGGTGAACCAAACGATGCACTGCGGCATTTTAATAAAGCTCGAAAGGACAGTGACTGGGGACAGAATGCAGTCTACAACATGATTGAAATTTGTTTGAACCCAGATAATGAAACTGTGGGTGGAGAAGTCTTTGAAAATCTCGATGCTGATATAGGGTAGGTGAATAAAATAAATATTGCTTGGGTTCTTCTGTCATCTGCTTCTTCTGTTGCCCCTTGACAATGTGCCTTAAATGCTAGAACTTTGAGGTCATCTAACGCTTTGAGTATTCTGTGTTATTGTGAGAGGCCATTCTATACTGTAATAAGTGAGTCTCAAGCAGAAAACGCACAAGGTTTTCTCTGGAATCCTGGTCACTTGCAGTGTTACAAGCAGCTTCTTGGGTTTGGAATTGCTGTTGTTGAAGAGACTCAATGTAGAATGCCTATATACTAGAGCCATTTTTCTACAAAATGGAAAGTCTTTAGCACAGAAGCAGTTCTAACTTGTAATTATTTGGTGTGTATTAAAAAAACCACAAGCTTTTATCAACATTTTCTTTCTGATAATAGCAATTCAACAGAGAAGCAGGAGTCTGTGCAGTTGGCTGTAAGAACAGCAGGAAACCTGCTGAAGGAGCTCAAGCCTCAGACCATTCAGGGTCACATTCAACTGCGAATCATGGAAAATTATTGTCTCATGGCAACCAAACAAAAATCCAGTGTTGAACAAGCACTGAACACTTTCACTGAAATAGTTGTGGCTGAGGTTAGTAACCTGTCTCATTTCCTCACTCTTTCCTTTCATACTTAGTACATTTTTTTAACTAGTCTTGCAGTTTACATTCAGCAGTAGTGGCACGTGCTAGTGGTATTTGCTCTAAGGATAATTTTTCTATCAAAGAATATTTTATATAAAATTTGAAAAAAACGTTTCTGAAATAACAGTATATTTTAGAAGTTTAGAACACAACTAAATGCTAATATTGCTAGATAATGAAATGTGAGTAGGCTGCTTGGTTGCTGGGCTTGCTTTAATTCGTAGGCTTGCCAGCAGCATGTCTTATGACATAAGCCTATACAGTGCTTCATGGCAATTTGACAGAATTTATACTGCAGGACAAGATTATTCTTCACCTTAAAATTCATCCTTATGATAGAAATCCTCAATATTCTATAACTATTTGTAGTTACTAGTTTTAGGCTTAATAATGGATGTTCCTGTTACCAGCAACTTTCAACAGATTTTATTTCAGCAGCTGTGTAGACAGCTTTAGTCCATCAGAATGCCATAAAATATGTAAGTTACTACTACTCTTTAACTGTGTGCTAAACTGCACCTTGTCTGAGGTGAGTATACCGATGCTGATCTTACGTGTAAGGCAGTTCTGGGAATCACAAACAAGGTGTCTCTCTGCCTCCAGTACTGGCTTCCCAGTCCTGCACTAAATTGATCTGAGATCCTGTGAATGTGGCATCTTTTTCACATGGTGACAGTTCCACTGGGAAGAATGCTGCAGTTTATTTATTCTTCCCTCTAGGGTTGCCTAAAAAATACAGCTTTAATCTCTTCAGATTTCTGACGTTACTGATCCATGATAGGTGTGGCTTTTGAGGGAGAAAGGGGGATGAGCTTATTACGTGGAAGAGGAGCTTTTGATGGGACTTTTTTTTTTTTTTCAACCCGCTGTGACAATTGTATTTACAGCACAACCTTAGAAAGAGATGTAGAGGCAGAACACCAACAGTGAGTCAGGAGCACTGAGAAGGAGAAAGAAGCATTTCAGTTAGCTGCTGATAGAACTACTCTCTGCATTTAGGAGGCAGTTGCAGTTGCAAGATGTGAGCCCCATTCTCATCCTTTACTAATGAAGGCAGGATGTCAAAAACGCACTTGTGCCTGCAGTTTATACTGCTTGCTTTTGAGGCTCTTCAATAGAATGGTGGCTTTTAAGAATCCTGTTTGTTTATATATAGCTTGGATGCATACAGTTTAGACATTAAATTTTTAGGAGCTAAACCCCAACAGAGCTGTACACCTAATAAGAGGAATCAGAGTCCCTTTCACTGGTATTTGACAGGCACTTCTACAAGGGAAAAACACCACTTTTATTGTAACTTCAAGTGACTCCGGATTTTATCTGAAGTATTTATTTGTATATACAAAGGATAGCTCTTAGTGGTATCAGATGTTTTTTCTTGTGAGATGAAATACCTTTGCATTTTTTTTAGCATTTCTTGTGCCCAGTGGCTATCTAGATTACAGAAATAATTGTAGCGCTAGGTGGAAAACATGTCTGTAAGATTAGATGCTCTATCTCCTGAGATTTAGCTTTTAGTTTAGCTTTTAGATACCTGGAGAAAGTCTTACTTAAAAAAAAAATTTAAATGAAAATAAGAAAAGCATCAAGCAGCCACTGTACTTTTTACTGCAGAAGGATCATATACCAGCGCTTTTGGGAATGGCCACAGCCTACATGATCTTGAAACAGACTCCGCGAGCCAGAAATCAATTAAAACGGATTTCAAAAATGAGCTGGAATCCCATTGATGCAGAGGAGTTTGAAAAGAGTTGGCTTCTGCTTGCAGATATATATATTCAATCTGCAAAATACGATATGGCAGGTGAACTTTTAAAACGATGCCTTCGTCATAACAGGGTAAGTCAGTGCACATTGAAAGTAACCTCAATACCTTTCAATTTGAATTCATCTAAATGTTTAGTTTTCCGCTGAAACAGAATTTTGAAATGTATTTATTTGTTCAGTTGCCTGCTGTTTCACTTACTAAGGAGAAGTAGACCAAAACAAGACAGGAAACCAGCAACTTCACACTGGAGGGTAGTAAATAAACCTGTGAATGCTGCTTAGTCATTTTTGTTTGTGTTCTGTTGCAACTTACGCGAGTTTTAGCTGGGGTACTCTAAAAGCTTGGAGTGTTTATGAAATGTCAGAGATGCATTTTACTGAGTCTCACAGAACTGATGAAGAAAGATGTGGCTGTATAAATTTTGGAGACTTGCTCCATTCACTGAGATGGTATCTTCATATCTTATGTTTTTAAACATTTATGTTCATAAGCCTGCTACAGTGCAGGATTATTTTTTTTAATGCTGGTATTAGTCTTTTTCTGTGGCAATACTGTCTGGTAGATTGTCCGGGGCCAAGGTCTAATGTGTTGTTTACCTCAGGTTTCCTGAGCAGGCAAGCTGCACAATACCCTGCTTTGACTATGGGAACAAGCACAGATCTCAGCTTGTGCTTATTTTTTATTTTGATCAGCAAAAAGCTGATCGTGTTTTTCTGTCTTCACTTTTCCTTCACGTGAGGCAGTCCAGGAGGCTGGTCTTCCATACACAGTATGCTGCAGGTTCAGGGTACTGTTTATAGAGCACAGATTCGGTTTAGAAAAGGACCCAATGCTGTATATTTTTTAATTTATTCATTAGTATAGAAGGTAAGGTTCATTATTTGGTCACATTTGTGCAACTTCCTTGAGAGAGAGATGTTTTTTGAATGCTTTTTATTTCTAAATATAAAACTGAGAGACAGCTACAACAGTTCCTGGTATAATGGTACTATGTACTTCTGCAGAGAGGCCTTTTAAATTAGGATGTGCTCAGTTTTAAAATCTATACAGCTGGAGGATAAACACAAGTCATCTCCCAAAACAAGACTTATCTTGAAACAGATGGTCTGTTGAGCAGGTATATACCATGAAGGGTGTTTTGTTACAGAAATTACTAAGTGTAAAAAGCCTACCAAGTAATTTGTTTTCTTCTAAAAAGTTTGAGACCCATGAGGGACTTAGATAAACAGGCTCTGCTTATAGCAAGGAGGACGGCAGATTAGAAGTATGTATATCTGGTTCCTTGCAAAGCAGCACAGGAAAGAGGGTGACTTCCCTCCAACTTGCATGCAAAGCTGGTAAGCAGGAATTGTGCTCTACAAATAGATGTTGAATAGTTTACATCTTAACATATCTTGTCAATTCACAATATTTTATGTGGTATTCTCCAATTTGGAAGACTTGATTAGACTGAGAAAGCACATTATTGTGATTCATCATTTTTAGGATTACTTTTGACAGAATTGAACGAGATATATGTACAATTTAAGTAAATATGTTGAGTGGAAATTTCATAAAAGCCTAGTGCCATTTAATAAGGATTTTTCAGGATTTTAGAAGACTTAGGATTGGTTAGTGAGATCCCAATGAGCAGCCTGTTTCTATGAACTTGGGGCTTCTTTCTGATTACTCCTCCTGATTTTGAGCTTTTTGTTTTATTTATCACAAATGAGAGGGGAGGTATATTTTTATCCTCAACTTTCAGTCCTTTCCATACTGATCCCACTATGCTGTGATTTGAAAGCTTTTCATCAGTAGATTTTGAAAGCCTAATTGGAAATAGTAAATTTAAAGATGGAAGGTAATTTATATATCTGTATTGCTTTGCACGGTCTATGTAGAAAAGCTGCACATGTTTTTCTCTTGAAAATATTTGATCTATTGGCAGCCTGATAATAGAAACTGTTCCTGGTAAGGCCATACAGTAGTTAGGCTTTTTAGAAATTATTTTTCTGCTTTATGTACTAAATATAAGATTTTGTATGAATTACTGTATCTTTCATATGAAGTTTTATTATGGCGTTAGATGGATTTATATGTATGTATAATATAAGCAAGGCTAGTATTTTCAACTAGTGCTTAATAGCTTTTTGGAACCTGTTTTTCAAATGCTTGTGACTTGCCACTTGGATTCATAAGGAATGAAATACTTAATGGTTGATTTTTCTCTTTAGGTTATTTGTGACTGACTTTAAGCCTCAAAAGTTAAAATTTTAAACTGTTTTTACAGTTATAATGTTAAACCATTAAAAAGTTATATGTTAAACCATATAGTTTAATTAAGTATTAATTAAGTTATACATTAAGTTATAATGTTAAACCATTTCCAAAACCAATGCTATGAACGTACTTTCTTAAGGAGAAAAAAAAAGAAAACAGTATTTGTGGAAGGTACACCACTTTCCAGATAGACTTGAAATGCAGCTGCATAGGATCACTGTTAACTGAGAGAGGTATCTATTTTCGTAGGAGTCATTGCAGTGGCCTCTGCGATGAGCTCTGTACCTGACCTGGAGTAGTGCATAATTCCATATAACTCATTTGTAATACAGGTGCTTTAAATCAAGTCTATTGAGCCATCAAAGTTAGGTCGAGTATCACTTGTGCTTTCCAGTTGTATGGATTTGGAGTATTTTAGCAAATAAGTTGTCAGTATTTTTATATACAAGCTTACCTAAGTAAAATTTTGAATGGATATTTATGTTTTGCAGTCATGCTGCAAGGCTTATGAATACATGGGATACATAATGGAAAAGGAACAAGCATATAAGGATGCAGCAGTAAATTATGAGATGGCCTGGAAATACGGAAACCAGACAAATCCAACAGTAGGCATGTATATGTAACTTACAAGTATGATTTTGGGCACTATGGTAGGAATGAAACAAATACCTTTTACTGGAAAGACTGCTTCTAATTTTCCATAGAAATAAAGTATCACTGGTTTTCTTCACATAAAAACCACAAATGTTTAAAGGTGTACTGAACAGTCACTTGGAAAGCCCCCATGGCAAGAGGTAGCAGCTTTATGATACTTCAGAAGTTTCTGCTTACTGTTTTACTGCAAGATTGGATCTGAAACAGTTTTAGTTGGCTGTGTGTGAACAACTTTCTCTACAACTTTTTGTATGTACAGCATTAACTTTAATAATGTATTTATAGTAATCTATTATATGCTGTTTGTAGTAGAGAGTCTTTTATATTAATATATATATGATGGTGGCAGGTCATTGATTTGATTATTTCATTTTTGATTCAAAATTCAAATTATCTATATGGATCAGGTTTTATATACACGAGTGAGGATTTAAAAATAGATGATTTTTAATGTCTTTAAATATATCTGTTTAAAAAAAAGGCCAATTGAAAACTTGAGGGACTAGTCAAGTTCCAGTTTGCATAATAAGTTGAAATTTGCACTAAATTGTCACATATTAAGACTGTTTAAATGTAGGAAACCCTTTTTGAAAAGGATACATAGGATAAAATGCCATTTTCTTACTTGACACCTAGAATCTGTCCATAGGTTTTGGGATGTGTTTATTGCCCCTTGGAAATACATACAACTCTAGTCTTTAATCTATGGTCTCTCTTTGTGCCCTGTGGTTTTTTTAGTGTTAGGATGGGATAGCCTTTGGCATCAGCTGAAAAAGCAGTGTTTTTTAAAAAAAGATTTTAACTGTTATGCACATGAAGAGCCAAACATTTTGTTTCTTTACCTGTAACTGCTGGATGCTGCAGTAGTTTGGTTCATGGTTTCATCTAATATGATCCATAGATTAAAGTGCAGTTTTATTAATGGGACTAAATGTGTGTGGGTTAGCTCCTGCTTTTATAACACAGTTCTGAAAATGCACATACATGGATGGATTACCTAAACTGGATCTTACCATATGTACTGTGAGTCAAAAAATTAGGAGGGTCAAACCAGAGGAAGGCTTATATCAAAACAGAAATAAAAAAGGACTGATAAAAATCTGACTTAGGTTAAATGGAAAAATCTCTAGATATCTAAGTATGAGTTTGGGTGCAGTTTTTACTAGATGTTCCTGTAGACTGAGCCATGGTGGTTGTCACTAAAATATTACGGTTGTTAATCAACTGTAATGTAGTAGAAAGAAGTTTTAATAGTAAAGAGTTGTGATTTCTTGAGTTTGTACAGAACATAGATGAAGACTTTTCATTTTTTACTCTGAAATCCTCTAGAGAGTGGTAGTTCAACAAATTACAAAACCTTTTGATGGAGAGAGTTCCTTAGTGAAATTAAACTGTGAAATAATCTTACAAACAAAAGAGAGTGTAAGTGCACTTGTTTCTAGTTTTGCATTACAGCGTTGTGAGGATTGTCATGTGTTAGAACAAAAATGGTTAAAGCAGCACAAATTTCCATCTGGCAATTAAAGTCATACAAACTGGTATCAGATCCTGTATTTGTCAGTGAGGATGAGTTAAAAAAATGAAAGATATAAAATTTCAAATTTTGTAAATTGCATGCTTATAATGGTTTTTTTTTCTCAGGCCTAGTCTCTGTTCAGGCTGATACACTTGAGCTTTACCCCTTCGTTGAAAGTATCGGCCTGGCATGTTGCTATGCGACTTAGCTATTCCATGTGACTTTTTATATCAGTGGTCTGACAGTGGAGCTGAATAGTATTTTAATTCCCTAGTTTGTTATCCCTTTTTTTTTTACTTTTGTCCTTTAACAATGGAATTACCTTTTCAGAGGGACAGTGTATTGCAGGCCACAGTGAGAAACTCTGTGGGATACCATGGTAATTGAAAGAAGGCAACCATTATGTATTCTCTGTAGTAGCACATGCTCTCCAGAATAATGTCTCCTTTTGATTCAGACACAGCTATCAGTGTGTAAAGGACTTTTATTTACCACTTGAAGTGACTTTCAGTAGAAATTTTGATCATTACCAGGCTTATATGAGAGAACAGTAGAAAAAAAAAATACTAACTTTAGAAACAGTGACCCAAAACAAATTCAAATGTGGTGTTTTTGTTACTCAGTACAGAAACTGAAATTGTTGCCTTTCCTCTCCCCCCTCTCCCCTCACCCATTTAATTACAGGATACAAGCTGGCTTTCAATTACCTGAAAGGGAAGAGATACGTTGATGCAATCGATGTGTGCCATAAGGTAGAATTTGTATATGTGTTTAATAGTCTGTCTCCTGTATCAACATTCTTTTACATAATGACCCTTCTTTTTGCTTGAGTTTAAATTTCTAAAATACACAGATTAATGTCAGAAAGGTGCCCTATCTAGTAAGTTTGATTAAATTAAATATCCTCTTCATAATCTGCTTTGTCTTGAGCTCCATGGAACCAGAGAGTTAAAAGTGACTGGCTATCATATGTGAAGGGATATTCAAATGGCACCACCTTCTTTTGGCCATGTGGTTGCATTTTGGTGAATCCGTACAGAAGTATAGCTGAAAAGTTTATCAAATCAAATATTAGTATCAGAAGACATTGTTAGAAAGAAATGCGTGTATTATCTTTGAATGGTCCAAACAGAGTGGATGCAGAGTAAGGAGAAGGGCTACTATTAAAAGAAGCAGAGGGAACATTATAAATTAATAATTATTTGTATTAATTATAAAATAAATTAAATTTTCTCTTTTTGGGAGAAATAAAGATAGCTAGAAAGGACAGAATGAATGGAAGGATAAGAGAGAAGAGGGAATTGAAGGGAAGAAGATTAAGTAGGTAGAATATACTAAAAAAGAGCCTAAGAGAGTGCAAACGTAAAGGCAGTTCATCACTGCAGAGAAAGTATACTTAAAACCTCAGAGGTCCCTTCTGATTCATGCATTTCAAGCCACCTGGAGGCTTTAGCCCTTTACACCCATGTCTTTTGCACCAAGGTGAAAGGACAGTGGAAATGAAACAAAGTGTCCTTGATAGACCTGGTTTTGACTTGCATATGTGGTAGTCTGTATCCACAATTAAACACTTGTTCATTCTTAAACTTGTTGTGTTGTTATTTTAGTTTCAAAATGTGTAAGCTCAGTGATGAGGGGGATTACCAACTCAGAACTTTTGGGTTGTATTGTCTTTTGACAGGTCCTTAAAGCACATCCAGACTATCCAAAGATCAGGAAGGAAATACTGGACAAGGCCCGTGCATCTCTAAGAAACTGAATTTGTTTTTTTGTATGACTCATGGACTTTTGTTAATCATTCTTTGAAAACTATGAATGAAATACTGCAGTGCCAGAGACATTGTCAGCAAAAAAGTACTGTGGATATGATGAATTTTACTGTATTAGAGATCTGGATTATTTTTAAGAAAAATCTGCAACCCTGAAAGAAATTGTATTTGTTATCATTCAGGAAAGAATACCGCTCCCATGTGTGTTAAATAACGTGTCATCCCAACAAAGTGTTATCGGCTTTATAAAAATGTTTTAAACATATAACTCATATATGTTCAACATATATTTTGTTGTGTTTTTTTGAAATAGCACTAAAACAACAATGTGTCTTACCTAGTGGAGGTGCATTGTTAAGATGCTGGATTTCAGTTTGTGTAAACCATTACTTCATAATTACAGTATAATCTTTATTAGTACAGGTGTATTTCTAAATTATGAGGGGGCTTTATTTCTACATATATTAAAGGCATACTTTATTTTTTAAAAAATCTTGAAAGCAGCTATGTGCATTGTTCTTAATTAAATTTACATTTTTAAATGAAAATGTAACAATCAAAATTTAGATCCTGTGTGAATATTCAGTAAAGACTTTCATAGATCATACAGATTTTACACAGAATTTACTTCCTGCTCATGCTGTTATCCACCTGTCAGATTTCCATGAAGAGAAATGTTCTTGATTTGTATTGTTTAGTCTTTCAACATTGTATGTGTAGACAATAGTCATATATGCAGAAATTGGCACTCATTTTGTTTAATCTCTATAAAACATCTTTTTAGAAAAATAACTTCTATTACAAGGGATTATGATCTTGTCTCACATACCGAATATACCTGCAAATCTTTAGGGGAGCAGTAGCGTGTCATGAATGAGTGAAAGGAAGGAGAAAGATCAGGTTTCTTTTCACTGATGCAGAATTTTAGAAAAAACACTGTTACACTGCTGTATTTGGTTTTCAAACAGCACTTGTATGTGTCTTACTAGAAAAGTAATGTTTTGGTGTGAAAAAAGGAATTCTTAATGGTACTGATGAAGTTTCTATATTTTATAAGCAATTTGAGTTTTTAAACTTTTCCTGTTGGCATTGTGTAAAGTCACTTTCAGTTTGATTTTTGGGTTTCTTTTTAGGACAACTCAGTATTAAGGCTACAAAAGAGAGCCTGTTCACAGTTGTATGTAATCTTGCTTATCAGTAACTGAGTGCTGTATCTTGGGTAACTTTTTAGCCTTGTTTCCTGAATACATTGAGGTGCATCACTTGGACAAGGATGCTGCCTGCTGGTGGTTGCTAGGTCCTGCATTCCAGTAACTTTGGAGCTGTTGGTCAGCTAAACTAAAATGAATAGATGCGTTTCAGGACTATAATACTTCTACAAGACTTGTGTGAATATTAGAATGGAGGAAAGACTCAAATAAGTGGCCTCTTCTTCCCTCGGGATCCTTGGAATTTACGGTGTGGCTTTGTCCCTTCTGTTTGGGCGCTGTCAGTCAGTGTGTACGTGGGTGTACCAGGCACAATACAAGCCCCCTGTTTTTTGCATGTAAGTTTTGCAGCATGGTAGAGCTCAGAGGAGGAAGATTAGTGTACTAGGGAAGAACTGATGGTATGGGAGTGGAATGAGGAACATGGAAAGATCTGGAAAATGCTGAGGCTGGGGGAACTCTGACAGGTGGGCTGTTGGGGTCAGTAGGCTATAAATTCTTAAACTGTGCTCTTTGGTGAGGTTTTTTTCACTATTAAAAAATAAGTACTTATTGAGGCAGTTTCTAGTAAAACAGCATTTCTTTGTACACAGCCTTATTCATGCAGGATCAATGTGCTGTTACTTCCTGGATAGCATAGGAATAACGTTTAGCTGAAGTTAAGAATAAAAATAGGTGCAAGATGTTTTCAAACCAGGCAAGACATCTACATCTGATTTGTTTTTCTCATAAGAGGGACATGAGCCTTTCATAAGATGGGTGTGACAGATTAAGACATGACAATGGTAAGATACAGAAATTAGTTGATAGAAATTGAACTGAGACTTTAGGCTTTCTGTGGCTAGCTTTTGGTGAAGAGTTTTATGTATACACCATGCAGGTAAGATTTCTGAATTCCCATTAGCCCTCTTGAGCATAACTAGGCACTGGTGTCTTTTTATAGATGTGGTCTTTAAATAAGAGTACAAATGAGACGTCTTTGGATTTCAATTAAAAAAAAAAAGGCTCTAAGTAGTCTTTCAAAAATATAATCTTTAATATAATCTCAGAAGAAATAAATGCCCTTTCCATATCCTTTTTTTATATAAGCCAATTTAAGTTTTCCTGTGCTTATTTTCTTTTTTTACCTTCTCTGCAGAAGAAGTGGTTTGGTATCATTCCTCTCTGATTTTACTATTTCTTACTTTAAAAATGCATGTTCTGGTCGTTTGGTGGGGGGTTTTAGCTCCTTAATAAATGGGTTTGAATGGAAGAGACTTCTGGGATGGAGGGGAGTCAGTAATGCTGATTTCAAAGCCCTGCACTTTTCAGTGTGATGTTGCTTAGCAACCCATCTTCCAGTTTTGCCTTTAAAGAATAAAAGGGGAGAGTGAAGCTGTGGTTTCTATCGATTCATTCACTGAAACTGAAAATCTAAGCATCTTGTAGCTATAGCAACATAAGCCATAGGTGTCTCTTCCTCTTCTCTCTTGACCCCCTTTCATCTGCAGGTACAGAATGTCTAGAATATCTTCTAGAGGAAATGAATGATTTTGGTAACACTGTACTAAATAATATTTTCTGTTTTAATTTGCTACCCTTTTTTTCAGATTTGTACAAATGCTAGAAAGATGGCCTAGGGAGTATCATTAGGCAAAAAATAATTAGTATAAATAGCTAAAAATAATGAACCTAGTAAGACTTAGCAAAAATAGAGTAGAAGGAATTTGAAGGGTTTTTTCCTGTTTCTGGACTAGGTTTGACTATTGCAAAAAATTTCTTAAATATGGCTACAGTAATTTTTAGAAAGGCTGTAGACTTCCTAAAATCAGGCAGCTCTGGTTTAGTAACCTAGACTTTAATCTTTTTATTCATTAGATGAGTGAGTAATTTTATAAACATAGTTTAAACAGAGCTTATAATTTTAGACGATTTGCTGAAGATCTTCTGAATGACTTATCTTTGAAAGGCAACATTTCAGGGAAGTCTCAATAGTGGCAGTAGATTCTGGCTCTTCAGAAGCTGATGATAAAGAACTCATTAATGTGTTCCATATAAAGTGCTTAACAGGGAAAAAATAGGAAAAGAACTTTAGGAAATATTTCACTAGCAAGTACTTCTCCATCAGCTTATGACTATGCCACTTTTCAAAGATCTCAACAGTGATTTCACTATCTAGCTTTATTTGCTCTGTGTTTTTACCTCTTGCTTCATCTTGCCATGAAATTAAAACTGTGTGGTTGTTTGCCACATTGACCTGCCATAAAATGTTGAGAATTGGACCATTACTGGAAAAATCTCATGCTTTTGTCTCTGCCAGAAGTTGTTGCTAATTATGTGACATGGTGCTTGCTAAAAGAGAAGCTGTGTGAATGGTCTAGGTCTTGTTTGGAAGTGGGGTTTTTTTTTATAATGTTCTTGATATTTGGTTGGGGTTGGGTGTTTGGGGGTTTTTTTTGTTTTTTTAAGGAGTCAGTATGCCTGTTAATGCAGCCTTCATTCTGGTGAACAGCAGGTTATTAAAAGTCCACACTAGAAATTTGCCTCACTTGAATTTTGTGCCACAGAAGTTGAACACTGGTTATGCCTGTCTCAGGGATGTAGTGCTTAGTACAGTTTAAGCATCAGCTGTCAAAGTCATAAGGAAGGATTTTAACATCCTAAAAATAACAGAATATATGAAATTCTGAGAGATTTTGGTCTAAATCTTATTAAGTGTTCCTGGGCAATATTAATTCCTAAAAGAACTGGTATCACCATTTTTGGCACTGCTGTGACACAAATCAGTATGACTACTGCCAACTCCCTTTCTACTTGCTGAGCACGTTTAGGTACCTGCGGTTCAGCAGCTCAAAGAAAGACGTTTTGAAGTGCTGGGGTGAGACGCTGATTATGCTACTATTATTTGAGAGTAGGAAGAAGGGGAGACTCTACATTCTGTTACAGGAGTGCAAATACTACTTACGGGTTTTTTCTCCCCCACATTAATCCATGCGTGTGTAGAAAAGTGATTTTCTATCTATCTCTCTGGGAAACTGCATTGTGAAGAAATGGAGCTCAGTGTCCCTTGTCCCAGTCTGTGATCTCACCTCAGAAGGGTTTATGTTTCTGTTTTCCAGCAATGTGAGCTGGGCGTGCTTGGTCAACCCCATGTTACACACTGTAACAGTTGGGTGGTTGAAGCAAGCCCCGCTGCCGTGCCGCCCTGGCTCGGCCGTGCGGCGCCGGGTGCGCGCTCTGTCCCTGTGCCAGAGCCCGTGTGACGCGCGGGAGCGGGCGCGGGATGGGCGCAGCGGCTCCCCGGGCGCGCCCCCGCTGCCGCCGCCGGC
>VZRQ01004561.1:798736-866223 GCA_013397975.1 Machaerirhynchus nigripectus | reverse complement strand
AGCCCTTGCGGGCGCGCCCGGCGGGGCTCGTCAGGCGGGCGGGAGCCGTGAGGTGAGGGAGCGGTCCTGGGGCGGGCACGGGGCCGGGGCTGCCCCGCGGGTCCCCCTCAGCCGCCCCTTGGCGCGCACGCTCCACGCGCGGTCCCCTCAAATCCCACCGAGGCCGCCGGCCCCAGGGGCCTTCCCGGGGCTTCGACAACTCAGCCCTGCGAGCTCCGCTCCGGGCGAACGTGGAGTGGGCGAGGAGCCCAGGCTGCCGCCTGTGGGGACACGGAGCTCCGGGAAGTGCCGGCCGGATGCACTGTCCAAACCGAAGGTATTGACCGAGGGAGGTGTCTCTGCCACGTACGGATCCCGCCCAAGGGTTTGTCCACAGTACCGCATTGATTCGGGGCGGCAGCGTGATACCAGTTGTGTACATTGCCAGCTAACTCTGGTGTGTTTCATCCTATACGACGGGCTTTTAAAGAGTTCCCTCATTGTCTCTGCCCTCCGGCGGTTTGTTAGTCTTCTGCACAGCAGGTGACAATACTTAGACAATGTTTGCTTAGGTCTGGAGAACTGACTGAAGAAGTGTATTTTAAATTTGATAACGTTAGTGTCATGGATTTTTTTTTTTTAACTTTTTGTAAAATATTCTTTTACAATGAAGAATTTATTAATACAAGTTTTTGTTGGTTAAATATAAAAATCTCACTGGAAATACAGATATTATGTATGAATTTCAGTAGTGTTGTACATGTTAGTCTTCTGTACCAAAAAGACGTCTTATGTTTAAAAAATTATAAATTACATCGATCAATTCAATCTTGACTAAAGCCAGTGGTATGCTGCTGAGCTGCCAGAGTTAGAGCCTGAGACAAAGCAGCCAACTTACAGGGTTTGGTTTCCTTTTTTAGCCGGGTTTGCCCAACGGCCTGGTCAATTTGGCATCTCCTACTGTCATCTCAAAGCTTCTCAATAACAGAGCAAAGTAAAAATTAAGTTAGTTACAGAGAGCCTGAATTGCTATTTTTGTTGCACTGTGGGAAGGAGCAGACCAGTTTTCCTCCTCCTCATAACTGCTATTGCCAGTTAGTTTGTCCCTTTTTTGGGGTGGGGTAATACCAGAAGCAGCCCAGATATCTTGAGCCTTGTCAAAATAGGAACAAGATATAATTGCCTTCTCTGTGACATTTCCCCAGTGTCTGTGGTTCTAGGTGACACACTGTGTTGCTTTGAGACAATTTTTTTTTGCTTTGCCCAAGTTTGCTGTCTGGTTTGCTTGCTCCAAGAGCTGTTATCTAGTCCAGGGCTTTCCCTTTTTTTGGAATCAATGTAGAGAATCATGTTCATGATATGAAATGCTGAAGTTACCTGCCAACACTTAAAGAGTTTCTCATCCTAATCTGCTCACTGTTGTGCCTGTCTTCTACAAGAGCTGAAAGTTCCTCAAGTTTCTAAACTATAAAGGGCTAGATTTTTTTTCAGTCACGTAAAGCATGGATTTATTCACTTGCTGTCTGTCTTACTATTGTCTGATTTTCCCCAAGACTCACTGAGTTCATGTGCCTTAGGAAATAGTTCTGCTTACAAACAGAGAAATTATATCACAAAACTGACAGTGATTTAGCAATTCGATTCTTAAGTCAAGTGACTAACTACAGTGGACTAATACTATTCAGCAGTGAAATGTAGCTGGAAAAGAGACACTGAAGTGGGTAGAGGCAGAAAATGAAGACACCTGTGGGAGCTTCCAACAAAGATTAGTTTAGCACTCATTAATCCGGTAAATCTCCCATGAGGAGACTTTCTTTGCTTTACTCTTATCACTTAAACAAAAGTTTAAAGCCAGTTAGAAAACTGATTTCAAGACCTGCATTTGATACTCGGATGTTTTTGTTATCTTAGAAATGTTCCTACAATCAGGAAAACAAACAGAAGTCCTCTGGTTATGGTCCAGACATTATTCTCTGGTGCTGAAGTGAAAATGAGACACTAATCCTTCTAAGTAAAAACAGCACTTTACAGCTGCTATCATGCTCCCTTTTCATCATGGCATTTTTAGGGACAGTCAATAATAATTTTAACGGCGGCCCAAAACAATCTGACCAAGGGAAAAAATGGAAAATGCAGAGTTGAGCGAAATATAAATTTGAGACAAGTGCATGACATGCCCCAGGTCTGTAAAAATAAGCCGTATTTTTTTTTGTAATATATGGTTACTGTATATTTTTACTATGCTCTCAGTTGTCAAAGGGAGCTCTCTATCTCTGCCTATCACTTGCAGTGCTTGGCAGTAGAAAAATAGTAGTAGTGCTAATTTTGAAAGAGCATGTGAAAGTTTGAGTTTGAAGTACTTCCATTAGAATACATAGAAGGAGGATTGGTGATGGTTTGTTTGGGGTTTTTCCCCATTTATTTTTTTGATCTAAATGAAACTGCTGAAGGAGATACTTGACTAAGTTGTGTTTCAGGAAGCTGTTCTGTGCTGCTCTTGCTCAGAACTTCTTCAGCCTTCTTCAGTATGCTCATCCAGAAGGTACAGCTTCTCATTTCTCTGTAAAAATCAGTGAGGCAGGTTACATCCAGTATTTCCTAGAATAACTTGTGCCATTGATGTTTCTAAAATGAAGGCTCAGGAACTGAACACATTCAGTATTCCTCCTACAACTTTTTTTTCAGGAGTAGGACCACACTTCTACTGGCTGAGCTTCAAAGAATGTACCCGGAGGAATAGCACCTGGGGTTAGTGAATTTTTATTTCTTTTAGGTATGTGTACCCTATTTAGGAGTGCATTCAGTAGGAATTCTGAGTGGAACAGATAAGCAAGTGTGGACATAGAAACTAGCCAGCTGATTCTGTTTCTCATTTTCATGTCTTTAGTCTTTAACTTCTGTACATTTCATTTTATCATTTGTTCCTTTATTTAAGTCAAGGGCTAATGTTCTTGTAAACAGTCGCATAGTTTGCTAAACTTAAGCAACTTGCTTAATCATCCCCAGTTTCTGAAGTGTTTTTGAATGGTTTTGATTCTATGAAGAACCTTCATATTCCATATAAAGCTAAATCTTTATGAAAGGTTCATTCTGAATTGGATGTTTCTTAGTCTGTCACCAAAGGTCCTTATGCGAATGGATGTTCCTCTGGGATGTACTTCTAGGAAGTGCAAACAGTTTTGTTCAGTTATTTATTTATTTATTTATTTGCCAATAGAAAAAAGCATTAATTTCCATGGTGGTAGAAGATGAAAATACTATTTAGCAAACTGATTATTTCAGTAACTAATGTTTTAGTAGCATTTACATTGATACTCATGCAAAGAAAACAAAAAGCCCTGTCTAGAATTTTAGATTCAGAAATACCAGTAGTGGAAGTAGCACTTCTTATAGTTAAAGTATCCTGAAGTATATTTGTCAGACTTTTGCTAATTTGGCAAGAACAGTTGATCATCAGTGTCAAGTTTGTTTGGTTTTTTCCTAAAGTATTTGCTCAATGTTTTTATTCGCACACCCACCTTCTGATGAAGGGACTATAAGGTTTGAGGAAGGCATTGTATACTTTGATAACAAGGAAAAATAGACAAGCTTTTTATGAGACTGTGCTTCTGGAATTATAGAAGAATTAGATTAAGTTGAAGCCAAGTTATGTAGTTAAATAGTTTTGATTAGAATAATTCTGAAGCATTTTTCCCCTCTTTTCCCCACTTTTAGGATTTTTGGTTATTTTTTTAGGTTTTGACGTTCTATAAGCAATATTGTCAGGAAATATTTGAAACCTGTTTAACATTTGGATAAAAGGAAAGTAGATTTTAAAATAGTTTTTTTTAAAAAAACTGAGGTCAAGTGTATTGTTGATACTAACCTAAGTGAACTTTGTCTCACAGGGTTTGAAAGAATTTCTGCTGATTTGGGTTAATGATACTTTCATTTTTTAATAAAAGATTATTCTCTACAGTGTTGTTCAGATCAAGCTAACAAAAAAAAATCAGTCTTCTGCTTGTTGGCTACATTAGCGAGGCTTTCTTGTAAGAGTTTTTGCAGACAGTCTGACATCAGAACCAGTGGGTGGCATAATGTAACATAGACTGCATTGAATTCTCACACTGCCCATGTGATGTGGTTTGAAGTAGTGTGGCAGCTGCTTTTTGGCACTTTTAGAAGACTTTTGTAGTACATTTTAGTTTCCTCGTTATTTTCTTCCTAAAAAAAGTCCAACTTCAGATGTTTAGGGCTGGTTATTTCAAAGTGCTGTAAGAATCCAGACTACTATTAGTGAAAATAACACTAATGAATAGAAGATTAAACACTTTGCTAAACAGTCACCCCAGGGAGTTTAATCATGCCACATATTTCTTCAGCATGTCCTGGAGGACTGAATAGTAGCTTGGTCTGTGTTTACTGACACATTGCTATGCCATGAAAATGTGAGAGGCATTTGTGGGGAATAAAGATTGTATTTCTGACTACAAAATTATCCTGGTAAAAACCCTAAGATACAGCTTTCATGGCAAAACTTCTTTGGACAATGTAGCTTCTGTTCTGGAAACTGCTGCTTTTTTGTGTGACAAAGAATTCTTCTCTTATTGTAAGCAATATCCCTATCAGATATTTTGTCAACAAAGCTACACTCAGCATTTGTCTATATCAAAAGCTTTTGCTGTATGCTTGTGGCAATCAAGCCTCTGTCCACTTGGTGTTTGCTGCACATACTATTCCAAGGCTGTCACTTGATCCTGTCTTAAAGAAACATCACTTGCCCTTGTTTCTCTGCACGGCCTGCTGCCATGTGTGCTAGTAGAGAGTACTAATCCACACTGAAAGTGTGGATTAGTATGAAAGGGTTAGGTTGTGTTGCTGTCTCCCACAATCCACCTCACTCAAGGGAGTTGTCTTTTCTAGGGACAGACACATTTCATCTGTGTGTTGTGGCAGCATGCTCCACATGTCTCTTGTTTCTAAGGTGTCTTATGACATCATGTATTTTGAATATATATATGGATAGATACAGGTATATTTATAAAGATTTTTTTTTTCCATTTGAGGAAGATATATTGCTTATTGATTTCTAAGCTTTAAGGTTTACTAGTATCTGACGTGCTTGTGCATGGTGCACTGAGAAACAGTAATGTGATGTTCTTTTTGATGGTGTTAGGAAAGCATTCCTGGTTAGCAACCTGCAGAGGCTGTAGCCCCTGCAGTGCTGGGTGCTAGTCTGTACATATGGTTGGTGTTTTACATTGTGTATTACATTTTCATGGCAAGGTTAGGAGGTGAGGATGACAGCACAGGTGGCCTCTGTGATAAGAGACATGGGGCTGCGCCCCCACCTCCACACTCTCATCCGGGGCTGGACGCAGCTGGTTCCACCCAGCTGTAAAATAGACCCACTGCTGGCCAAAGCTGGGCCACCCGGCATAGCAGGTGGTGCCTCTGTGATGAGGTATTTAAGAAAGGGTAAAAAATACTGCACAGCAACTGTGAGAAGGAGGAGTGAGAACAATGTGAAACCCTGCAGAAACCAAGGTCAGTGAAGAAGGAGGGGAGTTGGTATTCCCCCTGCAGCTCATGGAGAAGACTGCAGTGAAGAAAAATTTCTCTGCAGCCCGTGAAGGACCACCCCAGAGGAGGTATCCATTCTGCAGGCTGTGCAGCACCCCAGGCCAGAGCATGTGGATATACCCTGAAGAAAGCTGCCCATGGAGGCAATGGAGAGCTCGTGCAGGAGCAAGATCCTGGCAGGAACTGCAATCCGTGGGTGGCCTATGCTGGAGCAGTTTTTGCTGAAGTACTGTACTGCATGGAGATAACCTGTGCTGGAGCAGGGGAAAAGTGTGCAGAGGAAGAAGTGCTAGAGATAAAGTCTTACAAGCTAACCACAGCCCTTATTATTCATTTCTTCTGTACCACTAGGCAGTAAGGAGATAGAAGAATTGGGAATGAAGCAGTGAAGCTGAGCCAGGGGAAGTAGTTTGAGCCTTTGTTTCTCACCATCCTACTCTATTTTTAATTGGCAGTAAATTCAAATTAATCATTAGAAGTCTGTTTTCCCTGTGACAGTAACTGGTAAGCGATCATGCTGTCCTTAGCTCAACCCATGTGATTTTCCGTCTTAATTTGTCCCCACTGTCCTGTTGAGGATGGAAAGCGAGAGAGTGGCTGGGTTGGTGTCTGGCAGCCAGTCAAGATCAACCCACCAGGCATTGTGAGAAAACAAGACATTTTTCAACCTGGCAGTTTGGTAATTTGGTTGCAATCCTTTCCTTGGGAAAGAGTAGTCTTCCACTATAAAGGTATTGGCATCGTAGTTCAGATGTTTCAGCAGTAAGAAAAAACGGGAAAATAATATGTGACACAGAAGTGGACTGGTTTGTTTGGTTTGGTTTGGTTTTTTTGAAATTTTGTGAGTTGTGAAGCGTGTTTTTGGTACCTTTTAGTATGATGTAATATGCTTCCTCTTTGCACTCTTTTAACAATAACTCTGTTGTAAAATCACTGTAGTTTGAATGTATGGGTTTATTAAGCTGACATAAGCTTTGAAATACAGTATAATGTGAAGGAATCCAGATGCTTAGTTTCTCCTGCAAATACTTGAAGGAAACCAGGTGAGGGGTGGGGTTTTTTTGTTTTCTCTGACTTGTATCTCTTCCTGTGTATGTATTACTCCAGTTAAGATCTACTTGTATTTCAGATGAATAAATAGAAAAGTAGTTTTTTGCAATTTTGTGGTCAGTAGTTAGCAAGTGGGAGCTAACTGGCCTTTAGCTAGATGCTGTTTATTTCTCTTCTGGATTCACATACATGCAATTTAGACAAAAATGAAGCTATTCCCTGAATAGCTATTCCAGCTATTCAGGCTGGTTGCAGAATGTATCCCCTTCTTGTAAACTGCCAGTTTGGTAGAGAGAATTTAATTCAAATCCCTTCGATTTTGGTAGTCCTCAAATGTCTTTCATAGTTTCATCTTTGAAAGCAACTGAATAATTACTTGTCTGTGAAAAAAATAGTGGCACAAACTTTAAAATTGTTGACATAAGTTGATTGAGAAGTCTTTCCTATCTTTATAGTTCACTTTCCATGTGGCTCTTTCTGACATGCAGCTTGAACTGATGTATTGATGCCACCTGTTTTTCTTCTGTCACATCATTGAACTAAAATTCCCTGCTTTTACAAGACTTTATACAACACTTTCCTCTAATTTTAAACGAACTAATTGGAAGAAAATAGATATGAAGTAGTGGCACTGTGTAGAAATAATGTTTTATTCTTGATGGTATGCCTGATTTCTGGTTCTTCTATATTAAGTGTATTTAAAAAATAAAACCCAAAACAAATAATGGAGAAAGGGCATTTTGGATATCTTATAAATAGGTTTGATGTATCTTAAAGTGATGTAGCACACATAACGTTTGATTTTTGGGAGTTGTGAATTAATTCCTCTCCATTAGTTTCTTACGGCTTTACATAGTTAATATATTAGATGTCTAAATGAATACTATTTGTTTTAATTTGCAGGTGTTACAATTTCAAGAAATGCTGTGACATATTTGAAGAACAACACTCACAAAAACATCTGTTGTGTGAAAATTTTTAAAACTAGAATGGCCTTGAAAAAGACACCTAAACTATTTAAGACATTTTTTCACTGGAAACTTTGGAAGTTTAGCATTATTGTGTTTGTCTTTCTGGTATTTTTATTTTTATTACAAAGAGAAGTGGGTGTTCAGGATTTTAAGGATGAAGCAGGGATTGAGCCAGTTGTTGGAAAGAAAAGTCATGTATTAGGTCTTGTGTTAAATGCTATGAACAATATCAAAGGTGCAAAGCCAAAAATGCAGATAAAAGCACCCATTAGGCTAACTAAGATTCCTGGAGAAAGACACTGTTTGCCAGGGCACTATACTCCAGTGGAATTAAAACCCTTTCTAGATCGCCCCCTTCAAGATCCTAATGCTCCTGGGGCTTCTGGAAAAGCATTTAAAACCGTCGACTTAAATTCAGAAGAACAGAAAGAAAAACAGGTTGGAGAAGAGAAACACTGTTTTAATGCATTTGCAAGTGATAGGATTTCTTTACACCGAGATCTTGGACCAGACACTCGACCTCCTGAGTAAGTTTAAATGTGTATGTCCTGATAGTTAAAAAACTTCTCAGAAACTCAGACTGCAAAGTGATTTGAGAGTTCAGCAGTAGGTGATAGTTTAGGAAGGTATCCTAGCTATACATAATGATTGGCTGTACATAATGATCCACAGTGCCAAAGCCAAGAATGTTCAGAAAAGCTCACTTCTTTCATGGTTTTGAATTCAAAGTAACCATATTTAAATAAGATGTTCTGCTTTTGCCTTTAAGCTAAAATTTCTGAGTAGCTTTCAGGAAGCCTACTAAGTTTTACTTAGAAGAAAACTAAAAATGTGGTTTCAACATTTTTCCAATTTAAACACCACCCCCCAATTTTTTAGAATTCAGTGTTAATAAAACCACCGGCATAATTTAATAAATTAGGAATTTTAGACTGTTGAGCAAGGTAATAGAAGATCTCAGCAGGAATCTTGTAGTATTGAAAAATTTTATAAATATAGACTGTAGGACTTGGGGAGAGTGGGGGAGTGGGTTTTAGTTATGAGCAGTCTCTGTCCGTGTCAGATTAAATGCTGTCAGCCATCTGTGCCAGAAATGGCTAAACTTACTGAGCTGCTGATGATACATGTGGTGCAGCTCATCATAACCTTTCCTAGAGCGTAACTGGGGAGATTTTGCTTGTGTATTTTGTGAGGCAATGACTGTGGTTATTACCTTGGGGTGTCCTTCAGTCCCTAAAGCTGACAGGCGATAAACACTAAGTGTGCAACTTATGAATACAGAATACAGCATTGTCATCTTGACTTGCCATTGGATCTAAAATTATGTTTAGGATATGTCAGTCTTGAAAAACTGAGGGTTTAAAATTGTATCCCTTGAATGGGATATGCTGCCCTAAGAATTATATAGTATTTCTACAAAACTTTGAAATTTGAATTAGATAGGTTATATTTTTCCTTGCAAACTCTGTGTTTTTCTAATAAATATTCTTCTTTGTATTCTTAGGTTTCAGCAGTAATGGTGACTTTTGAGTCAGCTCAGTCAGTACCTGCTGCTCTCAATAGAATAACATTTTTTCCTGAAGAAGGCCTGGGTATTATATGAAATATACTCAAATGTGTGTGAGACAGAAGCAGAACTAAGTTATTCAAGTGGAATTCTCAGTCATGATATTTTTTAAAATATTAACAGCTGCTCCAGTTGAAGTACCTACCTTTGCACTCCTGAACTGGGATAGAAAGTAGAAAAGCCGAACTATTTAATGTTCATAGTTACAAAGCATTGTACTAGAAAGAAAAGTTTCTTTTAAGAGTTTGAGTAAAAAGTAATTGTCCATTTTGTAACCCCTGACACTTTCTAATCTGTAGATGTATTGAACAAAAGTTTAAGCGTTGCCCGCCATTGCCAACCACAAGCATTATCATCGTTTTTCATAATGAAGCGTGGTCAACTCTGCTCAGAACCGTTCACAGTGTGATGTACACTTCTCCTGCTATACTGCTAAAGGAGATTATTTTGGTGGATGATGCCAGTGTAGATGGTAAGAAGTCTTTCTGGTTTCGCTTCTTTTTCTGTTTTTTTTATTTAATTGAAAACGTGTTAGGATTGCAGATAAATTGGCTAAGAGGCTGTCTCTACCACTGTTGATGTGTAACAGTATTCTAAGTGGTCTTGTTTCTTTCCTTCTTTTTTAAAATCTGAAATAGCCCTCCCCAATCTTATTTTTCCATAAGGTAGTCAAATATGAAATTCTTGTGTTCTTAAAGGTTTTTAAACCCCATATCTATTTTTTCCAATTCTGATGCTGATTTAACTGCATAACTGCTTGCATGACAAGTAGCTTTGTAATTTGTGTTTCAAACCAATTGCAATTTGTAGAACAAAGTATCCAAGTCTAAATTGGCCCAGACTTGTAGGAATTTGCATTTTATCATAGTGGTTGTCTTTATGCAAATGAATTTCATTAATATGAAGGGCAGTGTCTTTATTAGAAAGTAAAATTATTTAATGGAAAAATAATCTTCAACAGTCAAGCTGAATCTCAAAAATAAATAAATATATATTTACTGTGAACACAAATGCAAGTTCAAAAAGCTTTGTATCCTTAGCTTTAGATGAACATGTCTATACATACGTTTTCCTATTAATGTATTTACACTTTTTTGCAAGTCTGTATTGAGTATATGGACACACTTGGATGTGAAATATGTTCAGTAGTACAGTTTAATACTAAGGATGGGCAGAATAAAGAAGATGATGTGGGATATTTAATGAGAGATGTGGGGTTCCTTCTCAAACTTTGAACATTTAAATATTTTTTATATGGCTTCTGTTGCTGTTGTAAATATTGTAGCCTTTGAAAACTCTGTAAGTGTGCCATCATTAAGGAAAAAATTTGCGTGTTCTGCAGATAATGTAAGTACGAGATCCATTTGCTATGAAAATGTAATTAGTATTCAAATGGTTAACACTGCAGCAGAGATGCACATCCTTTCTTGTTCAGAATTATTTTAGTGTTCCATCTCCTGTTCTATGCTGGTCACCTCTTCCTACAGCCCTACCCCCAAAAAACTCAGCCCCTAAAAATAACCTTCAGCAGATAGGAATTTTTATGGCTTTGATGCTGAGGTAATTTCTGGGGTTAGTGTGAGTTGTTTATCTTGTCAGCTTAATAGTGTAACATCTTGGGCACTGCGATGTATATATATTGAATATTCTGACACTGATTCCTCTTTCTAGAATACCTGCACGATAAACTAGATGAATATGTGAAACAGTTTCAAATAGTTAAGGTAGTCCGTCAAAAGGAAAGAAAAGGTCTGATCACTGCACGGTTGCTGGGAGCTTCAGTAGCAACAGGAGAGACCCTTACCTTTCTGGATGCTCATTGTAAGTGCAACCTATAACTATGCCAGGTCTGGTTTATAATGCTGTTGTCTTTGATTTAATGTTGCAGATTTTTTATGAATTATAAATGTCAGCAGTAGATCATCTTCTCTATTGCTGTTCCATATTCTTGAAAGTATAATTAGCAATGCTATTTAACAATAGTCCATAATGGCTTGCTGGACATGCTAAATCATACCCTGTGTACTACTTTATAACCAAGCAAAAACTCAGTGTTCCCATTTTCTCCACAGGTGAATGCTTTTATGGCTGGTTAGAGCCATTATTGGCAAGGATAGCTGAGAACCCTGTTGCTGTTGTAAGCCCTGACATTGCTTCTATAGATCTCAATACTTTTGAATTCAGTAAACCATCTCCTTATGGGCATAACCACAACAGAGGAAATTTTGATTGGAGTTTGTCATTTGGATGGGAATCTCTTCCTAAACATGAGGATAAAAGAAGAAAGGATGAAACCTATCCAATTAGGTAAACATAATTTGAATATTGTTTAAATCCTTCTGTTTTCTTGGAGTTTTTCTTATGAACAGCAGTTTGTAAATAAATTAGTTTCTCAGATGAGTATGATCAGACATCTTAGCATCTTAGATGTGTTTTGTAATACTTTCTTTAAGAACCACATTTTAAAGCATTCATAAAAATACAGCCTCCTTAAGATAGTAATTGCTCTTCATTACTTCTTGTACATACAGTGGAAATTGCTTATATTTCTAGGGGGAAGGGCCAGAGTAGGATTAAGTGTTTTTCAGAGACAGTACAATGATTCTGTCTCATCATTCGCTTTACTTGAAAGAATGACAAAAAGGGTCAGAGCACCCAAATACTAGGCTGATACAGTAGTGCCTTTGATGACAATTGTACCTGCTTTGTCCACAGACAGGTTACTGGTCTGTAGGAGTCTTAACTTTGCTTGATATCCTTCACGCAGAGAAATTTAGTGGCTTTTCTGATGCTTTCTTTTATACCAGCAGTCATTATTCTGAACGAGTTCTTAATAAATGGCAGTAAGCTGTCAAATGAGATTCTGTGTGAACATATTTAAGTGCTAGAGGTATTATTTATGCCAGGAATATGCATCACTGTAGTGAAATACTAACAATTGCATGGAAAATTCCTAGAATAGTTGCACCATGATTTTACATCTATATTTAAAAACCCTACTGTCTTTCTCAGTAAAATTTTGTTTTTGCAGAACACCTACTTTTGCTGGAGGTCTCTTTTCAATATCAAAAGACTACTTTGAACACATTGGAAGCTATGATGAAGAAATGGAAATATGGGGAGGTGAAAATATAGAAATGTCTTTCAGAGTAAGTTTAGCTCCCTAATTAGCAATTGTCTCTATGCTGACAGTGTACAGGGGATTTAAGAATAAATTAGCATTAGATCTTGACTCCTCTGCTTGAACAGCCAACTAGGATGAGGAAAATTAAATTACTAATTACCTATGAAATAAAATACAAACGTGCTCACTAAACTGATTTGAATTTTTTTTAGATGTTTTTAGGGTTGATATCTGAAATGTATGTTTCCAGGGTTTATCCGATTAGGAAATTCACTTACGGTATGCCTGATATATGTATTCTTGCTAGTGGTTTGATGTATTCTGGCAAACAATAATATTACTGAATTTTTTTCCACCCCCTGAATTCTAATTGCAGTGCACTTACACACTAAATGTTATTATTAGGTATGGCAATGTGGTGGACAGTTGGAGATCATGCCTTGCTCTGTTGTTGGCCATGTCTTTCGCAGCAAGAGTCCCCATACTTTCCCAAAAGGTACTCAAGTGATCACACGTAATCAAGTTCGCCTTGCAGAAGTGTGGATGGATGAATACAAAGAAATATTTTACCGAAGAAACACAGAGGCAGCAAAAATTGTGAAACAAGTAGGTGGTGGTGGTGGTATTAGAAATCACACTTGCTGCAGTGAAAGTTTTGGTGAGCAAATGTTATTTATTGACAAAGTACGTAAGGATTCTAGATATTTTAATGAAAAGACAGTTCAGTTTGCTTAATGCTGTAGCCCCAACAAACATAAAAAACCTAAAATGTTTGGGTGGTGAATGTTGATTTTGTGTTGTGAGGTTTTTTTATTGGTGGTTTTTTTCATACATTCTCTAAAATCCTGGGTTGTTTGCATTGTGCAGGTACAGGAACTACCAGAAGAGCATGAGTGACTACTGAATGTAGACAATGCAAACTAACTTATTTTTTGGAGTGAGAATAGTGTCTTACTAGTCTCAAGTTGCTTAGTATTTTAACTGACAAAGCAGGTTTTGTTGTTCGTTAGCAGCAGAATAAAACTTACTTGATAATGGATAACCATCCTGTCTCTGTCAAAAATCTCAGTTATTTTCAAGCGAGGTTGGGTGTTGGCTTATTTATTTTTTAAGTTTTCTGCCCAGCTAGAATCTAGCATTTTCTTTTAGAAGCTATTTTTCCCCCTTCATGTGATAAATTTTCGTGACTGTTGTATCACTGAAAGCATTAGATTTCCTAGGCACGTTCAGCAGCTAAACAACTGATTTTTGTTTGGGAGATTCTACATTGTACTGGATATTATGCTAATTATTTCATTAATCCAGTTTTTTATTTCAGCTTACACTTTTAGTGAGATCAGTTGGCTTTATGGCTGTCATCAGTATGCCTTATTCATACTTTGCCATGTCATGGCACTGTGTTAGAACTTTCTTGGGACTAAAGATACTTCTATTTTTTCCGTCTTGCAATGTATTTTTCTTGTAAGTGCTTTGAAATGCTGCAGACAGGATATCAGTGGTGTTGTGACACTGAAAGACAGCAGTAACTGTGGTATTACGGCATTAACTAGAAAAAAGTCAACAAAGGAAGCTTAATACTTGTGTAGTTGTAGTACTACACAGAGTATCATAGCTTTACGTGTGCAAAATGAATGTTAATGTATTTATCTTCCTTACTTCCCTTCCTCTAACAGAAAACATTTGGAGACATATCAAAAAGACTTGATTTAAGGCAGCGTCTGCAGTGTAAAAATTTTACCTGGTATCTCAATAATGTTTATCCAGAAGCATATGTGCCAGACCTGAATCCTTTGTTTTCTGGATATGTAAGTGGAGATCCTTATTTTCTATATTCTTCATAGTCCAGGAAGTTTGCTGATCTCTTGTACTACCTTAGCCATAGCTTTTAGACTTTAGCTATCTTTAACTGCTCTAGGGTTTTCTGTCACTACTCTGGACAAACAATCTCTTCTGCATACCTTTTATAGCTTTGTCAATAGCTATGTCATTTTCATTTTTCCTTTATGTCAGAAGTCATTTTCCCTGGCAAATTACTTTAGACATTGCATTGCTAAAACAAAAAAACCTTAAAGTAATAGTTCTTAGCTTGAGGTGAACATGAATTTTCAGCGTGTATTTACAAATAACTTACCCTTCCTCGTGTTTTAAATATTTCATGTGTATCTGTTCAAATTGTTATTTGAATAACAGTAAGATTGTACAGAGCAGGCTAATAACTGCATGTGTGACTGTGTAGTTACTAGGTAGGCTTTTAGTTAGAAAATATTAACTGAGAAAACAGGATTTTTACATTAGAGCCTAGCAGAAAGTAAAAATGAACTAACAGCTGTAATTGTTGTTAAACTAAAGGTTACTTTTGTATATGACTGAGACAGTTTAAGTTTTTGTCATTCCACTGAGCTTTTTTTATCCTGATAACACTCTTTCTTTAGTTAAAAAATATAGGTAACCGCATGTGTCTGGATGTTGGTGAAAATAACCATGGTGGCAAACCATTGATTATGTATTCTTGTCATGGACTTGGAGGAAATCAGGTAAAATATTTGACACCTGATTTTTTATTCTCTCTCCTGCTGTAGCTTTACCATATAAAAGCTTTTAATTAATTTTAGAGAAATTGACTAGTTTTTAATATGCAATTTCTCTCTATCTCTTTTTTACATTTTTTTTCTTTAATAGGTAATGCCTATATATATTGTTAAAGGAAAATTCCATACCACTCTTCATGTCATGTCCCGTTTCTAATGTTTTAACTTCAGCATACAAATTCAGATTTCAAACACAGTTGCACTGCTTCACTTGCTTCCTTTCTGTGCAAAACCTTTTCATGCCACTCGTACTCCTGTCTTGTAAGTGTTGTCTTCTTAATTCTTCCTTTCCTTACGCTTCCTCCTGTTGCTTCTTTCTCTGTCACCAGGACTCGCACTCTCAAGGAAGATGTTGGTTGGAATCCGGCCACTGGGAGGCCAAGTGTCCAGGCCTGAGCCACCTTCCCTATCGCGCTTGCAGCCTCACAGTGTGAGGTCAAAGTGGCCTATCCTGTACTGGCTAATGCAAGTGAATAATGTGACTCCATTTGTTCAAGACAAGCTCTCTTTGGTCCATAGCTCTTAGAGGCAGCAATGGTGCTCTGTTCCTTCTACAATATGACTTGCAGTAGATGTCAGATACTGAATCGTTGTTATTGTTATACTAATAAAAGGAACATCTCTTTCCCTGCCCTGAAATGCACACTTCTCTGTTGCCTTCAAAAGTGAATAAAACATGTCAACTGTAGATCCTTAGTAATTTAAGATCAGCAAAGGTCTAACAGTTTTTATTAGAATATAATTGTTATCTTGGGGGGAAAGGAGTGTTAATAAAATTTTTTCAACCTTAAAAGACATCCATTGATGGCACTGTGAAAATTTAGACACATAATCCTAGTCAGGTGATACTTTCCCAACCATTTTTAGTGAGAGATGGCATGCTGTCTAGATTAAAAACTACCCTATTATGCTAGCTTCTTACGGGATTGAGTTCGGGGTTTTATTCGATTGTGGACTAATTCTGTTAGCCTTTTCACATTGTCACAGCCATTAATTTGGGAACACTGTAGAAAGACATTGTATTAAGAAATCTGCTGTATGCTTCTATTGTTGTCCCTTTCTAAGTTATCTTGGGCTATGCTAAAACTCTATTCTTTCAAGTTTTATGTTTGTTTTCCCTCCTGCTACAAAATAACAATCTGAATCCCTTTAAATGTCAGCCTTCAGAGAATAGATTTTGCTGATAACGCCAGCAAGATGCATATTTGCTTACTTAACCCTTCTCATTACAATGCTGTGTTTTCAGCTGTTCTCCATTCTTTACCCAGCTTCTAGTAGTGTAGGCTGATATTTCCCATGCTGTCATCTTCATCCATATATTTGAAATGGGAGTAGAAAAGAGAACCTAATTTTCAGAGTTGTACATCAGTTGTGCATTATTCTTCCTTTTTAGATCATTGGAGGCTGGAAACATGCCCGTCTCAATGTCCAAAATTAATAAAGTTCTAGACCTAGCTTTCAAGTCATTATTTTCAGGGCTTGCAGAGATTTTGAAGTTCCAAAAATAAATCAGGACAGATTAAGTCAGATTACCAGATTAAGAGTAAATTACTGTGTCTAAGACCTAAATGACTAAGCAGGTCACTTCTGTCAGTACCTGTTTTGAGCACTAATATTGGTCATAGAGTCTTAGGAGTGAGATGTCCGTTTGTTCCTCAGTGCTGTTCCTCAGTGCTATTCCCATTGTTTCCAAGGTAGTGAGGAGGGGATTGCTGACCACTGGAAAATGGAAAGCCACAGGGGGGTAACTGAGCATGGCCATAATATTCAAAGGAAAAGATACGGTGAAGGTGGCTGACATACAGAGGCAAGAAACAGTAGCAGTGAGATGTAATGTCAGGGACTCTGCTGGTTAATGTGGGAGAAAAGGAAGAGACCAGGATGATAGCGTAGGGCTGGAGGGCTAAAAGGACAGCTGTGTCTGTAACTGTTAGAAGTAAATCCCTGTTAGAACCAGAATTATAGCCAAGCCTTAAGAGTACTCTGCTGTCAGGAAATCATGGTGAAATGAGCTCATAAAATACATGCTTATTATTACTTTCCTAATGGTTACCTCACAAGAGGATGTAACAGCATCCTATTATTCACATTTATTGTTTAGATCAAGCAGCGAAAGTTGGCATACAGCAATCAGTACTGTTTTGTGTGACAACTTTTTTTTTTGGTTGCTCCAAGAAAAACCAAGATCCAGCAACAGAATAGAATACAGATTTTTAAAATTAAGAAATGCCGAAATTTAAGTTATCCATGCAACTATCTCCACTCTTCAGTTTGTCTCCTTGGATTATGCATGGTCTGTGTGGGAGTAAGATTTTGCATCATAATACACATGAAGCAAGTGTCAATTGCAATTTATACATAAAAGTAAAAATTAGTATTGCATCAGTACTAAAAACTACTTTTAGTTTTGTAAACACTTTTGAAGTGTCTGTGCTAAAAAATCAGAGGAATTATTCTGCAGTCTCAAATTTTTGAATGAGAAATGTATTACTTTGTGTACGGGAATTTGAAAGGCTTAATTTAGTTTAATACTTTTCATTGTGTTTATTTACCAAAATTTTAAAAAATTATTTAAATAGTACTTTGAATATTCTGCACACCACGAAATTCGCCATAACATCCAGAAGGAGCTTTGTCTGCATGCTGCCAAGGGACCTGTGCAGCTTCACGAGTGCACCTACAAAGGCCAGAAAACCTTTGCTGTTGGAGAGGAGCAGTGGCTGCACCAGAAGGTATATGAACTGTGCAGTGAAATGGCCTTTTTATTAGTGATCTTCGATATAAGTTAATTTTGGATTTCCAGTAAAAGCAAAAACACCAAGAAAACAAAAACTGTGAAGCCAAAAAAGAGTAAGTTTCGTTTTGGTAGGAATTGTAGATAATTTCAGCTTTTCAGTTCCAGATCAAAACTCGATGTCACTAGTAGGAATGTCACTTAAAAAACCAGTTGATATCCTTTAGTGTGTTTGTCTAGACATCCACCTGCAAGTCAATTCAGATGTTTTTTATCTTTTAAAATATTTTACAAAATTTTCCTAACAAAGCAAGTTGGCACTTGCGTACTACTTATGTATTTTCTAGTCCCCTCTGGACCACCTGCACGAGCTTACTCTAAGAATCAGCTTGGGGGAAGAACCATGGGGGGAAATAGCATGTTCACTGTTTGTTCACTTTTTTTTTCCCTCCATTTTTTACTCACTTTAGGATCAAACTTTGTACAATGAAGCACTCCATATGTGCCTTACAGGAAATGGAGAGCACCCAAGTTTGACATCCTGCAATCCATCAGATCCTTTCCAGAAGTGGATCTTTGGCCAGAACAATTAAGATTTGATACTATAGGCCAGATGCATGTTATTAAAAGAACCATTCTGAACTGTGATCATATACATATACTGTATTTTTACATGATAGTTTAAATGCAAAATGTTTAAACAGTTTCTTTTCCCTCGTAAGTTGGATATAAAATGTGTCATAAGTGATTCCCTAAGAGTCTCTTATACCAAAGATAATTGGGATCCTGGTTATATTTTGTTTACAATATTTCTGTGATAAGACTTTATATGTTGACCACTGATTTATGGATCCTATTAGTTCTCTTTTACCTTGGGGGCCATATGTAGGGGGTTTTTTTGACATCTTGTAAGTTCTTTCTGAAGACTTGTTTTCTCTGTAGAGTTGCAAGAAATTACTGTCTGCTGTCTAAAACCCAATACACTTTATATGTATGTTTTTATGCTCAAATGGCTGACTTTTTATTTTTTAATAATTTACTTTACTCAGTGAAACTTCCTTAATATTTTTTAAGTTCCTTCACTTGGAAAATTAAATATTTGACTGTCAGGTCAAAGCCAAATAGGCCCCCACATAGTGCTCAGCTTCTAGAAAGTCAGTTCTTTTGTAGTAGAAAAAAGTAATTTTCACTAAAATATGTATTTATGATTATTTTAATGGAAAAATCTGCTTATTTTGATACTAATCTTTTGTTTAGCCAAAACTTCTTGAATAGGTTTTTTTTTTATATTTCATAAACTTAAAAATCTATTATAAAGTTGTATTGTAATAGGCTTCTGAGCTGCTTAACATTCACACTTATTTTCAGCATTCTTTTCATTACTGCTTTTAAATTACGTTATCTACTAAACTTTTGCCCCTACCTTTTAGTGATTTATGCAATATTTATGTATGTTATCCATACGTAGTTTCTTGTGCAGATTTCTTGCATATTGTTTTTTTTTCTTGTTTCTGTTTCCCCTTTTAGACTGATCTCAGGTTTATCAGTCTGAATGAGACCTTGGCCTTTCTAACTAGTCTGCTAATTATAGAAAATAATATAGCATAATCAAATATATAACCAATTTTTTAAAATCTGTAAAGTGAAAACAAAAATATTTGGCTGCATGATCAAATATAAAGCTGAGAATAGATTTGAAGGGGTGGGTATTAAAATATTGAGTAGGAAAAAATACACTAATAATAAATCTGTTATTTTGTCCTAGTAAATAAGTAATATCATTACAGATAAATACTAACTTAGGTCTGGTGGGTGAATGGATGATGATGTGGGGGTTTTTTACTTCTCTAGTGGGGAGGGAGCCTGTCTGTATGTAATTTAATGGTACCTGACTAATGAGTTCAGTTTCTGAATAAAAGCAAGAAATCCTTTCAGTATTTATAAGTCATCTAAAAGACAAAAAAGTGAATAAGCAAGGACCAGTAATAATTTGCCAGAAGCATTCACTCTAATTTAGTTTTCTGGCTTGGTAATTCCTTTGAGTTGTGTCTCAACTTTTGTAAGGCTTTTGGAGACACCTGTGAGAATATGAAGTTAATCCATGAAGTTAAATTCCCATGAAGTTAAAACTGTACTACTTAAAATAACGTGGTACAGTGTGAACAGAAATTGCTGAAAAGACTGTACCAGGAAGGGTTATTTATACCACTGAAACTGGAAGGTTGTATAGAACAACGCTGCACAAAGATCTGCCTGTGTCCTCTGATAAATGTTTTAATTTGGTAATGGAATACAAAGTATTATTACTTTTGCAGATAAAACCAATACTGGAAGGGCAACAAATGTGCTTGATAAAATGGGGGAGTTGAGGAAAAACAGAATGCAGGTCCATGAGAAAATTGTTGAACAGTATGAATAGAGGATGGGAGATTACACAGAGAGCAGCTGTGCTGTGATGAACCGCGGGTATGGAATGGAAACTCAGTGTCCAAGGAACCTGTTCTAGAAGACAAGGTATTTAGCATACCAGTTTAAAAGTACTTGTTCTTTTAGATATCAGTTCATGTTATGCAGAAAATGCGTATTTTTCTTCATAAATTTCTTCATGCAACCTGTTTCTCTTACAAGCTTGTCAGATTGGGATATGCATATATGAAACATCATTTATTTACTCATTATCAGGTGGTGTTTTGTTGTTTGTTTGAGGTTTTTTTAAAAACTAACATTTCAAACCAGAGTAGAATTTAAATTGCACGGAAACAAGTATTTTGTTGCACTTGGAGGTAGGAACCTCTTCCTAAGCAGAGCTAGAGAAGCTCCACTTTGTATTTTTTGGTTTTTTTAACTGATAATCCAAGTTCATAGCAGATATAGCAATATATGTAGTGGTTTTCTGCAGAGATTAGGAATAGCAATTCACCTAGTTATTATATTTTGTGTTTAGTTATAGATATAGAAAGGGAAATTAATTCTGTGATTTAAAAATGGTCTTTTAAGATTTTCCTTCCATTTTTTGAGACTTCTTTTCTGGACAAAAGGTCAATAGGTCACTAGTACAAAACACATATGTATCGTTTTTTAAGGTACGTTAACTACCACAGTTCCTCAAACTGTGACGTTTTAGTCTGTATTTTGCAGTGCTTAGTACAGTTGTTCAGTCTTACTTGGACCCCCTACTGCCTGCCAGAAAAGAGGGAAGCAGATCTATAAACAGAAGAAAATTTTAAGTGACTTTTTTTGTTCTATTCTGTTTGAAGGTCCAAAATTAACTTTTAAGTCACACTGACTATTGTACTTCCAACTATTCATATAGGAATAGATGCGTAAGGGATCTGTAAATATGACTACAGGTTTAGGAAGCTGAATTTTGGGTTTTTTTATGTGCTAATAGAAAAGCAGCAGCATCTTCTGGCCATTGTTAATGTTCTCTTCAAAGTGGGTAATAGTTTCTAATAGTTAGAAAGGCTTGCTGAAAAATTAGTTTGTTGCAGAATTCTCTGGCTCTTTTATGTCCTTTTCCTTTTTTTTAATTTAAATCTCTTTCAGTAATGTCATAATGCTCTGCCCCCATGAAGGGGACAAAGGTAAATACTATTCTATACACAGCATGTAAAAATTGGTACATCACTCAGATGGCTACATAAACTACTGAAGATTACTGGAACAGCTGGCATCACTGTTAACCTCCATCTCACCATGCTCTCTTACACATCCAGGGAGTAATCACAAGTGCTGAAGAAGGGTTGACTTCAGGCCAGGCCAGTTCAGCCCCACTCCCAGCAGGACGAAGCAGGTCCTGAACATTTTGGGACTTCAGGGCCTGTGCCTCTGGGTAGTACTGCCTGTGAACAAGAGCTCCCTACTGGTTGTTCATGGCTCTACCTGGTTATGACACCATTCACAGCAGTGGGAATTCACCAGGTCCCCATACCTGAGGATTTTGTTTTATCACCCTTGGGAGTAATTGCTGGTTTCCTGTAGGGTGAGTATAGAGAATACTGTGAGTATTATTAACACATCAACTTAAAGTGAACCTTAGAGTTAAATCTTCCTACTTCTGAATGGGCATCCTGCGATCTTGAATTAGAACCAGTGTTGAAAGCTGTTTTACATTTTTTGTATCGTTATGGATTAGCAAGCCCTGGAGCAGCCCTTTTAGCCACAGTTAATGGCAATGCCAAAAGCAATCTGATAGCAGATGTGGGATTTCCAACAAACTAAAACCAAGTGAGACCATAATTGCTGTGAGAACCTTTTTATAATCTAGAGAACAACATCTGATCTTTATCAGTTTTTGTAAATACAAATAATTTAGCTGTATGTAATTTATCATATAAGCAAACTTAAGGACAACTTTCTTTTTATAAATGTACAGCTCAGTTTGAATAAATATTAGAATAAAAATATAGCAGAGATTGTGCTGTGATTGTTAATTATTTTCTTAATGAAGCTATGTTGATCGTCAGTTTTCAAAATAAGCAGTTGTCCTGAAATTTAGCAGTATTCTTTGAATGTGGCCATTGAAATGATTTGGTGTATAAAATTACTGCAAATTGTCCACCAGAGAGAGCTGTTGGAAAATTTTATTCCAACAGCTGTTGAAAACAATTGTTTCATTACCTTATTATGAAAATTATAAGTAGAGATGAATCAGGTAAAATATTTCCCTGGCCAAAGAAAACTGTAGGCAGTAGTATCATTAAGGGGCAAATGGATATACCTAAGAAGGCATTTCTGTTTATTTCTTTAATTTAATTGGCATACAAATATTTAAAAACAAAAACACACACACATAAAAATTCCACACAAACTGCTTCTCCTTATGCTATCAGACTATCAGGAATGGGAGAAAAGCTTAAAATTTCACAGAGTGTCTTTGGAGGTTCTGCAGGTCTCGGGGAGGAGGTGCAGCACTAATTCTGGTTCTCTTAGCTGAGAGAGGCTCTCTAGTGACTGCATAGCAGAAATGAGACGCACAATGCACTGGCAGCCAAGATGTAACGTAGAAACCTGGTTTACTTCATTGCAAACAAATGGACAATATATATTGTACAATATATAATAAAAATACAGCTGATACAAGTGCCACTAATTAACAAAAAACCTAATGTTAAGACTTAAAAATGCTCATTTTTGTAATATATACACTGCAGTAATAAGCCACAATAAATACATCAAATTTCATATCATTCATAATAAATACCGAAAATATAAATACAGAAGAATACAGTTAATTTGAATAAATTATTACAACATAAGATCTAGGTTAAGTTCTGTTGAATATTATTGTAGCTTATATTACCCTTTGGCATCTTTGATGTTACAACTTGTTTAAAAAAAAGAAATTAAGGAAATGTGTAGTTCATGAAGCTTAAAATTATTTCCATATACAGATTTTAAGATGAACTTTCTTTCCCTTTGCTTCTTCAAACAGTTTAAAAGCAGCAGTCCAATTAAATATCTTGCTTAACTGTTGAGACCTCCGTAATTTTAGTATGCAAGATCATCTGTAATGGAAAATGTTAGGTACGTAACATAAATAGTTTTCTCAGAAATTAGTAAAGTTAGAAGTAATGTACAAATTTTCAACTAATGGCTGCAATTACACCACCATTTTATTAGTCCCTTTTGAATGGATTACCTGTCTGAAAGACCATCAACTTAAGTGCTTTTGAGTTTATGCCATGGTGTACTATTTACCACTTGCCAACACAAATTTCAAAAGCAATTTTATATTCTTGTGGGGATATATATATATATATAGATATATATATATATATGCATGTATACAGATGAACTTCTAAAAGACAGGGTTGGACTAGACAGTTTGAATGTTAATGTAGTTTGGTAAAACAAAACACTTTAAACATATAAAAAGTAATGTGTTGTTTCTGTTTGTGTTTTTTTACAAACTTTTAATCTATTAGTTGTAGATTGAAACAAATCAAAATAACCAATTGCCATGTTTTATGTTAACAGGTATTAACCAGTACATTTGTATTAATAATTTTATTTGTAAAAGGTTATTATACCAGAATGCAATTTAACTTAAAAGATCAACTTTACTAAGACAATATTACAGGCTGAGGATCTTAGGAACAGTTTTGCAATCTACAGATTTTAACTATTTTTGCACTGTTAAATGTCTAGCGCTTATTTTACATCAAACACTTTTTAAACATATTTCACAAACTACACTTCAGACGTATTTCCATAGAAGTGCCTACAATCAGTCAATTAAAAGAAGTGCCCAGTTATTAAGCCTTGTTTACATGGGCATTTGAGACCTGAACTTGTGGTATTTGTAGGAAATGGCTTGAAAAAACCCAGCATGCTTGCTTCTGGCTTTAAGAGAACCAGCTGCAAGTGCACATGATGATCTTTTCAAGAAGCTGAAAACTGGTGCTGAATCTGTATCTGAGACTCACAAATGGTTCTTTTACAGTGATTCCCCCATTACCCCAGCAAGGTTAACTTTCATCCACAGTCCAACCCCAAAATTTCATTCTTGAGAACATATTTTAAAAATCTAAGATGGAGAAACCTAAAATATGCCATAATGTACTAAGCCTCATTTGAAAATTCCAACATAAAATGCTGATAAAAAGGGCATCTTTTCTTTGCTTTTAGCATCTCTACTTAGCTGAGAAACTGCGTAGATGAGAATATGTGCCTGGGAGCAGAGTTAACTAAAATGTTACTGAACTTGTCTTTGAAATTGCCATTGGCAGAGTGACCTGGCAGCAATGCTTCTAGACGGTGTTGCTTTTTCGGTTTTTTACCCCATGCATTTGGAGAAGTCTTTTATTTAATAGCCACCTGTATAACTCTGGTTTGGAAAAAATGTCATTTCCTGTTTCCACTGAGTTAGTGTGGTTACAATATATTAAATAACAGAAACAATATTATGATCTAACATGGGCAAGCTTGTAGTGAATGTCCATACACTTTTCCATCCTTGCTCTGAAGCAATCTTAATTTCCCTTTTTCCTTCTGTTTTTTTTTAGTATGCCTTATTTTTCCCTTTAGAAGAAAAAATAATCCTTACCAATCTGCCTCTTGGCTTCATCTTTCTTTTCCTCTACATTGTCCTTTCTATCCTCTCTGCACTCACTCAAGTGTTTGAAGACAAAGGATTGTCTTGATCCTAGTGTTAGGACAATGATATGCATTTTTATCTTTCACCATTTTCCTTATCAAGAAAACCTAATCCCATCTTCATGGTTTGTTGGAAAAGTGGACACTTAGAGAAGAACATACGTGAGAGACAAACTTCTTTTGACTTGTTTCTACTGAACATTCATTCATGAAACAGAAGTGTCATTGCTAAGATCCAAATTAAAATAATTGCATAAATAAAGGACATTGGACGGGTTTTTTTGTTCCACCCCCAGCCTTGGATGAAGGACTATGATCTCAACTGAGACGGTGCAACACAGAGCACCAGGAATATGGTTCTCCAGTCAGTGGGACTTTCTGAGTGGTGGGTGTCTGCCTAACCTAGAAGACAGCAGTAGGGCAATACATATTTTAACTCTTAGAATCACAGAATGGCCTGGTTTGGAAGGGACCTTAAAGAACACCTAGTTCTAACCGCCCCTGCCACCCACTAGATCATGTTGTTCAAAACCCCATCCAACCTGGCTTTTCAAGATCTCATTCTCAGCACAAAGGACGGAAGAGTTGCCCTTGTGCTCAATTTCAATGAAAAGTCTTATTGTACAACAGACAACCAACAGGAAAGAAGGAAGGAATTAAAAAGACACTACTAAGGCTGCAAAACAGGTGCTTCATAAATTGGATGTTCACATAAAAAGTAAAATTCTTGGTATCAGCCATTAGGGTAGCAGAAAAGTCCTCGAGGATGTTATAACTTCCCTCATTAAATGGAAGCAATACTCTGGCACATTTATTAGCCATAAAATTAAAAGCTGCCTGGAATTTAGGAGAGGGGAGAGACAGTGAAGAGGAAGAACTTGTGAAGAACTCAAGCATGTGTACACTCAGACATGTTTAAAACTACATTGCACTTCTTCATCACTTCACAATATTTGTACTTTAGGTTTGACACTTCTTGGAGGAAATGGACAATAATTTGCACATGGACAATGATTACAGAAAATAGCAAAATTAGGACTATTAAAATAACCTTGAAACACTGAAAAGGCAAATGCTGAGATTTCTCATACCAAGGAACACGTACGTGAACTAGACTCTGTTTTGAAAATAACAGCTTTCTACCATTTTAAAAAAATAGTAATCAGATTTCATATTTTAGAAATAAATTCTATAGAATATATTCTCTGACTTAATTCTAGATTTTCAAAGTATTTTACATCAACTGTCCTGCAACCATAATAAAGCAGATGATGATAGAATTACTCTTTAGTCTCAGTGGGAAAGCATAACACCCCCAAATGCTTAAGGATTTTCCCTATCATCCTCTACTCTTCCTGACTGTTTCAGGAAATAAAACAACTGGCACAATGAACGTTGGTTTATACAAGTCATGAGCTGTAACAGTGGAGATCCTTATTTAGCAAATGCCTTTTAAAAGGATATAATGGGTCTCTCTTGCTTTATGTTTGAGTAAGGACACCTGCTTTGCTACAGGAGCAGCCTAGACAAGGAGTTTCAACTGAGAGAATTCAGCTGGCAAAAGAAGACAACATGGAGAGGAGTAAGACTGCCTGTTGCTGCCAAGCACAGTGTTGCAGGGAAACAACAATCTTGCTGCTCAAATGTTAAGCACTAGACAGGTAAATGTTGTATATTCAACACAGCTTTTCTAATTTTTCACTGTGAAATTTACTTCTTAACTTCTGCTCATTAATCCAGTCCAAGGAAAGGAGAACTCATTTTAGCTGTGTTTCACATTAGTGAAAAATTTCTGGTCTCTTCTGAGCTGGACTGGGCTTCATTTGGAAAGTGGCATAGCCTGCAGTACAAAAATTTTGTTATGATGCCAAAACATGAGAATAAAATGGTATTTTACCTGTTCTATCTATAGAAGTATGTTTTATCACCACGTACATTACAAGCCAGAGCACAGAGAACGAGATGACACAACAGGACAAAGGCAAAGCCAACAGAACCAAAGTCTCCTCTGTCTGAGCCCCATACTCTCTACCCAGTATATGAAATTTCTATCTGTCAGGAACACCTGAACTCATAAAAACCATTATACATGCTCTGTTTTGTATTCAAATATATGTATACCATCTTTAACAAAGCAGCTGGGTTTGTGAAGGTACTCCCTGGGAGGCAGGGAAAGCAACATGATCAGTTTGTTAGGACATTTACTGAAATAAAACACCCAGATCAGGCTAGAAACTGGATCTGGACTGGGATCAGTCAACAATCTGGTGAGTACCAGCACCACCAACACCACATGGGATTCCTGCAGCACTTGGACCAAACGCAGGATCGCACTGTTAACAGAGATGGGAAGCAGCTGAAGCTTATCTACAGCAAGTGATAGTTACTATGGAGTGGAACCAATGGCCTAAAAATAAATAAATATCAACTCCAAGTATGATTCACTAGCAGGAACTTCTGTAAATGAAAAATTGCAAAGCTTCACAAACCTAGAATTCTAATTTAAGTGGCATACAGCTCAACAAAGAATACTAGAAACTTCTACTGACCAGCTTTTAAGGATGTTTGAATGGATGTGAGTTATAGCTCTGAAAGAACAATTGCAATTGCTGTCATTGTGCCAACCAAGTTCTAATTTCATGTCTTACATCAATTAAAGCTTTATATATATTTAACAATGCACTTTTTTCCAAGTTAGGTGAAATTCACCTTATAGGCAAAAAGGCGACTGCTTTTAGGTGCTGTTCAGTAATGGTCTGTGTGAAAATTCAGTTTTATTTCAAGAGAGGGAAATGCTTTTGTTATGACTCATTTTTGTGAACAATGCAATATAATCACAAATATATACCTGGCTTCTTAGGAGTGTTTATCAGTACCCAGGTGTCTTGGAAATAAAGCTGATACAGACTGTGAGTAAAGTAGGTATTTTCACAGATTATATACTGTGTTGATACAGAAGCAAATACTGCTGGTTATCATTTAGTAACATAATACATTTATCACACAGAAACAGCCCACATTAAAAGGACCGATTATCAACATGAGTATTAACCAGCTGGGATATGGGACACAGCAAGTATTATAATCTAGCCCACAAAATAACACTAAAATATTTTCCATCCCATGACTTAAGCTTGTTTTTCCTTAAATGAAGAGTATGTTTTTTGTTCTAAACAAAACATCGAAGTTTCATCAAGTGATGGGAAACTAGATTCTCACCTGATTTCTACATCCTACTCTAGATTTCAGCTAAATTAACCTACCTGTTTTGGTCAGGGATTCAACTATTTTTTTTCACTCTAGTCAACTTATACATGCTAGAAAAGGCTTTAGCTTTGTTATTTGCTGGCATGGACTTGGCTGGGCAACAGGTTTAGCCTGTATTGAAAAAAAAAAGGTTGCTGGGTTTTTTCCTCAGTATGAGTTTATCTCTGTTAAAAAGCTTATTGGTATTATTAATAATAGCTACCAGGAACTCCCATGAATTATAAACAGACTTAACTTTATAACCTGCTGCAAGAACTAAAGGTTTGTTTACTTTGTATCCTGAGATCAAATCTTGATCACAAAACATCACGCTGCATCAAAAGAAATATATTGTTAACTACTTATCACCACCTACTCAATTAGGAATATTTTTTCAACTTAAATCTTTATTCCGCGTGTTTCACTTTTTGACTTCCAGGAATGAGCTACTTCAAACATAGGAAAACAGCGTAGCACAAATGCTTTATGTAGTCCCTGCTCCCTCTACCTCTCTCTTACAAGGTACTGCTTGTTATCCTATGCTGCAGGCTTTAGAGAATTTGGCTGTATTCACCCCTGACGCCCCAGTGGCATGGAACATACACATCCAAATACTCAGAAGGTTTTACAGATGCTAATATTAAGGAGGACTGGGATCAGATATCTGTGCCAATGGAAATAGTAAATAACCATCACCTCAGTATTTAAATCCAGCTGAGATATATTTTATAAAGTTAGTCACTTACTGTGCTTGCTGATATTATTAAAGATATTTTTCACGTGAAAGCACAGGGGCCAAGAAAATAATTTCTTATTGCTCAGTAAGGGCATGAATAACAAAGCAAAAGATTTCATTTAACTTTCCCCTGAGAGAAATACCCCAGTAAAGTTTGTGTGGTTCTCCAACACACTCTGGGGTTAAAGAGCTGCTACTGATCCTCATCTACTGTCCCAGCTCAAGCAGAAGAGATTTGTGCTTTTGGTGCTGGTGTTGAGGGAGAATGCCTAATTTAAGCCTGCTGTTAAAGCAAGACACAGAGACTTGTTACATTTGCCCTTAGAATATCTTGAACAGAGCAATTTATTCTTAAGTGCAGAACTTTAAGGACTAGCACATTTTTCTTTAAAAATCAAAAGTATTTGCTGTATGGCATTGGAAAATACAGGCACTTACCTGGCTACTCAGCCTTGAGAAAGAGACTAGAGTGGTCTGTGACTGCGAGGAACGGAGACTATGGATTTGCTGAGCCAGATAACCAACATGAGTGCGCTTTCCCAGGAGATGGAATACGTTGCAAGTTTGGAATCCAGTCCCTAGAGAACTAGACTTTTCAATTCAGTTCATATAAAACACGTAGGACTTCTTGTGGAAACAAGTAAATAAAAAACCTTTCCAGCTACTACATGGAGTAAAAATATTTTTGCTAATTTAGCATAAATATGAGAAATCACTTTGCCCAGATTTCATATAAAAACAATTACATTAGCTCTTTTTTTTGAAAAGCATATTTTACATTGGCAGTTTTTCTACTGGAGTACTGTACATGATGTTTTAAAGAGCTTCTAACCAGAAGAGTCACTGTTACAGAGCTAAAATTTACACTGTGTTTACATGCACACTGTTAACCATCTAGATTTGACACAGATAAAAAGATGCTGATCCTTATTTTGACAAACAAGACAGGCCTACATTTCAACTACTTGATGTATAATAAATGAAACTGCAGTATTAGAAGAACAAAAATGCTGAAATAGATTTTGAAATCAAAATAAGGCAGTGAAGAATTACCAGTGCAGAGAAAAGCTGGTTCCTATGCTTCCTTTTCTAGACAAAAGCAAGGTTGTTTAATAAATTAAAGGTACTTTCATTCCCATTTCATTCAAAAACAAGTGGATCACAAGGTAATGGATATCCATATGATGCACATGTTCTTCTGCTTGCAGACTTCTGCAGATACAAAATTTCTGAAGCTGTTTTTCCTCACTGAATGTACTGTTTCCTAGTAAGACCAAATGATACTAAATTTGAGATACAATCAGAAGTCCACAAAAGCCAGTCTCATATTTCTTAAAAATTTAGGCCATCTAGACACTTCCACATTTTTTTTCCATGCTTTATTTAAACTTTGATCAGTAAGGCTCTGCTATTATAAATTGCATATTGACATGTTCATAAACTGGCTTGCGAAAAATGTACAGGTTTTGTTACAAAGAATTTTAAGATCTTACATTGCCTCAGAGTATGGAGCTATGGCATTTCTCCGAAGAGGTTCACAGTCCCCGCAGTTCATACAGTACTGCAAAGTGGCACTGAAGTGTGTTAGTATCTGAACGGTGCTTGGGCTGAAGGTGCTGTGCGAGCTTAAGCTACTGCTTTGCCATTATATACAAGATGGTTTTTCTTTGGGGAGGGGGTACTAGTTCTGGAATGCCACTGATTTTAGTTTTAAATGGAGGATTGTCTACCTTTCTCTGTTCTATGCCCCCTTTCTGACTCTTCTGTTTGTCAAGAACAGTAAAAGAGAAAATAGTACACTCTCAAAATGTTTCAAGATGATTTATCAGAAATGGTATTAAGAAAAAATAAGGAAGAATACAAGGTACTCCAGATGAAAAGTGGACATGCTCTTTGTAACTAGCTATGGATCTTCTGCTCAAATGAACAAATGAACATGCTGTTCATTTTTATCAAAACGTGAATCTTAAACTACCATAAATAAAATACATACAGTACAGAACAATTAAAACTTTTTTGTACAGTAGTTACTTTTACATTAAACTTACCATCTTTTCAGATATGTTGAAAATTAGGACTCTAAACATGATTATTTCAAAGTATCATTTTTAACAATCTTGCACAGGCCCGACAGTCAAAAACATGAAGCTTTGATTCAGATAGCTTGGCAGGTTTCACACACGTTCATAGGTAGGCTACTTTGAAATATGTTGGGTGCGTTTTTTACTTACGTGTTTTATCAAAAAAGGGTTTGATTATTTTTATTTAAATCTTTACATGAACTGGTTTTGTGCAATACCACCGCCAGTGTAGCTTGAGAAAACAAAGTGTGTCTGGAACATTGACTATAATCCAAGTGTTGTCTACCTCTTAAAAAAGTAAGTTTCTAGGAAAATCCAATGGGAGTGAACTGTTAACACAGGAAGTCAGTCCTAGAATAATTTTAATATTAAACAGGTACCGTCTCTACCACTGGTGATTTGATGCACTCTTCGTGCAGTCTGCTCTTCTCTGGGAGGTTTAGTGAATTCTCAGCAGGGTGCTCTTGTACACGACTGTCACCATTCAAAGCTGAAACAAAGCCATCTTGAGAAGGACCTTTCAAGTATGAGTGAAATTCCACTGGCGGGTGACTGGGCCTATGCTCAGTGTATAAACTGTTACAGGGAGCACTGCCATCCCCTTCAGAAGATGAGCAGCAAACAATCACTGAGGGGTTTGCAGAAGGGTAATGAGGGCTGCTAAAAGTTTCCTCTGATTGCCGTGTGTAGTCAACAAACTGTTCTGAAGTCATGTTGTAAGGCACCAGAGAAAGACTACCATTCTTGACAGCATCCCTTTCTGAGTAGGTCTCACCGATCTGGTTAGCAGTGCCAGCAACGTGGTTCTCTATTTGGTAATACAGAGTTGAGGAGTTAGTATAGTATGAGGCATTTTTAGAGTGGTTTTCATGCACAGCAGTTCCATCAGAGTAGCAAAGGACAGAAGGAAGAGGCACCATATCAGCATGGGAGCTCATACTTTCTACAAAATCATCTGCTTTTTCTTCCTCATCTTCCTCCTCATCTTCCTCCTCCTCTTCATCATCATCTGATTCACTAGGGGCTAAACTCTGTGTACTAGAATCTGTAACTCCACTACAAAAGCTACTCCCATCTTCCTCTTCCTCCTCTTCCCCTGGGCAGTCCAAGTCCTCGGCTGACTGGGAATGCATAACTGCAGCCGGGGGTTCGGTTTCAATCTCAAAATTTTCTGCAATTGAATATTCAACTGGATGGGGTCCTGGACTCATGGAACTACTGTGTGCACTTATCTCAGTGTGGCAGCCATTGAGTGCTGGAACTTGCTGCTCTCTATTTTTCTCCAATTCAAGTTTCATTATCGTGTGCAAAAAGTGAGTCCGTACACGGATAGGGTTAAATTCGATTCTACCTGCTGTATTGCTACACCCTTCTTTAGTGCAACCGCATGGAAAAGACATACGATCCACCTTTTAAAAAAGAGAATACAGATTAACAATAGGAAGCAAAAGCCTGGTGACATGACAGAATCTAGACAGCCTAGAGAAATACACTGGTGAAGTGGGATTCACCTTGAGAAATGCTTGTAAAATTAGTCAAAGCTAACAATCCTTCAGGGAGTCAGCCCGGGAATTCAGCAGTACCGAGAGAACAGTAAGGGGCCTGGACATGCTCCACTATTGCAGAATAGGGAAAAAATGATTCTGTTCCATAGGTGAAAGTATTACACTGTGGAACAAAAAGTAGGTAGCTTTTCAATTTCTTGATCTGCTACAGCTTTACTTCATTTTGTGCTCAAATCCAGGCAAAAGCATTACCAGAAAGCATCTTAAAATTTGGTAATAATCATGGAAACAAGACACCTATTGAAACAAAATGAATGGTCTACAGAAACCTTTGTAAAGTTACCAATTGGGACACCTGATCACAGACAACGGGAACAAAAACTCAAGGGCATTTTAAAAGGTAATTCTAGATCCAATATTGTAAGCTCAACAGACTGGGCATGCAACATCTACTAATACTCGAGTTTTTGAAAATGTGGCTGAATCCATGTGTTAGCAAGTTTGATTAGAGATGGCCTGAAGTCTGTGACTTTCATCTACACTGTAACACCTAAACAACAAATATGAGCAGGGGAACCACACAAAACAATCCAGTACATCTTCCCCACATGGGGAGATGAAAACAGGAACAGAAAAGAGAATATATTATTTTAAATAGCAGAGAAAGTTTAGCTTGGATTTATGAGATGATGAAAAATGCATTCACGAAGAAAACTCAGCTGCACAACAAGCAACTCAGCAGAACTAGCAGAAATATCTTTTAGGGAACATTTTGGGACACATACAGCTGACACTATGTAAAAATGTACAATATGAAATACTTCTTCAGTCTGCAGAGGAAAAACTTATCTGCTATATTAGCAGATACCTTTTTACTGCTTACATGCAAATTTATCATGCACAGATTTTAAGCATCATGCATGTTACATACAGGACAGTACCACAGAATGTCATTTATTATTTCTTATGGAGTTTGGACACTAATTTACATTTGGAGTGTCTGCTAATTGTCTCTAAAATAAAAGGTAATATCCCTTCTGAAATCTGCAGGCTACTTCTTCTTCTGTTGTCTGCATCTGCATATTTAGATAAAGGCCTAAAAAGAGTATGAGGAGCAGCATACTTGTGTAAGAACAAAGAACACCCTAAACCATGTATGTGCCTAAATAAAGATATTTTAGGAGATTGTTTGTATTGATTGCCCACTGTATCCTCCTAAAATAGGGCCTTAAAAAACTGGTTAGAGATCCACCAGTGTTATTGCCTAATACTTAATTTCCCATAGTTATAACTTCAACAACAGAAAGTACACACGTGTGCATGGACACACACCCTTCTCCCTCCCCCAGAAAATTAAACAATGACAATAATGTAGACATTTACCTGACATTTTATGCCTGCAAGACTGCAGGTGCAAGTTTCTGGGTCACAGAACACACGGCAGTCACAGCCACAATCCTCTCTGGACAGGCGGATGGCTCGCAGCTCGTGCTTTTCTTCCACGTCAATCTTCTTCACTCCAGAAGCTCGCAGCAATGCCCGCCGCTTTTTCGTAGGCAGGGGTTGGAGAAAGAAGTACTCATCCACTTCAGTGTTGTCTAGATCAATATCATCATCAGAAATGTCATCCAGAGTCAGTGTATTGGCTTCCTCAGATTCCACTGTACCGTTCTTTGTCATCTGTTGCACAGAACAATTAACAAAGTCCTTAAACTACGCTCACGCGTACATCATGTCGCAATGTCAATATGTGAAATGCATTATCAGTGTTCAAAGCTGTACGTAAAAATGCTGCATGACTGCCACAGAGTTCCAGAAAATGATCACAGATAGGGTGAGGCACTTCTTTCCCATTTAGCATATGAACTAAATACACTTTTTTAATACTAAGTTGGTAATGAAGGTAAGAAATTATCTGTTATTTACCTAAATTTACTGTTTGTCATTAGCTGCTAGAGCTCATGCCTTTCCGAAATTCTGGTCTTTTCTGTATTGTTTCACAAGATAATTTTTGCAACCTTAATTGATTCCTGTCTGAGCTCTCTGAAATTCTTAAATATCCCTTTTGAGATAGCAATTATACTACTGACGCAGGTTCAGATTATGATGCATCACAGGTTTGTAAAATGGTATATTTTATGTACTATTCACTACCCTATTCTCCTTTAGCCTGACAAGTTGTTTGATGTTTGTACAGCTGAGGTCAAAAAGTAGTATTTCCACTTAATCATTGGGCAGATACCTATGTCTGCTTCTTGAGTTGACAATTTTAAGCCTGGAAGTCACTTAATTTTGCTTCTTTCTATCTACATTGCTTTATTCTGACCTAAGTGATTCTGTGATTCCCTGTTTATTTCCACTGTGTTTCACACTGCTGATGATTTAGCTCTTCTGAACTTCTTTCTAGCTCTCTTTGGTCCTGAAAAGAACCCATTTAGCTTTGTGTTTTCATACATTTTAGTACTTCACCAATCAGTCGAGTTTATTCTTAGGTAGCTAATGAATTAATACATTTAGAAAAAAAGGAAGTAAGTTGTTAACCTCTTGTGGAGAATCTTGAGAGAAGTTTGAAGAGGATTCGTGCTCTTTTCCTAGGAATATGCAATTTTGAGCCTCTGTAGAAACAAGTATCTTGGTACTTTATTATGTACAAGTCTAGTTCTCAAACCTTTCAGAAACTGTTTCAAAATTAAATGGCCATGAGCAAAACATTCAGTGGCACATTCCTAACAAAGCACACTTCTGTACCATCGTCCTGGTAACTCACCTCATATAGAAAGGGGTGAATATATTCAAGGAGAAAAGAAAAAAAAATTACTGCTCTGAAGGAAGGTAGAGCTCACTGCTTGTATCTGCCAGAAAACACAACTGCAGGGTCTAGAAAAATTCTACAGAGGAAATTGCTTGAGAATCAAAATATCAATATCAACTATGAAAACAAATTTCAGAGAGACAATGACATTCACTACAAAAATGTATTTTTTCAATCTCAATTTACTCAGGTTGAGCATCATTCTCTATAGCAAATGTGAAGCAACTGGAGCTATATGATATATTCTGTCATATAATAAATCTTTTATTATTGTTCTATGAAACAATTTTGCTTAAAATGAGAAAAAAAAACAAATTCACAATGTTCACCCTGCTCTGTGTAGTGTTCTCAGCTGATGAGGTTGCTGATTTACACAAGACAAGCTCCTGGTCTCATACATTTTTGAAGAAAACATGGTGCAACAATGTGATACTTATATACTGGCAAAGTCTCAAGTTCCATTTGCATTAACAGTTTTGTCATCAGCAGCCACTGAAATTCTTGGCTTTGCCTTACTTGCAGAAAATTTCACCTTGGCTTGTTATCCCAAAGAAATTTTTAGGCATCAGTTTTAAATGCAGATAAAATACTGAAGTCCTAAGTACAATAACCTGTTTCTTGTGCATTTCACCATTCAGATATTTAACAATTATCACTGTACAACTAAGTCCTCATTTTTGTGCTACTGTGTCATCTCCATCTAGCAATGTTTCTGATGTGTATGAAAGCAGACTTGAATCTTAACCATTCAACTATTTCTGCTTTTCTTATATTCCCAACTATTTCACTTTACCATTTATATTAACAGGCCATCATTTCCACAGTCTTTTGGACTGTAACTGTCACTTATGGCATTACTGAATTACTTTACAGTGAACTCCTACTGACTGCTCACTTTTTTTGGCAATCACAGTTTTTGTGCTTAGAACAACTGTGCAAAAAAACCTGTATTTTTCAAAGGAAAAAACCCCCCAACAAACAACTAATTATTCCTGACTTGTAAAGTCAGGCTAAAAGCAATATTCTTCCCTTTGAAGGAGAAGAATCTTGGGGTCATGACTGGTAGTCCTTACACAGAGTTTATGTGTACACATTACACTGCACAAAGAGAACTCCTGAGATCAGCAATCATCCCTTCTTAGCAATTCAGCACCACATTTAGTTCATGCAGAGGTGTTCTGTCACTTCCACAAGCCCACTGTATGAGCATTGCTGTTTCTCTTTTTAATGTATTCTCAAACTTTCTTCCTAACTGCAGCCTTTGGAGTTTAGTGCCTTCATTTTATTTAATGTTTCAGTTTATCATGTTTGTTATCCCTATAACATTCAAATTCCAATCAATGTGCACATACTTCTAGCTCTTTCTTCCTCTTAAATACAGGCATTTTCAAAATGTCCTCTCAAACTTCCTTCAGATTGTTTTCTTACTCCATTTTCTGTTCTGCATTTCACATTACACTGGCTGGTAAAAGAGGGGGCATTAGCTCCCTAATCAGTTCTGCCAGGCCCTGGGACAATGGGGAGATTATTTACACCAGGTATTTCAACGTATTTGTTCAGTAAGGTAGGAAAAGCAACATTAGAAGTCATCCTTTTTTCTGTACATTCTACAGAGAGAGGGAAGTAAATCCACACAGGTATTAAATGCATCTTGAATTAGCTGCCTGAAGCTAATACCCCATTGTACACACAACTCAGCCTGAATATTCCAATCCAGAATGGCACCCTTGGTTACATCTTTTCATTTTATGTTAGCAAGGTAAAACTAAGTACAGTGTATTTATGTTTCTTTGATTTCTTTGTTTAATATATAATAGGGGAATAACCTACCTAAGAAATCTGATTTCTTTAGTTTTATATGCACAAGGCTCAAACCACTCCTTAAGCAGATCACTGTTACTTAATCTAAGTTTGAAACTGTGGAGCGAGAAAAATTCTAATCCCTGCTTCTGTAATTATTTTACTATTTTATTCAATTAACTGTTTAATAAAAATTAACTTTTAGGGCTCTTACCCATGAGGTGAATGCTGTAACTGGTCAGCAAACAAAGGCACCTACAGAACCATACCAATCCTGTCATGTTTTTCTCCTCCTCCTCCTCTTGCAAATCTTAACTGCTTTGCTCCACAGCAGCAGAGCATTAAGAACTGGACTGCAGTCATGTGCGGAATGCCACGTGCATCCAGCAGGCTGGAACATCAAACACATGGCATCAGCCAGCAGTTTGCCATTTCAAAGCACTCAGCTCCTGACTCCTTTGCACAATCATTTCCTTGTTGTCTCCTCTAAATTTTTTTCCTCCATTTTGCCACACAAAGAACAAAATGAAATAATAAAATGGAAGATTGTAATAGTTCTTTAAAAAGTAACTGGGTAACTACAGAGGGAGGAAGATTATCAAGAACTATCAGATATATTTTCCAGAACTTCAGGGGAACATAAGCTCTCTTGGTCGTCATAATACTGCTCATCTGAATTAAACTTGATATGTAGACAGGTAAATTTCCTCATAAATCTGAAGATTAATGTCATAACCACAGAACAAGGGCCAACGAATACGTGAAGCCTTTGGGGGAAAATCAGTCCAACTCAGTAAAACATGAAAAATGTAGCATGGACACCTTTGCCTTGCCCTAGTTGGAAGTTATTCCTTACGACTTCCCACAAAGGGAACCAACTGTGTCCACAGACCTGGGAGCCTTAACATCACTTGTCTCATGGTAATAATTTTAATAAATTTTAGTTTAGGAGACATTATGAGTAAGCAGTAAGGACTCTTCCAGGTAATTTTTTGTGCTTACTCATGTTTTCTCAAATGATTACCTTGTACCTTTCATTTGATAAGATGGCTTTTACATCCAGAATTGTCACACTCTGCTGCTAGTGTTTATGCCCCTGTCAGCAGTATTTACGCCACGGTGCTGGCACTAAATGGCCAAAGTGACCTGAAGATTATTTCAGTCTTTATCTGCTTTTAATTAGACGTGTTTCTTAGCTGGCTCTTTGCTTTTAGCAACTAAAACAATAAACAGTACCTAATATTATGGAAACTCAATTTCAATATATTCCTGTATTTCTATCTTTTTAAAACAAATTGTACAGGAGAGAACACTTTCTACCCACCTATTTGTATATTTTAATACAATACAAAAAAAAAAAAATTTAAAAAAGTCCCAGAGAGACTGAAATTAAAAACCACACTGAAAATGTTACTGTCTATTTGAATAATGGTTTTCAAATAGAAAAACCTCTGACTGAACTTTGCTCTACTTCATTTTCTCATTTTCTTCATTTTTCTGTGATGTATCTTTTTATGTAAATCCTGATTAGCACATTTTCATTAAATGAATAATAATTTTGCTGACATAATTGTTGACACTGTCACCTTAGAATGCCACATTTCCTTTTTTATTCATTTAGAAATTATGTGAATGACCAAGCAGCTCTTCCATCTCTGGAATGGAAACTCAGGAAGGCCCTGTTTCCTTAAGCGAACAAAACATGCTCGGTGCTTTACAGTGACTCTTCACTAATTCAGCAAGTCCTGGATCTTCTTTTTATGTTTGAAATTTTTATGTTTGAAATTTTTCATTTTTTTAAATGCAAGCACATAATCAGGGTTGCAACTAAACTGAGATTAATGGACTAGTTAAAAAAGGAAGTTTTCTGTTGCCTATCTTTTTATACAAACTCCAGATGAAGAGGAATATTTGCTCTAGTAAAAGGTTTAACAACAGTAAGATGCAAATAAGGAATGCAAATAAGGCTCTCCTTATTCACTGAATAGTTATGAAGAGATTTTGCAGGAACTTAATAGTCTTAATAATCATCCACTCAAACAAATGACTGGGAAGATGGAAGAGCAAGTATTTGGAAAATGAGCAGCAAGTATGGTCTGTGTCCCCAAAACAGACTGGGCTGAAGTGAAATAAGTTAATGAAGAAAGGAGATTCATCCCAGCCAAGAGGAGGGTTAGGAAAGGATGAAGAGCCAAGCTCTAGTCCACATGGATGAGGGCTAAAAGGCATCATCCAATCTTGCAAGGTAAATACGATCTGTGATTTTTCCTTATTTACTTTCTAGCTACGAAAAGAAAAGTGAAGTATTTGTGTGCTTGACTATTCTTTACCCACTCCACTGGGGATTCCTCTCTTTGAGCTGATTCCTGGAAGTCAGCCAAGGGATCTACAGTTAGTCATCAGTTACACTGACACAGCACAATTCACACTTGATGCTCTGAAAACCCTGTGATGTGAGATTTTACAGGTATGGCCTCTATCAATTGATACGTCACTAACACTCTAGTAGCCTTTGGTTTCCAACCTGTCCAAATACCTGTCTTTGATTTGGCTTTGTCCTGAGTCGTTTTATGTTTGTTCTACGACAGTTCAAATTTTATAACCTTTTGATTTTATTTAAGAATCTATTTAGCTATGAAAAAACCCAAAAAAAACGGACTGAAAAAAGTAATTACAAATGTGAAGATCATGCACACTTCCTCAGGCCTTCAGACGCAGAACTCATGAACTCATAGCTCATTCTATGGGAAAAATTCTTAAAGGCATTTCTTAAACTTGGAGGCTGCCACTTTGCTCTGCAGTAGAAACAGTAGAAACAGAGATCTAGTATCACTGAAGAAGGGGATGTGCAGCAGAAGCTCAGCTACAGTTCTAAATATTGTTTTAATTACGCGATTTGTCTGAAAAGGAGTCAAAAATACATGCAACACAATCCATTACACAAAAAACCAGAAGTTCTGCCACCAGTTTTAAAGCAGCAGAAAGAACACAGTGCCTTTCCCTGTTTTCTTCTACTCAAATACAGAGTTTCCTCTCCTATGCTTTATTTAGGACAGCCTTATTGGGGAGCTGGCCCCAGGAGGGCCAGTGGTATCCTGGAATGCATCAGGAAGTGTGGCCGGCAGGTCAAGGGAGGTGATCCTGTCCCTCTGCTTGGCCACATCTGGAGTATTGTGTTCAGTTCTGTTCTCCACAGTTCAAGAAAGACAAGGAGCTAGTGAAGAGGGGCCAGTGGAGGCCACAAAGATGATTTGGGATCTGAAGTATCTCTCTTCTGTGATTCTGTGAAACTAGCCAGGATTTGTTCTGACTAGCTAAGCTGATATAACTGGTTAATTTATCTGACATATTTTCTCTTTAATAGACATTCTTTGGTGAAATTGTAAAGACACACAATCATGAAAATTGGTACACTGCAAACGAAACATTTTAGTATCACTGTTTCTTACTTTTTGCCAAAGTCGCTGAAGTTGGCTAAGAAGCTCTTTCGCTTTCTGTACTTACAATGTTACCATTCCCTTGTCTAACAGGGCCTGTGCACAGGCTTAGGAGACTCATTCACTTCCTGGTACTTCCAGACTTCTGCTGGACACCCACTCAAGGCTAACTCCCACCACTCTCCGCTTTTTTTTCCTCTCTGTAGAAAACAGGGAGGGCACAGCTTTACTCCCTGTAAAGCACTTGGAGGTACACAGCAATGGCAGCTACAGGAGAACTTGGTATTATCAAACAAAAATGCGTCTTCAGTAAAATTAAAAAACCCCAGGAAAATGCTCATTTCAGTTGAAAATGGAGCTCACAGAAAGGAGATGGTTTTGTTTAACACACACACCTTGTGCCTATATAGCTCTGACACTGCTCATTTACATTAAGGCAGGGATCAAAGTCTTAGACAAGTTTTACCTTTAACTTTAGAGAATTGAGTTTTTCCTCCCTTAGATGCTCTCTCAGCATCTCTCGGTGAAGCCTCTCCTGTTCCATGGCAAACTCTCCCAGTGTATACTGGCGCACACTGTTGTGGCGAGTCGACATTCCCAGTGTGCTTCCTCCTTGGCTGGGAACACTGGTGAAGCCTTGTCTTCTTGTGAAGTAATACACAGTAACACAGTTAAAATGGACATTTTTTGTTCTCTTCCGCTTCTCTCTCTTCAGGATTGAAGATGCTGGAACAGAGGCAGATTTCAGTGTGAATGATAACTTGCAGTCAGGCAGCAGATGTATTAAGGTAAAGGGAACTACATGAGTGACAATACCTGACTACACAGACACTGCATTCCAAGGTGTGCAGTCCAAACGAGAAGATAACCTTAGAAATACTTACCACGTATGCAAACCTAGAAGCCACTACAAGGTGTTAGTCATTAACACCACTGTCTACTTCAGAACAGAAATACTTGGCCAGGAAGATTTTTCTTTCACATCACGTCATAAAAATGTTTTATCCTTTTACCAAGGAAGCAACCAAATCCTAGCGAAAGGCACTCCTTTCACAGTGTCACCGCACAGATGCTGATCCACTGACTCGCACCTCTTCCAACCCCTGCCGACAAAACAAGGTTGCACAAGGCAGCAGAGATCCACAGCTCTACAGAACTGGGTCACACTGATGGAAAAGATTAGTATCTCCTACAATCTAATTTGGGATGAATTAATGTTGGAAAAACTATAAAAGCAGTATTTTTAATGTTTCATACTGTCTCAGAAATTCATACCATGATCACCACTGAATGATACATGAATAATGTTGATTACCAGTCAGGCGCACTTTGTTTTTCTTTACCTTCATCCTTCTTTCTGCTGCCATCCACTGAATACACGTGTGTGTACATAGTCTAGTGTGTAGATTTTTGACAGAAAATTAAATCTAGTATTTTCTAAATATTTTCTGATTCCACTCATACCTGTGCTCAGTTTTTTTTATAAACATATGCAGTAACATACAAAACTTGTTCAGAAACAAATGCCAAATTTTAACTGTTAAATATTGTTCTTTTGGTTCTACAGACACTTAGCAACCCCTTTCCACCATACTGATCTGTTGTTTCTCACTGATAATAGCTGCATGCCTTTAGAGGAAATAAAAAAAGACAGACCTTGGAGAAAGATAAGAGACACTCCTTGATTTTTAAAATGAGCAGTCCAATTTATTTGATTTGTTGCAAAATAGCAACAGGTTGTTGAGAATGAAGCTAATAAGTCATTGCTTTGCAGTTTACAGGCAACAACTGCAGGTGTGTGCAGGTGTGAATGAGAGACCTCACTGCCAGAATTCGGGCAGTAAAATGATTTAAAGGGTGCCTGACCACTCTTGAACAGCTTGGAGCCATCCTATAAAAGCAGTAAGAGCAACAAGATGTACAGCGATAATCTAGAATTCCACCATTTCTAGGGGTGGGATGCACTTGGCCTTCAGGTCTGGTTTTGGAGCAGGTCTGGTTTATTGTCACAGGTAAAACATAGTTCAGCTTCTATTACTATTATTATGTTGTGAAATGTTAATCACCACAAATGTAAATCTACAAACTTCCACATTAAGTAATACTGTCAAAATCCCCAGCATCATCTACCAAACTGTGTGAAAACCAAGTGTATTAAAAAATAAAGCCCTGTCTCCAAATTACAGACAGTGCATTCCACTGACATTACCACAGACCTCTTTGTGGCTCACTGAAACATTGAAACAGGATTACTTTTTCTAAATACTAATAAGCAGCTGAAAGTATGGTTTGCTGTATAAATAAGAGGCACTTCAGACCTGCTGCAGGTATGTTGGATTATAAATATAAAACAGATCAGTAAGAGCAGGTCCTGTTACTTACATGCTTCCAGTAAACTGTGTTACAAAAGAAAGGTGTATGGTTTACAAAGGGGAAATCAAAAGACAAACCCTGTTAGATTAGGCACGTTTAACTTACATCCAAGTTGAAGCAAACCTCTTATCAACAGAGCCTGTAAAAATGTTTATAGGAAGCCTTCAGTGAGGGAAGAGGCTTATTTCATTAGCAGAGAATAGCTGATAGGGATGTGTCAATTTTGCATGATATTAAATACAGTTTTATTGTGCTGTTCTTTTTCATATACACCACAGTTTCGAAACAAAACTAACTTTAATAAAACCAATTTTTTAGCAATTGGAAGATGGGGTAATTTTCATACTGAGACATTGTCTTTCAATGTAACATAAAAGCAAATACTCTAAATCAGAACCTGCACTGCCAATATGCTCTAACATATAAGAAAGTGCATATTTAAAAAAACCTTCTGCTGAAGGAGGCATCTGAACCATTCTGGGGTGTATCCAATTTCTGATATAACAGTGTCAATGTTATTTGGATCTCAACTGGATGATGCCTCTATTTCAGAATAAATACTGGCAGCTACTGAAGAACAGGCAGCTTTTTCACCAAATAAAAGAACCAGTCACAAATGAAATGGGAATAAAACTATTGTAAAATACTCAAGTAAAGAAAAGGAAGGTTGTGCTTGGGGAAAAAAAAATATATGTATATATTTTTCATGAAGAAATCGAAGGTAATTGCACTGTAAATCTCACAAGTTAGAGAATCACATGAACCTTTGAATCCTCATCTGTAAAGCTGAATATCTGTGACACAAGGTCTGTGTTGACAGTAATCTGGTTTAGATCTTAGCTGTGGAACTCCTGACAGGGCTGCTTTACTGGCAGGAATGACAAAATCACAATAAAAGCACTTCTGTTTTTTTCAAGTCTGTCAATCTCCTTAGGGTAGATACTACTTTCATACTAATGGCTAAACATAAATAAATGACCCTTAAGTTTTATTCACACACTACACACTAATATTAATAGCTAAATGAAGCTAAGCAGAGGACTCTGTGACCTAGTTATTCCCAGATGGAAAAGAAAAAAAAAATAATGTCATCTATGATAAAACTAGATACCATGAATGAGCTTTTACACTATGTGGATTTTCACCCATGTGTGTGCCATCAAACTTTAGAACATGAATTTCATGCATTGCCATACATTTATGCCAAAAAGTTCAGTCAGCAGTCTCTCAGTAAGACTGCAGATGTCATAGGCTCTCTCAAAGAACCCACTAATGCATGTCTTCAACTTTTTTATAGTTCTCATCAGTTTCAGTAATTGAATTGTCAATGCCATACCATCAACGTTGTTTGTTTGTGGGTTTTGATACATCACTGATTAAAACTGTGTCAAAATAGAATTAAGCTGAACTTCATGAAAATGTTGACATACTGTAACTGCACTGTCACCAGCACTGTAAGTTCAGCACTAGACTGAAGATGTGCATTGAAGACAACATGAGAGCTGCCATGCATTTGTTGTAAATACCATTAAAGTTTGTGATGTTATTTATTAATGTTATAGTTCTAAGTCAGACAAATTATATGATAATCTGTATAATTAAACATGCATGTAAACATTCAGAGCCCTCAGAATACATGGGATTACTTTTTCTGAACACATCCCATCTTTTGATAGAGCTCATTAAAGGGCAGAGCTAAGGCCCTGTGAAGAACTCCACAGCCATCTCCTGAATGCTACTGTCAGGAACGAGCTAGAATATATTCATATTTATGTGAATGTCGTTTACAAGAACAGATCTGGCAGGAAGTGCAGGAGTTTACAGGATTGTATTTGATTACTCCAAAGCATAGATTAGAATGTCAGCGAGGAGATGTGAGAACTGCGACCCCCTTAGTTACCAAGGACATGGAAAGAAGCACAGTCAGCACTGCAAAGGCACTGTGTTCTTGCTCTACTACACTTTCAAAAAATCTCTGAGCAGAGGGCTGCCTTGATGTGAGCTCAAGAGTATTATTAGATATTGAATGGAAGTGTTGAACATTTTCCAACATCAGGGACAAAGTGCTCTCTAACTGATTCAAACCCTTTGCTTCAAGCCAACCAAAACAGAACTACCACCTTACCAAGAGTCAGGGGCATCTGTTATTTTGCATGCACTGTACCTTACACAGGATGTTCAAATCTGCTGGAATCGCTGCTAAGGACACTGCTTAACTCAAGACAGAGCAGAAGAACACACAAAATACCTCTGTTCTCAGCTACTAGAAAGAGACACAGTATGTCAAGTATGATACAGGAGGGCCCACTAATTGACTTTTCAAAGATACTCTAAAAATAAAACTTTAAAGTCAAAATTGAAGAAAGTATCAATGTCAAAAAAAAAAAAAGGCAACTATCATGAAAATAACCACAGCCTTAAAAAAGAAAACTGTTCTGCAATACAGCTTCCATTGCTGCTGTCCCTTCTCACTTAGGCTGCTGTGTCACATAAATCTCCATCCCAAAGACAATTAATGGGAGAAGGGTGAATATTACAAGTAGTGGTTTGAAAATAAAATTTCCTGTCAGATTTATCCTGCCTGAAGCATGTTGCACAAAGCATTGATCTGTACTGGGATTCTGTCACCAAACACAGCAAGTGAGTAAATACTTTCTGGGTTTGGAGCAAGACAACTCAACGAAGAAGGTAAGAAAAATGAGAGCCATTCAAATCACATGTGGTTAGAAACTACAGAAAGGCTTTTGTTTATCAACAGTTAATAAAAGAGAATGAAGCAATTTATATGCAGAAAAGTTTAAACTCACATCTAGAGGAATGTATTCCTCTAGGAACAGACAAGGGTGAAGAAAGATATAGCAATACACTGGTTTTTAACAAATCAGTGAAATATATATGTAATATATTTTAATGTAACTAGAACACTGCAGTTAGACTGTCTCCTTAGTGCTGTAGTGATATGGAAGAAGCCAGATGGTTGCCATCACCTTATTCCTACCAACAGTCGCATTTGCACTTCTGTATTGCAAACAAAAAATTTCACTGTTATGTGTTATTGGGAGACTGAAGAATTATGACTCTTTTCCACAGCTTATTAAAAGCCATGAATCAGCAGCTCTCTAACTTCTGAAATCATGTGCCCTTTTTTCCTACCCCATACCAGGATATTTTCCAAGGAGTGGAGAGATAGAAGCAGAGACTCCTACTGATGTCTGCACATGGGGCTCAGCTGTTTACCTGCCTGTCCGTCCCACCCACAGCCCCCAGCCAGGCTGGAAAGCCCCCAGCCCTGAGAGGTGCAGGGGGAAGATACTGGTGGGCACCACCTGCCAGCACCCCCAGCCACTGCCTCCTCCACTGCTGGGATAAAGTTCTGCAGCTGCTTCTGGTGCCCCACCCTTCTTCACCTCAAGCTGCAATTTCTTCACTCCTCCCTGAAAATAACCATTATTCATCTATTTGTGAATTTATGAAAAATCAGAAGATACCCCCAACTCTTTCCACATTTGAAAAATTCAGGTTTTATAATACTTAGTCATCATTTATTTCTTCTATCTTGGTACCAGATGTCATCATTGGCCCATCTGACTCCCAAATCCCATGATAAGTAATTTTCCAAAGGGGAAAATTAGTATTTCCACTAGCAGTCCAATGTATGCTTAAAAGAATCACCCAAGCTTCATTTGTATATGAATAAATTATAAGTGATGAAATAGGTAAGCAAGAGCAATAGTATTGCTGTCAGACTGAAACGAAGCTTTCCTGACTTGCTCTCTCATGCATCCAAGGCACTGTGCAGAAGCACTGTTCATTTGCCTTTCAACATCCTCATTTTCCAAGCTGGGCAGCGGAGCTACAGCAGTGTGAAACCTGTGGGAGACACAGCACCTCCTTCTGCGTGTTTAGTGGCTGAAACAGAATCCAAACCTCCGCCTAAGAAAAGCACCCGCTGAAGCTGTATTCATCCATCAAATGCAAAACTTGCTTCCCAATTTTATACAATCCTGATAGGAACGACATTTTAAGCTCATCATGTTTTTCTAACATTTTTTACACAGAAAACTGGTAGTTGTTTGATTACAAAGCCTAAATGATCTCAGCTCTGGCTGAACTCCAAGACATAAGCACTTTCTTCTGCTGTCTCAGCTATTCTCCTGATGTCAAAGACACATTAAAATAAATGTGAACCATATGGCTCCCCAGCAGATTACTCACACTCCTGCATCAATGAGGGCAAAGCAATTCATTGTTACTAGTGCAGAAATATCTTAGGCATCTGAAAATTTCAAAAGGTTGTAAAAAACATGTGTGAAGCAGCCTTTTGGATTAAAGCTCTATCTAAGACAAGAGGAAATGCTGCATTTCTTATACTCTACTACCCATTTGTCTGCTTTTTACATACTCAGTGTCATATAAACCATTATGGCAAGAAGCATTAGCACCATTCTCCACCTGATCCATGACTTTCTCATGCAGTGTTTCATCAAGTCTAACTCTACAGAACAGCAAAGCCTAATCCGTCCTGGTAATCCAGGTCAAAACGCTGCTTACAAAAGCCAGCTTGCTTCACAACCCTCATGGAAAACAAAATCTAGGAAAAGGTTGTATCCAGAAATTGCTTCTACCTCTTTGTCTTACCTCTCCTTCTATCCCATTGCCTTCCAAAAGCTATTTTCTAAGAGTTTCCATACACTGATATTACAAGTTTCCAACCCTGAATAATAAAACACTTTTCCTACATCCTGGAAATGCACTTTAAGAGGAAATGCTGTGACATAAAATATACCCTCCAAAAGAACCATGTCAGCTTCATTACAAGGGAGGTATTTTCTAGAATAAATTTGAATCTGGAAATCTTGAAGGGAACTGCATACTCAGTTGTAAATTAATGGAAATTTGAGAGAAGAGGGACAATGCTGTGGAACAACAATACCCACCCAGAACACTTCACTGCTCTATCCTTCCAGTACTTTCCTTTAGGGTAAAGCCAGAGCTAGGAGCATTCCCATCCAACTCACAGGAGGAGCTGGATGGGAATGCTCACCTAATGCTAGATTTATTTAAGTCATATTTGAAAAGGTTTTTTGAAAATTACTAGCTTACAGACAAGTCTGGCATGAATAGAGAGGATTTTAATTTGTATTTTAAACATTTACCTCACTGTCAAGAGTTTTGTCTGTCATGGAAATGTTTAACTGTTGGGATGCACGGTAGAAGCTGGAACTTGACCACTAAAATTTCAGTGAAAGCTTTGTGTTTACTTCCTCAGCACCCTCTACCTTCAGAATGCTTTTTTGTGACATTCACCATACTAGTCCAGTTTCTCCATTCTGCAAACACCATCAGCCTGTGGGGAGGAGTGGAGATGGTTAAGTGCTCTCTGCCTCACCATTTCCTCTAAATGCCAGCTGCTGTTCCATAGATGATTATTCCCGACCTTGGCCCCAGCTTTGTGAGGAGTGAAGTCCTACCACGGATCCTTGCAGGAACACCCATGCACAACAACTGCATTTGCTGAGCTCTCCTATGACACTACAGGCAATCCTTTGTCCCATCCTATGTGTGACTTCTGTGAATGGACATTTCATAGAAATACAGCCACCCATTCAGCTGTCTGTGACTCTGCAATTGCAAACATATTTTGTTTATCTATCATGAACATCTTCCAACAAAAAAATTTAGTTTGATGTTTTCTAAGCCAACAAAACCATCATGTGAGGCAAAAACTGTCTCTCTGGTTGTATTGTGTGCAAAAGGCACTAATTTATAACAGAGAACTTATTTAAAAATATAGAAACATAATTAGCTGCACAAATCATTCTAAAAACTAGTGGGAGCCTGCCTTATAAACCTTCTTTTCAATTTTAACAACTTTCCCTACAGTAGTCCTTATTCCAAATGAAAAGATGCTGTAATGGTACACCCTATCCAGTTATTCTGCAAGAGTTTGAGCAAAGACATTGCACTACATTTCACTGAATTTATTTGCATTACTTGCTTTTTAATGCTCAGATGAGCTGATTTATTTTAAAATCAAATACAAGAACCTCTCAACCTGTTAGCATTTCATAACATGAGTCAACAAATAGCAATAAGAACAGATTCCTCATTAACAAGGAAATTCCAAGTCTGGTTGCTGGCAACATAAATAACTGCAAGATGCCATCAAAAAAGGAATGCCTGCATTCAGCTGCCCATAAGTGTTTCCCCATAGTAAACCAGCACCACCACTTCTAACCCATACAGATTTCTATCATTAACCAGCAGTTAAACACAAAGATTAAGTTCAAAGCTCAGGGAGTGTCTTGTGCTATTGACCTCACACCAAATAAAACTTTATCCTTCTATAAAGATAATTCAGGAGAAGCTACACCTTCCTAAGGATTCCATACCTTCTTTCAAGTTATGCATGGCCACACAGATGAGGCAATCTCAGTATGTTAGCAACTCTAGAAAATTCAAACAGTGCTTTACAGGGCATATTGAAGGAACTGCAACAGGGATGTTTTTGTGTTTTCAAATTCCTCATTATCTTTAACAGAAAAATCAAAAGATGGCAAGAGCACTTAGAGACCAAAGGGTTTTCTCAGAGCCCTCATTGACCTGCCCCATTCCTCATGAACCTAAGGCATCCAGCACTCTAAAGACAGGACCCTAATTAGTGGAATGACATATTTTAAACATATGGTCTCAGGATAACCTCACCAGTGACAGTGATAATGTTAATGACACTAGAGAGATAACTGATGGAGGATATCAACCAGACTGTGTGATGGCACCACCTCCTGTTGGTGATGATCACCTCATCAGATAAGCTGCTGCAAACACTCTCAATAGACTCTACAGGTGAGGAAGAAAACTCCTATTAAAAGTTTCAGCTACATGACACTGAAGTTGAACTGGCAGAGGAAAGCAGCAGCTCCTTATGTTTCTTAAGAGATGCCTCTGTGATTAATGCGCTGTGGGAAGTTATTACCAGCACCAAAGTGGAAAAACAGGACTTCACAAGGTCTCCACGGGTCTTTCAATTGCATGCAATTCTGTAATTTAAATTTGGGTGTTTTTCTGTATCAGAAGAAAAAGACCAAGCATTTAGAGGCAGGTACCTCACCAAAGCAGGGAGAATCACAGAATCATCAAATTATTAATATTGGAAAAGAACTCCAAGATCATCAAATACAAATTTTGAGCAAATACCACTACACCCTTTAAACCATAGCATGAAGTGCCATGTCCACTTGTTTTCTGAATACTTCCAGGGATGGCGACTCCTCCACTTCCCTTAGGAGCCTGTTCCAACGCTTAACTATTTCAGTGAAGCAATTTTTTCTAATATCCAACCTAAACCTCTCTGGCACACTTTGAGGTCATTTCCGCTTGTCTGTGAGAAGAGACTGACCCCCACCTTGCCACAACCTTTCATGGAGTTGTAGAGAGCAGTAATGTCTCCCCTGAGCCTCCTTTTCTGCACAGAACACCCCCAGCTCCCTCAGCCGCTCCTCATAGGATTTATGTTCCAGACCCTTCACCAGCTTCACTACCCTTCCCTGGAAGGGCACATATTCCCCCACACCTGAGCTGGAATGTGGAACCCAGCGTTCCTCAGTGCACACAACATGGGAATGGTCAAGGTGTTGTACTGACATCCTGAACAGCAATTCCAGGTTTTTCAGCTTGCTGTGGAGCAGACGAAACAGCAGTGGGGTGCCAGAACTGAATAGGGCAATTTAAAGGAGCTCAAATGGCATTGTGAGTGCTCCAGCCCTGAATTCCATGTATTCCTAAGTCCTGACTAATACTGTATATGCACGCTTGGACTGCTACTTGAAGACGAACATCCTCCTTTCTGATAGGAGGCAGGGCTGTGAAATGGGACAGGTATGTGGACTGGCTAGTAATATGCTTTGGCATCCATTAAAGTAAATCTGCAATGACTAATGACCTGCTGAATCAAACTGAAATCGCTTCAGTAGACTGAGAAAGGTAGTAAAAAACACAACAGGGATTGTATCTGCCAGCAGTAATGAAGGCACTCCATCACCATTTGCTAAGAGATTTAAAAATGTGCACATCTGTAAAAACACACACACCTAATCAAGAAAATGCTAATAATAACAGTTGTCTGTTCTTTATGGACTTCAATTTTTATTTACTGACTCAGATGCCTGCAGCTTAGGCTAGGGATTTATTAATTTCTTGTTGTTGCTGTCTTTATTTGTTTAAATGGGTATTTTGTTAAAGAAACTCTGTACTTATCCCTCTGTAACAGTCACAAGCAACAGCACTTCGGGCCATCTCAGTCATGTGTTTTCTGCCATCACACGACAGGGTTAATTGCTGAGAACAAAGTTATCTTCTGGTAGTTCTGCCCCACCTGAATGATCCACGGCGGCTGTGTGCCTCACTTAGCTGACAGGTTAAAGTGACTTTAAGACTAATGGAGCAGGATCATCTTTAGGCTCCTGTTTATCTGACCCAATACATATCGTTTCAAGGGCTGTGTAAATACGCAGATGCATCAGCTGCGCTAGATGGATTTATGTGCAAACTGCCTGCTTGCCAAAGTGCTGAAGGGGTTGTAACTACAAGCAATTTAGAATTATCTCTTTGTCAGGTCGATTAGAAAGAAAAAATAAGACTTGGAGGACCATGTTAGGATTTTTATTTTAATTCTCAATTTAAGAATTAATGTGTAGACCTTGATCTTGACTACAGGTCACACAACCCTCTCCCCCTTTTCCAGTCAGTAAAAGAGAGTTTATAGTGAACTTTGTATTCACCTATATGAAAACAGACCAGAAAAAAGACAGTGCACAGGACCTGACAGTGTCTCACTAAATAGAACAGAAAATGGTATAACATGTCAGGAAATAGCTTAGGAAGATAACCTCCATCAAGGAGGTATTCAGGCATGTGACCGAGGCAAGGAATCTAGCCAGCCTTTTTTCTGCACTGGCTCTTTTCAGTCTGCTCACTGAAAAAGTCTCACAGACTTCATCCTTAAAAATACAGATTCAAATATTCAACTTAGAAAAGCTCTTGTCTCTTGTCTTTTATTATGGAAGATGAATGAGTTTAAAGCATGAACAAAATACCTTCCAATGCACACTGTTAAGAGTTTTGCTAGTATACATTACACGTGTGTGTAATTTTCAGCTAAGTATCACTTAGTAGCTCTTAATACGGGGATTCTGTATTTGATTTCTTGGGATTTAGGCTGGTGCATCTATATTAAAGACAATACCTTTTAAAAAATAGTATCAATGCACACACAAACCATTTGCTCTTTTTCTTTCTGTATCACCAATGGATATAAACATACATATTTTTTAAAAATGTAGTATGTACCATTTCTGTATGTGTGAGTGCACACACAGATAAACATTTATTACTCTGGCCACAAATATCTCAGTTAGATAAATCATTAATCATAATACTGAAATACTGTAATTTCTCTTACAGAAAGGGAAGTTCCTTTAAACTAAATTATTTATTATGTCAACTACAATTAAAGCTTATTGTTACATGCATGTACTACAACTTCCAAGTTTATCCCCTGAATCATTCCCTTTCATTGTATCATCTGTGTATTCACAATAAAATTGTGGTCTTCTGTGTGTGTGGCAATGACTGTTTCATGTAAAAAGCCTGTTTTCAGTCTATGAGGAATGATCAACTAACTTCTTCAACAGATGCAAATGTTCAAATATCAGCATGCAGATAATATTGTCACCAAGATATTTCTAATTACTACCAAAGAGGTTTACTGAGTCATTTATTCCTTTGTGGCATTTCAATGAAATAGGTCCCCAACTAGCACTGCATCTTAAACATCATATAGCACCTCAAGAGTGTCCATGTAAACCCATCTGCAGAGTCATGCCTGTCCCTCCTGTGCACAGGAACGTTCCCTACAGGAGCAAAGTGGATTCAGACCCTCGCATCCAAAGGGATTCAGACCCTCGCTGCCCACTCAAACTGAACCGCAGCATTTGGTAGGCAAGTCAGTTATAAGAACACTGGTATCACATGCTACAAACAGGATTTCTAGGCACAATCCAAACCACTCAGTTACATGGACCACATTCTGTATGGGCAGTGTGAGGAGCCTCACCTACTCCTTGGCTCACAGTTTTAAGGAATAACTCCGTAGGGGAGATCTAACTGCAAGAGAGTTGAAGGAAGAAAACCCCTGCTTTTTAGAACATGCAGTTCACTACTAATAAACAATAGAACCACCTAAAACAAGTACCATGAACTGCAAATATAAACTGCAAATTTATTGTTCCCAGAAATATGTGCTGCAAATATAACTTTGCTCACTTAAGACCAATTTCTTATTTGTACACAAAACCACTGTGAAGGACAGAGATATCCCCTGCTACCCGAAAAATAGAAACTACTGAAATAATATGTACCATACACAACATTCATCAGTTCAAATAAAAGAAAGCTTATGTTGTTTTTAGAGAAGAACTCTCACCAACACTGTATTAAGGAGAGCTGACAGCTGCAATACATTTAGCTAAGGAAAATAAACTGAGCTAAAGCACTTTCCCTACAGTAGCTGTTTGAAATATTTTGAACACAACTCCCAACTTCAACTACAAACAGCTATATAATTCAAATAGCAAATAGGTAGGAGCTTCCAAGAGACTTCAAAGTTTTACAATAGCAAATAGCCAAACAGACAAGAAATCAAAAGAATGTAAGTTTATTTTACTAAGTCACTTTCAGCAAGTCACAAACTGAACATCACGGAGAGTCTGTTTTATGATCTGTTTAATTAAAAATCATCATGCTTATCTAACCACAAAATTTATTTTATTTTGAGGAACAGGAATAATTCTTGAGGTACCCAGAGTTAATACTTACGGGTAAAATGATTAGAAGTGGATGGATTGACACTATCACCACTGTCAGCACTTTCACTGCTAGAAATGTCATCATCTGACTCCCGCACAGAGGAACAAGGTGAGGAGCCATCAACTTCTTCAAACTTCCTCTTTAAAATTCCACTCATTGCTGCAATGCTGTCACATGTACCTGTAACAGGAACAGAGGCAATGAGGCACTGAAACATCCAGCTGCAGAATATGCAATCATAACCTCCAAAGTAATTTTCATTTCAAAATAACAGTAAATTGCCACTTCGAGTCTTGAATAATCATTTAATATGAAATTACACATGACTAATTAGGATACAGTGATGCCACAGAGAAGAAAAAAAATCTTAAGTCCAACTCTAACTTGACATGTATGGACATGGTTCTTTCAGTGGAATAATCTGTAACAGACTGCTTTCACGGAGTGTTTTTCCCACGATGTCAACAGCATCCCTGTCTTCTGGTTATGTTGTGAAATTTCAAACAAAGGAAAAAATTACTGACTTGGTCCCTCCCTTGGCTACCACAGGAGGAAGGAGTGTTCACAATCAGGGATGAAATTAAGTAAGAAGAAATCATCCTGAACACTAGAGCTCCCCTTGCTAAATATATGTGACATAACCAGTGTTCACATCACCCTTTAAGAATTCCATCTGATAATTTCAATATTATAGACATATAAAAGACAGTGAAGACACAAAGACCATATACTAATTTGTGCTCAATAAATACCTGGACTTCAGAAGTTACCCACACCAGTTAGAGACACCAACTACCTCCCAAACGTTCTCTTCTCCCAGCCACCATGGGTTCAGGAAAGGCAAGTCCCCCTTGATTAACCTGATCTCCTCCTATGACAAGGTGACCTGCCCAGTGGTTGAGGCCAAGGCTGTGTGTGTTGGCTACCTGAACTTTACTAAAGCCTTTGACAGTGTTTCCCACAGCACCCTCATGGAGAAACTGGCTGCTTACATCCTGGATGGGTGTAAAAACTGGCTGGCTGGATGGCCCAGAGAGTGGTGGGGAATGGAGTTAAATCCAGCTGGTGGCTGGTCACTAGTTGAGTTTCCCAGGGCTCAGATGAGGCCAGTCCTGTTTAAATATCTTTATTAGTGATCTGGACAAGGGGATCAAGTGTCCCCTCAGTTAGTTTGCAGATGACACTACGTTGGGCGTGAGTCCAAAGAAGGGCAGTGAAGCTGGTGAAGGTCTAGAAAGTGACTCATACAAGAAGCAGCTGAGAGAGCTGGGGTGTTCAGTCTGGAGAAAAGGAGACTCAGGGAGGACCTCATCACTCTCTAACACTCCCTGAAAGGACTTTTTAACCAGGTGGGGGCTGGCCTCTTCTTCCAGGTAACAAGTGACAGGACAAGAGGAAATGGCCTCAAGTTTATTCAATGAAAGAGCAGTCAAGCATGGGAATGAACTGCCCAGGGAAGTCACCCTGGAGTCACCATTCCTGGAGGTATTTAGAAGACATGTAGATGTGGCACCTGGGGACATGGTTAAGTGGTGGACTTGTCAGGTCAGGTTAACGACTAGACTCAGTGATCTTTGAGGTCTTTTTCAACCTAAATTATTCTGTGATACCAAAATTAAGAAATGAAATGCCTAATGTGTTCCTGAGGTTGAGTAGAATATTATAAAGCTAAGTATTCAAGCAGAAATTGAGCAGCATGTGCTGGCTCTGGCCAGGACAGGGTTAATGTTCACAGTAGCCTGGAGGGGGCATGGCCAGGAGACCGAGGTTATTCTGTACCACCTCACATCATTACTGAGGGCAGGGGGAAGGGAGTCTTTTCTGGGGAGCAGAGGTTCCTTATGGCTCCAATTCCAAGCTGGAGGAAGCAGTGGGGGTAGCGTGGCAGAGGGAGCGGTTGGGTGTTGTCTGTTGTGGGTTTCCACACTGAGCAATAACATTTCTTTTCTTGTACCCTCTGTCATTAATCTTGTTGCCCTAACTGTTCCTTTTCTTATCTCATTGCCATCTCCAATAAATTGTTCTTATCTCAACCCATGATCCCCACCTTTTGTGCCCCCTATTCTGCTCTCCAGCCCACTGCAGAGGGGAAGGAGAGTGTGGGAGTGAGTGGCAGCGTGGTTTGGAGAGTTTCTGTGAGAGCACTAAATTGGGGAGTGCCCCTCCTAAACCATGACACAGCAGAGGTGGAAGTATTGCATGCAATTAACTAACTGAAGAGAGATCAAGAACAGCTGGAGCCTGCCCAGGGGACACACAGCTGCCACCATCCTGCCTGCAGCACTGCAAAGACAAACACTCCTAACACTTATCCAGGCAAAAAGTTTGTCTGGGATTGATGACACACTATACTTGCCAGGGACACAGAGCCCAGCACGACGGACTTGACACAGGGTTCTGCCAAATCCCACTGAAAGCAAGAAAAATAGAAGATTCATTTACATTGCTCTTGAAAAAGAAATCTCAGGAATTTTTAAATCTCTACAGCTTCCTTTAGGACTCATTAATTCTGAGCTAGCCACATTCTGCTCCTTCCAGGAAGCTGAACTAGATACCCTCCAGAACTCCCTTCCAGCCAACATTTCTATGGCTCTGTGTTTAAAACCCCAGTATATCTGTGAGGAAGCTTGCATAAGCTGGGCTAAATGGCTACTAAAGAAGACAAGGTTATGGCAGAGATTCCAGCACTGGCCAAAACATTTAACAATTAGCACATTTCAGGGTTTTGGCTCAGGCCGCTTCGCGCTCTCCTGGACAACGCAGGATGAAGCAGGTGCCAGAACCATTCCCAGCATGCAGGCTGGATGAGGGCACCTGGGTTTTGGCAGAGGCCTGACAGCTTAGCCATTGTGGACAAGAGCTGCATCCTGCCACTTGGCAGCAGAAGCCAGAGAATACTGTCCCCAGCCCGCATCTTTCTTATCTCTTTTTTCAGTTAGTACAGAGGCAGTCTCAGGGCTGTAGCTGCTATGTTCTGACCTGTAAGCACAGCACTTCAGCAGGTTCTCTGCTATCTTTGCTCACGCTTGGTCTCATACTAAGTAGTTTCAATGTCTCCTATGTATCTATAGCTCCCTTCAAGCCCCAACACCAGTTTCTTTCCTGGAAAAAAAACAAAGTGACAGTGTGAAGGGATTTGCAACCTTTCAGCCTGGTATGAAGCTATAACAGGATAAAGGTGGGTATATGAGGATGAGAACTACTGAAAAAAAAGGAAAAAGAAAAAAAAAAAGAAAAAGTAGGACATGCCAGCTTACAGAGTCTCTAACACTAATTCCAAATCATAATTCAGCAAACATTGAAGTCTGTCTCTATGAACTTCAGGGGTTGAGGTGGCAAGAACATGGTGGTTTCTTCCCAGTGCAACAGAAATTTATTCTAATTACTTGTTTTGCTTTGCTGACAAAGCATTTTACCTTGCCCGCCAGCTCCTAAGCACAGCAGGAAGGAGTTATGAGCAGGTTTAAACTTGTCTTTTTAAGTCAAAACTAGAAATTGCATATACATTACACGACATTTTTATGATATTATTTAATTACAAGGACTAGAACAAAAATTTTATAATAAGGGAATATTTATAATATTAACTTCTTAAGAATCAAAAGCTCTAAGAAGCACACATGCGATTTACCAAGTTTAATATCCTGTCTCCAGCAGTAGTCACTATTTAATGCTTCAATGGAAAGCAATGGGATGCAAAATCCAGCCAAAACCACTGCAGATACACAGCTCTGCTTCCTCATCCTTGCAGTCAATTTCCCCTAAGCACAAGACTGAAATGTTGCTGTATGACAGTGCCCAGCCTCTTAAAAATTCACTTAACTTGGGTCTCCTGAGGCAACAAGTTTATTAGTTTTCTGTGAGAAAAAAAGAACACAACAAAACACATCTTCTGAAACTACAGCCACACCCCCTTCAAAATCACAGCAGTTTCAATCTCTACAGTATTTTGGGCAGTAAACAGCAGCAGAAAGGCACCAGTGCCTAGCAGCGTGCTGTACTAGATAGAACTACACAGGTACCCACCACAAAGTGGAAACAGCTGAAGAGAAGTCACTGACATCTTGTTGCTGTATTACCATGATATTTCCATTTCAGTAGTGATCACATTACATGGGAGGCAGAGTCCCTCTGCTGATCCTGTATAGAATTAGGAAATGCCTTTATAGCTGGGGGGTGTGCAGGGAGAGAATGGTGATGGAGACACAAATGGAACTGCAGCATTAAGTTCCACATCCCAAAGCTGGGTGTTTGTCCAACGGCTGCAGTTGCCAGACAGCACCTGGCACATTCCTGCCCACACTCACAGCTATGCCACCCTTAACAGCCTGACTCCGGGGAGCTCCCCAAAGCCACACAGCCCCTTGCTGATACTCCACTTTTAATGTGCGAACTAAAGTGTTCATCTGTAGGAACAAGGAAGAGAAAATGAGCGAGAAACCGTGCAGGTTTGGAAACACTTGTGCACTTGTTTATGATTCTGATTCTTCCCAATTCTGAGTTAATAACCCCCAGAACAAGATGCAGATTCCCACCAGAAGGTACAGCTCATGAGAATAATGTAGAGGGAGCACTGGTCCCCAATACAGCCAATGTGTGCCTGCTCTGGGAACTGGTGCCGTATTTCCTAGGACTAGAAAACAAGAACAGAGGGAGTGATGTGCCATCTCAACAGGTACACTTTGGCACCTCACAGTTACACCTGCTCAGTCTCCCCCCTGCAAGGGCACAGGGACATACAAATGGCTGATTACTGCCTGTTTACTGAGCAACAGCTGCTTTCAGTGGAGCAACCAGGAACTTTGAAATTACTCCAACATCCTTGTCTTTGGTTGGCCCTCAGACCAAAACCCCTTTCCTAAAAATCTGTCACCAAACTGTCTTCTTCAAAGGCATGTGAGCTTCTCCAGGGTCTCACTTTCAAGTTCGCCTAGCATAAAGGCACTTCTATATATACGCAAAGTTACAGAGATTTGAGATGTCTGAGTAAGTTCCTGTTGAGGTCTCCCTGGGAGCCTGAAACTTCGTGTTCTTCCAAGTAAGGTGTCCAGGAACAAAAGGAAAATTACGAGTGCAAAGCATGTTGAGAAGGAAGAGGGACAGAAATGCTGGGCCAGGCCCAAACCCAAGAACAAGTACAGCACTTGGCTGCTACCTGTGCCCACTCTCTTTGGACTATGAATCTTGGCATTATTTTCTATACAGTGAAAGCGTCTCCACTTAAACAAAGGACAAGGATGCTCTTCACTATACCTTAGAGGAAGCAGGTACTGAACAACCTCTCAGATTGAGCTCTCCAGCACCTGGGTGAGTTTCTTAGCTGTTCTACTGTGTACATTAACAAGAGACCCGTCCAGCAGCAGATCTTTACAAGAAAGATGTTTTGAGAGGAAGAGTGGCCTATGCTCTTCTCTTGCAAGGGAAGGTCTATGTACCTGCCTTCAGGAGCGGGCACTGGACTGTGACTGCGGAGCACAGGGAGCTCCAACAGCATCAGCTATGGTTCCATGTTGAAGGGTAGGCACACGGACACTGGGGATTAAAACATTTATCTCTCAAGCATCTAACCTCCAAATGCCTTGCTTCTTATTTCATTACAGGGACGTGACTTAGAGACTAATACTGAAACCTTACTCAGAAACAGAAGACCTGTAGTCCTCAATGGCCACAGCCTCCTCAGTACAAGAGAAAAACATTCCTGCTTCAAGAGCCATTGGAAGGACATGGAATTTTACAGCCATCTCAACGCTGCTAGGAAACACACACTCCTCCCTACACTGTGCACTCTGCATCAGTATACTAGCTCTGCTGACCCTGTAATTTTGCCTTGTCTTCACATACAATGGGATTCTGATCAATTCTAAAGCACTCTAAAAGGAAATTTTTGATACACAAAGCAAATGTATTAAATAATAGGATGTCTGGGGGAATGATAGTTTGGCTTATTAATTTTCAAAATTCTTTTTCTGAACATAAATTTGCCCCCTCTCCCCTTCAATAAAAGGCAACTGAATTCCTTTAATTTATCTTCTGAGCGCCTTTAAACGAACTTTTCTCCATAAACAGCCTTAATAGCATCCTTAAAGCATTACATTTGCATATCACAGCTAATGCAACATCAAGAATACAATTTCAATATTTAGTCAGAACTTCCCTGTGAGGAAATATACCTTATATTACACAATGCTTGCTTTAATTGAGAAAGCATTAACTCTTGGGATTAGAGTTACACAGTATTTAGTTGTAGCCTACAAGCTTTCTTTCAGAAATATTTCCAGGCATTATGACTTCAAATGCAGAGGAAGTGGAGTGAAAGTGTCAACAATGAGACTGCCAAGGGCATGGTCGAAAGAAATGGCTACAACATTTTAAATGGCTAAACAAATATAGGCTAAAAGTCAAGTCAAGGGTAAAGATATAAATTCATACTGCCTCTGGCAGGAATCAATTATGCTGGCTATTCTGACCTCTAGATGGGTTCTTCTGGAGAGGGAACATGAAAAGCTTGCTCTCACTCTCTCGCTTTTTACCCATTTTCTCTCATCTTCATTACAAGTTTCGTATGTATGTTCCACATCTTTAAACTTGGCAAAAACATTTAAAAAGGAGAAAGAGATAAACTGTTTTATCTGCGTTAATACCATTGCTAGTTAAAAATTTTTCAACTACAGTGGTTGAAAAGCATTCTCACTCCAAAGAACATTACTGAAAACACTTGAAATTCTTAGTAGAGACATTTTGAAAAATGTCAAAGGCGTGCCTAAAAACATAAAAATTGCCTAAATTAGTCAGTTTTTGAAGTGACAACACAAACTGAGTAACAGCACAATGGAAGAGGCAAAACTGAAAAAGAAAAAAACATGACAAGGGATTGAAGCAAAAGGTTATGGAAAGATTCCTTTCCTACAGAAGTGCGACTCTGAGACAAAAATACTGAGTTTCAAATTTCCTTCACTATTTAAGAGAAATATAAATGAAATAGCAAAGCCATGCTGTGTCATGATCACTGGAGGCCAGGTATAAAGGAGAAGGTATACAAAGCAGATATAAAAAAGTACAGGTGTCCTCCAAGTTGAGTGTTACCATTTAGCGGTGCTCATCTATGCTATATATCTGAACGTACAGCTAAGGTTTTGCATTAGCTCAGCTCACTTGGAACAAGCAGCACAAGCAGATCAGCTGTACTAATATACACAGCTTCTGAGCAGAACTAATCTGTGGAGCAGAACACTGCCCTAACACAGACCATTTGCAGCGCCTCTGTGAAATACGGCTTTAGCTTCAACAGGCATCTCGGAAGTGTAAACACACACTGCTTTGGATATCAAAATAAATACACACTAGAGGGTCATAGGATGGAAAAATTACGCTATTTAGTAATTATTCATTACTTAGCTGCAAATTTTGTTGCTCTTCTAACAAAGGTTTTCTTTCGCCATACACTGAGAAAATTTAATTATGTATATACATTTAACTTACATAGTTACTATGCTTTAACAAATATTGGTAATAAGAATTCATCACAGAGGTGGCATGAAAAAGGGTCTTAGCTTACTGTGCACCAAATCCTGTGATATTAAAGACCTGCCTGTGCACAGCCAGCAGCCATTTGCATTTCAGTACTGCTGCAGCATTATACCATAGTCAGGCTCAGCATGTTCCCTAATGGACACTGTTTCAACTTTCCTCAGTTCAGCCTTCAAATTCCAGCCTGGCAGATGATTTTTTCCAACCTCATGCCTTTGCCTTGCCACATCCACCCAAAAAAAGGCACAGCTACAGGAATACCTTCTCCTATTCCTATGCAAGCACTGACAGATCTGGGTGCTCCAGGTGTCTCTGGGTTCAGTGAGGGAACACATGAAAAACAGTGTGGAGCCCTGATACTTCAACAGTCAGATTATATTCTTCCGACTTGAATAACAAGACATTCAAAATTTATGGTATGAGCTTGGTTCTTTGCATCCAACAACTTATAAGCAACCCATCAAAAGATTTTGGGCAGATGGGTTTTTAATTTTTTTCCCTTTTTTTCCTTCTTTTTTATTAAACACCAAAAGCATAAAAATCTCCCATAACAGCTTGTTTTTATCTTTTTAATAAATGTTGACATTAGAAAGAACATAATTAACCCAATTCTCTAATAAAATCACCGTGCTGTGCACATTTTTAAGACACCAAGTAAATATTTGGCACAGCTATTAGTAGTCATGTAAAGTTACAGACTGGCTTCTCTGGTAGCCCAAAACTCTGTTGCTATTTTGCACCATAAAGCTGAAATAAAATGGTAGAAACGTAACAGCAGCTAGGAAAATACCAGAAAACTTATTATTTTTGTCAGCAGAAATGTCTGAGGAAGAATGAAACAGGCCCCTAAAAACAAGAACAATTTTGGTCAGGAGGAGCCAACATTCAGTTGCCACCAACAAAATAAAAGCTCTATGGCATGACAGTAAAAACATGGTTTTATTCAAGGCTTGGCCTCAAGTGAAGTCAAAATTAGTAAAAATATGTTTAAGTGCATCTTTCTCCCTAGAGAATAAAGTCAATAAAAATATTCGTACTGGAAAATATAAATTATTAATATCTACTGGAAGGCTGTGATGTTTTGAAATTACTATCTTCAAAAATAGCTTTATGGCTATAATAATTCAAACTTTCTATCTAGATCAAGGACAATGCACAACCAAAATATGTTACAATCTGCATTTTTCATGCACAAACAAGACAGTCCTAAGTAGGCATTCAGGCCCACAAAAAATGACACAAAAATAAAAGATGTAAAATTGCTGTTTGTTTCTAGGATTTGCTTTTTGACTTTGCATCATGCATGATGGTGTATCTATTGAACTATGAAAAACAATACATTTGTTTTTAAAAAAATTGGGAATTTTTAGAAATAATATTTCAAAATTAAACACTGATGAGGGAAATTCACCAAAAAAAACCCGTGACATACAATAAATTACTGAATGCAGTAAACGTGAATTTATACAGCACAACTGTGAAGTTTTCTTCTGCCACTGACATATATCTAGAGCATTGACAATTCACCTTCTAAAGACAGTACAAGGTAAAAATAAGCTGCTCAATTATCAGCTAAAAATGAGCAGAATTTAATTTCAAGTTTACAAAAAGAAAAAAAATCTGAGAAACCATCAGAACTTGATAATTCATGGATTTGTCTCCTCTGGATGGATTACCCAAGGCACAGCATGGGCGCTGCTTCACTGATTCTCTTCCCCAGGGTCACGGTGTTTAAGCTTTCCTCTATGTGGTTTCTTTGATAATCAGGGTCTTAGTCAGAGTGCAAATTGTTTTTTACTGGTGTGAACTAGCAATCTTCCTTTCCCATCTCACCACCCATTTGCACAACACTTGAAGAACATTGACTGCTTCTGCTTCAAGCTCAGCTGATACGAGCTAACAGGTTAAAAAAACTAATTAGGAAAACACAATAGACATATTGAACAATATGATAGGCACAGAGAAAGCAGAACTGCATAAACCTAATTTCCTTAAGAAATGAGTCAAAAAGATCAGCTACACTAAGATTTAGTGACCATGGTATCATAGAATGAGACTTTTTTATAAGATGGACAAAATATGGGTAATCAATAAACTAAAACGTTTCTCTATACGCCAGTAGTCTTCTCTGTAATTTCAGTAACTGAAAACCTCAAAAAGGATTTTTAAAGCACATATTCAATTACACACAAAATTTCCAATAGTAACATCGTATTTGTGGCCAGCAAAAATTACCCATAGGTCCCTACTCACCTGTACATGTGTACCCGTGTATAATCAACACAAAGGCACCCAAAGAACGGTCTGTCGTGTTAACGTGACAGACTACAGTAAGACTGACCTAAAACCACATTCCAGGTTGTGTTATAATTGGATGTTGACTCTCTTCACTTTTTTTTCATACTAAAGAAAATCAGGAGTTTAGGCCTGTAGTGACTTGTATACTAATAAACATGTCTAAGAATTCTTTTCAGTTCACTTTATAATTCAAACCTGAAAACTTCACTAGAAAGCTGACAGAAGAGCTGCAGGTCTAATAATAAGTATGTACCCATGCAATTCCCAAGGCACTCCTGCCACTGAGACAGTGATGAATAGAAGCTGAGCAGTGAGCCCACTCCCACCTCATTGCCTGACTTGTAAGCACCTTATGACCATTCAGCGCCGCAGCGGAGTCTGCTGGGACGAAATTATTTATCTGCCCTACACTCTCCTGAAAAGCACTGCCATGAAGGTATGTGGCTTACACTTCCAACCTGAGGTTGTGTTTTTTTTTTAATTTGATGTATTTGGCTTCCTTAAATCTCTGTTCACTCTGTCTTTTCCAAAGAAGCTGAGATGAGAAGGTTAATACTGTGCAATTTTCACTTTTCCATTTTATTGCTGAAAAATGCTTGTTTATAAATAAGAGTGGGTGAGGAGGGCATAATGGTAAACAACTGAGCAACTTAATTGAAAGCTACAAAGTTAAACCTCTGGCTACTCTGAAAGTGAATGCTTTAATAAGGGCTCTGGTACAAGAAGAGACCAAAACAATGGCAACTCTGAGAGTCAATGCCCCCCTAAGTGGTGGTGTTTCCCTCCCCACCCCCAAAATAAAATATTTAAAAGACAAAAACGTTTGCCTGAGAATAGCCTCAGCTATTGCTCAGCTGTCAACAGTTCCTGTTGGAAGTAAGCAGTGCTATCATTTGTTGTCCACACTAGAAACAATTAACAAATATATTTTGTGGTTTCAACGTTTTTTTGTTTACCCTATCACCCCCACACAAACAGCATTTCCTAGAGATGGCTATCGCTTAAGAAGTGCAACCAAAAACATTTGCAATCCAACTTCCTTTTTAACATATTCATGATACATTAAAAGCAGACTCTGTTCAGTAACAACAAAGAACAGCTTTTAAATCACTGAGCAGTTCATAATCAAACTCATTTTTGAAAGGCCTATTCAAAAAACCCAACGTCCTCCTGAAGCCACCACCATGTCAGCCTACTTCATCCTCCCAGAAGGATCAGCCGGCTGCCCCTCAGGTGGGACATGGCCGCAGACACCGCACAGCCCTGACCCCACTCACAGGCAGCCCGGGGAGATGCGTTTGCGGTGGCAGCCTCCTTCCCCGAGCTGGGACCCCGAGCAGGCAGCGCAGGGCCCGGCCCGGTGTGTCACCCTGCCCCTNCCGGCCCTGGGCACCGCAGCGCGGCGCGGGCTCAGCACGCAGCCCTCATCCCCCCCAGCAGCACAGACGAAAAATACCACTTATTTATAGGCACGCACAGAAATGATTTGCCAGAATTAAATAAATAAATATAATGAAGGGGCAGCATGCTAATGAGAGCTACAAATACCACAGAGGCTTATTTACTCTGCAGCCTCCCCCTACATAATGGTATCATTGCTTGCATTTCCTCATCAAAATCCAACAACTACGTGAGATGGTGAAGCTACAATCAGTAAATGATGATGTAGTTCCTGCCCGTATCCCTCTGAACGACTGATGAGGGTCAGGCTCCATACTATGCAGCCCACATTTCCTACTTCCCAATAGACAATGGAATAAATATGCAAATATCTACTGCTTATGAAAGAGCAGGATACAAACCAACCCCAAAATCAATCAGGACTTCAAGTTATATATTCCATGAAATTATTTATGAAGTACTAACTAAAAGCCATGTATCTTTTCATCCGAAAGCCTAAATGCAATTGTCCAGTTAATTTTGATGCTAGTTTTCGAAGAAGTATCCTTGCTTGTATTTTTGCACTTAAGCAGAGAAAAACCTTAAAAAACTCAAGCAGCTCCTCTTCCTTTTATCCTTAACTTCACAATATGTAAGTTGTCTACTTACATAAACGAAGTGAAATTTCCATCAAATTGTTATGGTGATACACGCTTTTATTCCTTTCTCATTTTACCTATTTCATTGTGGAAAAATTATATGAAGTGATGGAAAACTGAAGCAGAGGTGCTGAAAATGCAAACCTCTTTTGTAGGGTGAGGAATAAGACTATCGATAGGGGAGCTGTAGGAGAGAATCATATGCAAATATTAAGGAAGAAAAAGGCCACTATTTTCTGGTTGGGTTTTTTTTTTTTGGTAGCAATTATTAACATCTCCCGTTTATCACAAGTTTCATTACAATACTGTATCCATATTTGTAAAGATATGGAGAAATTAAAGACATGCTATTTATCTCAGAGCTGTTCAATCTAGTAAATATTTTTGGCTTCTGTACATTTGTAGATGAGTCGTATCTTTCCTTTATCTACATTCAATCCCTTTTCCAGGGCCAAAAAAGCTGACAAAAGAGCACTGAAGCAACAGTGATCAAAACTCACTGGTAGGATTTCAAATGGTATCAGCATTTTAAAGATGTGATGGTGTTTGGGAATGTTTTACTGCGGAAAGGGCATCTATAATCGAGTTTTTCTCAGCATCATATCTGGCTCAAAGCAAGCACAAAAAGAGATACTGACAGACTACATGTAAATTTATCTTTGAGGTATCTTTACCAATCTTGCAAAAGATTATAGCTGCCTCGCTTCAGCCTGACCTTCCACCTGCTTGTTCAAAGGGAAGACAACTCTGAACTTCAAGGTTCAGTTACCAGAAGTGCATTTTAAGACCAAGTAGAAGTTTTAGGTGACACCAGCATCTGTTGCTATCTCAGGGAAAATATTTAAGCTTTGGAATTAATTTCCAAACATTTGCCATTGTGTACTCTAAACCGAGACTTACATATCTTCAGTTAATATTGAACTTAAACTTCATTTAGTCAACTACTGCATCTGTCCAAAGAGAGATGTTTTATGGTAAATGCAACTTCCTCTTTCTGATAAAAAAATAAGACCAAAAAACTAAGACATGCAGTAAACACCGCACCCTCAAACCAAAACATTGCACACCAGACTTGGGCTCCTCAGATCCAGAAGTAAATTAAGACAGTATAATTAACACAAAACTTCTGTAACACGGGAGATCAAAATCATGCCTGTTTCCAAAATGCCGGATACATAGATAAAGATTTGGTTCTATTTATGATTCTTAAAGAGACTCAACAGCCAGCACTCCTATGGCAGCACAAAATGTTTTACATAAATCACACTTTCAGAGGTTTAGATGGGGTAAAGAAAAGTGTGTCTTAAAATTACCATTACTTGGTAGCAACACAGAACACCTTTTTGCTTCACGATCTTTTTCTTTAAGCTTTCTTAAATAACTTGATACTCCGAGTGTTCTAGAATATGAAGTGCGTGATCCACAGGTAAAACGTTTGTTTTTCTGTTTCCTGCCTATATAAATGGCTAAGACAGGTGTATTTCAAAGTTGTGATTCCATTGTAACAGTAGGAATGCTGTTCTGTAGGGATGCTCCTATTGTTATTTTACTGCACACTGTTAATTTTATCTCTGTATGCACTTACTGTAAGTACCTGCCTCATAAATTTAAATTTAAAATCCACTGTACTCATTTTAGACAAATACAGTAATTATATGATAATTGCTTGACTGTGTACTGCTGTATTTTCTCCATTTAAATTAGCATAGAGTGACATATTCAGTGTTATCCAATCTGATGGTACATACTGCAGGTGTTACGGCGCTATTACCAGGGTTCTCTGGTAAATAAATTAATAGCTGCACGTAAGTACGATGAGAAAGTATTTTTACATATCCTTTCTGACCTATTGTCTAAAACATGAACAGGCCTGCGTTCTGAGATGCCAAGCTGTATCAGGATTTTAACAGAAAATTACCTTTTGTAGGAGGACCGTTTTAAAGCAGACACTGCCAAGAACCTTCCCTTAGGCATCAGCAATATTTGCAACTGGAAATTTATGCCCTTAAAGCCAAAGCACATTTCCGACGGCGAAAGCGCGCGGGCTGCGCGGCCCCGGCCGCGGCGGCCGCGGTGGCGGCCGCGGTCCCGCCC
>VZRQ01004561.1:740053-798650 GCA_013397975.1 Machaerirhynchus nigripectus | reverse complement strand
CATGCCGGGCGCTGCACACCCACGCCCCTCGCCCCTCGCCCCTCGCCCCGGGCCCCACCGGAGTCGGGCGGCCGCGCCCGCGCCCCCCGCCCCGAACCGGACGACAGCCGCCCGCCCGCCGCGGCAGTATCCAGGGAGACCCGCTCTTCCCGCCCCCGGCTCTGCAGCCGGAGCCCGCGCTTCCTTTCCCTTCTCCCTTTCTTTAATTACAGAGGGCCGGGAGCGCGGGGAGCGCGGGCTCCGCTGTGCGCGCAGCCCCGCACAAAAGCGAACCTGCACGGACGGACGCGAGCGCATCGCTCCAGCCCCGGCTGCGCAGCGCCCGCAGTGCCGGGCCCTGCGCCCCCCGCGCCGCCACAGCCTCTGAATAAACGTGGTATTTATAAAGCACATTTCGCCACTGAAATCATAAGTACACATTCAAGAAGATCCTGTTCTCTACGTTTCGAGTTTTGTTTCTTTATTTCCCCCCATCGCTTTTCAAGGACTCCATTTTTTTCCTGCTGAAATATTCCCCAAAAATCAGCATATCTAATTCACGATCTCCAGCACTCAGGGAAAAAAAGGAAAAAAAAACCCCAAACCCAGTACTGCAAAGAGATTTAAGGATTAAAACTTTTACATGGTTAATTTCTACATGATGTGATACCACAGAGAATTTACACGTCTACCCTCTGTAAGACAAACACAGGCCACAGAAATCTTTGGGAGCAGTTTTCAAAAAATAAAATAATTATGTATAATTAGGTAAGAACTACTATGAGATATAATTACTTGCTCCAAGAATAACAACATTTTGCATTAATATTAGAGTGAAATACATGCAGAGGGTTATAATGTATCACTCCCCTGTGTATACAATTGCATTAAACATAACACAAAACACCACTTCCAAAAATTTCCAAGAAGAACATGGAGGGAAAAAACCCATGTAAGTGCACTGTTAGATATGCTCTAATGTTACATTATTTTTAACCAAACACAAACACTACAGATCTCCTACTGAGAAAGAATTAGTCTCGAATACATAGCAGAATAATAGATTGTTGTTACTAAATATTTTATGATATTGGTAAATGATCCATCTAGCCTAAATTTATTTTTACTTGCTATCCCATTTTTCATGCACAATTGAAGTTTGAATTGCATAGGAATAATGGTAAAAACATTTTTACGATTAATTTGATCACAATTTATTTAGCTTGGTATCACACTGATGTGCATCCTTCCAATCCCACCTTACAAAACGAAAAAAACCTGCCTTTATTAACAATAAAGAAATAGCAAAAACCCCACTTATATTTAAAACACTGAAGTGTGTGAAGAATCTATAAAACAACTGACCTGTTCAAATTGTTGTTTTTCCAATCCATGCACTGTTTTTATTAATTAGGAACCAAACCAGATTGATCGTCATTTTATAACGTTTGACATATTCACTGTCTTCCCACCTCCAGCAGAATCTTCTTAAATTTCCCAGCACTGTGTTTTATTGCTGGTACCATATGCTTTATTGTTCAGCCACAAGAGCTTCACTCTGCACAAAGACTCATTACCTACTGCTTGCTGAGCAGCTTCGAGCTCACTGAGGCTGCCTGTGTGATCACATGGGAGTTTTGTCTGAGAAAGCCAGGCATGCCACTGATTTCACCGGCTACGGATATTTTTATCAGCTGAGGTCTACTATGAGGAAGGAATAACAAATTCTAAGGCTCCTTTAGTTCATTAAGGCAGCAGTTGTTATGGAAATCCCCTCAACTTTTTTCTTTAATTTTAATTATCACTCCCACTGTAACACTGGTCCAAGAAGGAATTCAAGAGATTTGTTAAAAGTAATTTTTTCTTGCGGGGAGTGGCAGAAGCCATGCATTGTCTGCATTGCTCTGCAGCCAGTACACACTGAAATTAATATTCCGAAGAGGTAATATTTTGCCAACACTTAATCTGCCAGTGTTTATCCTTTATGTGGAGGATGAGCTTCCAAATGAAAAATTGTACCTAAAAAGCAGCCCCTTGATTTAAATTTGTCTCATCAGCCAAGGGCATTATCCTGTAATCTTTGGTTGTAAAATGAGTTTTGCTGGCTTCAGTGAGACTACTCAGGTGAATAAGAATTGGCCATTTGAGCAGGGATTACTCTCAAATCCAAATAACAAATTATGTAATACAATGAAATCTAATCTCTCCTTGGTAAGAGTTGGTGATACTCTGGGGTTTGTTTTCGTGTGTGTGTGCATGCATTTGGTTGGTTGGCTTGGGTTTCGTTGTTTATTTTAAACAAAAAATTATAAATTTAAATAACATTTCATAATGGTTGAAAACTTAATATTTACCTGAGTATTTCACATTAAGTGAATATCTAAATTCAAATTACAAAAGCCCTTACAGAACAAGGTAAATATTAACTATTTTTTTCACTGATCCATTATCAGTATCAGGGTTCCATGCTAGAATATTTGGAGATAGCTTGATTCCTATTGCAGAGTGAATTCCCTGAATATTCTAATTTAAAACTAGCTTTCTACAAACAGCTAGTGATGATAAATGAACATCTCTCCTCCACCCTGAAAACTCGTACCGAACACGCAATTATCCATAATATTAACATTGCAAAGATGCAGCTATTCTACAAAACAGTCAATTATCTCCAGCATAATTCAGAGCATTTTAATAACATAAGATAGCAAAAGAAACTGTTCTCTCATTAACATTCCACAAATGAAATATCTCCTTATTCTATTTAAGATCTCTCTCATTAGAATAAATGACAGCTTGTAGCTCATGGTTGGCTTTATTCTGGTCCTATCAAAGTCAGTGGAAGTTTTGCTGCTGATTTGCATGGAAGAAGGGACAAGCATGACTAACAGATTCATTCGCTTTACCGTGTCGTCATGCAAATCAATGACAAAACTCATTTCTTTATTGTTCTTGGCATCTTGCTTGGTTTGTATTATTAAGCTTTTGTAACAGTTGATACGCAGTCTCTATGATTACACTGAATTATACAAGATGGTTAGTAAAGGAATCAGAATTACCCACAACTAAATCCAATAATGAATATCTTCTAGGCTCTCACATCCATTTCAGTTTTTAAAAAATGCCATTATCAAGAATGAGTGTATTTTGAAGTGCCACCATTTCATCTACCCAAAGACACGGACCGAGCAGATGTTTTGTGGCTGAGAACCTTGCGCATCTCTTAGGCAGGAAACACCACTGTGTGTACATTAATGAGAAGAAATGAAAGCAGACTAGAAGGATTGCTAACGAACAGCTGGTTTAGCTACAGCTATGCATTTTTTTTTCCCCTGGCGATACCACTGATGATGTCAGGAAGCTAGTGTAGGAAGACATAAACAAAAGGCAGGCATTTTTGCTGCAGCAGCACTAGGGAAAAAAAGAAAACCCAAATGTTTGACAGATGGAAAGAACAAAAACTGGTCAGGAAAAGAGTACTATTGTCACATTTTTCTGTGTGTTGTTCTATACACTACGGAGCAGTTCTTAAATCCTGAAAGGTGGTTAGAGGAAAACATGTTCAAGGACATGATACAGTTAAACCAGTTAGCAGCAAAGTGTTGTTTCTGCAGGAGACAATAGCAGCAAGCAGTCTCCATGCTGAGAGGCACCCTCAGTTAATCACTTCCTCAAGGCTGGTGGGGGGAGGGAGGAGAGCTTCAATCCTCCATAGTGGAATTTTGAATTTCCTAATTATAACTTGATATTTTTAGGTAGCTAAATTATATTCCATCCTATCCCATCCTCTCTCTCCTTACAGGGTTACTAAATAGAAGGAAGTCTTTGTCAGAGCCACACTGCTGAATTTCTGCCCAAACGTACTACTGAGGAAGGGCATTTTTGCCACCACAAAAAGGATTACGGATCACCCAAGAGATTCACAGGAGCCAAAACCTAGGCCTCCCTTGTCACTCCACAGTAGGAAGAGGTTCAAATGAGACAATACTTCCTGATACGCCTTCTGTAACAGCCAGGATTTCTTCAAGAGAATCCAAATTCACCTCTCCTTGAAACAACAGTGGGAGAATGCAAATGCTTAGCAGTCTCTTGCACCCAGGGTCTCCCACGGGAGTTGAGGTAAGCAAGGGCTCTCTTTTCTCTAATAAAAGGTCCTTTGTGAATCCAAATGGAAACAGAATCAAGAATCTGCTGACCATCTGTAAATAAGGGTAAACTGTCAGATCCCACATCTACTTTGTACGAAAACCAATTAATAGGAACATTCTTATGCTTTCCCATTTCACAGAAGCTACAGCAGAAGTAAACTGGGTAAGGAAATTTGGACTCTGAGTAATCACCATCGTTAATAAGGAATAATTTTATAAATCCTGGTTTATTCCACACAATATGCCTTTAGACTTGAGTAGTTTTATAAAGGTTATATGCATTGGAATACATATCTTGGACAGATTTTAAAAACAAACAAGAAACCCCAAACAAAGACCCCAAAGACCCAAAACCAGACATGTATCACAAACCAGACTTAAGCCCATGATTTGAACTTCAAATCATTTCCACCTTATACAACTACATTATTTTGTTGGGTATCAAAATTAATTTGCTGTTCAGTATCCTATATCATAATTGGATGAATCACACATGAATCAAAACAGTTATGGGAAGAGCACTGTTCAGTGTCATGAAACAAAAAAGGGGCAACTTGCACTCCATGCCTTTTTTTTTCTAAAGGCTGGAATCCTGTACCTTGCAATAAAATGCAAGAGGTCCAGTTTCTCCAAGTACACCAGAAATGTAGTAACTTCCATACCAGTTGAGTAAACAGAGGGTTTTGCTGAAACTTTTACAGTCTTCTAGTGACAAAAAAGATTTGAAGTCCAGGATTTATAAAATGTGTTCAGTGGACCATGCATGCTCTACTCCAGCTCTTACAAACTGCATGGCTCATATGCCATGGTTTGCAATTTACAAGCTACAGCAGCAGCAGCAGCTCTAAATGCCTCAGCACTGGCTTTCAGGTTTGGAAATAGATGATTTGTAGTCACTTCTTCTGTAAGATCTATAAACCTTGCCCATGCAAACTTCTCTAAATTGAATTCAGGATGAGGCATAGCTGCAAACTGCCCAGGGAACTCTGCCATTACAGAAATTCTAGAGAGTTAAAAATGCTCACCTAAGAGAAAATACTGTAATATTAATTAAAGTTACCATCAGTAACACTGGGGTAGGATAATCTTAAATATAAATTCTACATATTTCTTTCCAGACCAAATATAATTTAATCAAATAAATTTCCTCACCCTGGCGCCAAATTTCTTTCTCTAGATATATCACAGTCACAGCTAAAGTATCTTCAAGCAGTGTCACGTTAACTATTCCGTTCCAAATACTGGGGACTGATAGATTTCTATAGCCTGCCATGGCAGGAAGAACGACATACTTTGGGTTCCTGAACTGCATAAATAGAAAATATTACTCATTCATAAAAGGCATTCTCAATGAAGAAACAACCATGTTTTGAAATAGGAGTCTAGGCAGTGAAATGAATGGAAATAGACAAAATCTATTTGGAAGGTGATACCCTCAGATCAACAGACAGATGGAGAAAGTTACTTACACCTGAGGAGCAGGCCTGTGAGCTGCTGTTCTGATTTCTGGCACTCTAGCAATCCCAGCACCAAACTTCATACAGTGACTCCTGGCTTGTCAGTGTAAGGCTGCCAGTGCCGACCTTCACTCCTACATCTGGCAGCCTTACCCAGCCATGTCAATGTGAAGGACACCATCTATAGTTTGCTTTTTTTCTGACTCTTAATATCTGCTTGACCAGAGGCAACTTCTTAAATCATTTGGTAAAAAGCTGGCACAGAGTAAGAGTGAATTCTCTTCACACATACTGTCGGGTATAGCACAGCTTAACCCTTCCCAATGATTTTTAGCATACCAGGTCTTGAAAACAACCTAATTTTAATGATACATTCTTACTACATCTTACATGAACTAAATTTTTCCAAGATAAAATTAACCTCTTCCAGGCTGATATCCCAGAGGAGAGCACACTTTCCTTCAGAAAACAGTGCTGAAAAATATGCTTTAGAAGAGCTACTGTACACAAACAAAAATATTCCTCTACAGTAAACATACCGTTTCTTTCTCCTTTCGCAACCTTTCTCAAAACTGATAGTTAACTACCAACATCAAAGAAATATTAGCTTTGACAGGCAAACTAATGTACTGAGAGGTGTATAGCCAAGTAGCAAAAGAATCTCTGGACTGCTGTTGCATTAGATGATGTGAATAACCAAAGCAAATAATTAATAATGTAATGCTTCATACAGCCATCGTTCAAAATGCCAGAAGAGCGTGGATTCTTTCAAGTAAAACAAAATAAGTTCTATTTGAAAGAGCAAAGTGGTCATTCTCTTGACCAAAAGAAAAAAAAAGAAAAAGAAAAAAAGGAAGACTTAGAGGAAGGCAGATACTTGAAGAGAAATTGCCTGTGCTGTCTTGTATGGCTTCCTAAGCCAGCTTTTCTCCATCCAGTTTCCACGACACCTTAGACATGCCAACATGATCCATGCTGAGGAGTAATTCAGAACTACATAGAGCTACGCCTGGTATGGTTAGAAATGGTAAGACAGAAACAGAAGAAACAAAGGTGCCTTTTGGTTTATAATTAACTGACATAGTCCTTACTCCATCCCTTTTCCTTGCTTGGTCACTAAGCACACCTTTTCTCCCACTATCATTTTCCAATTTACAAATTTCACTTGGCTGTTGACCAGAAAAAGTTTAAAATTAAATAAAATTAGGAGATATTTGAAGCAAGAATGATAGCTAGTATTTTCTCTCTCCAACTGTTTGATTCTTCTAGTTCCCTTTTATGTACTGTAGTAAACCAAAAAGAAGTTTACCGAGTCAGTCCAGTTGGAACAGGGAAAAAATCCAGACACAAGAAAGCAGGCCATCTTTCCTTACTGGACTTGTCATCAACAGAACTTCCTAAAACACCACTGTTGCTAAACTGGCAACATTACCTCATTCTTTGTTTTCTCAACTTCCATAGTGGGGCAGACCAGCTCTTTAGTTTTCATCTTCCACAGAAAGATGAATTTTTTTATTGTTACAGTCTTCAAATTTGTTCCCATCTACCATAAACACAAGTATTTTAATTTGAGCAGAGACAGTTGTAAAAATATACCAGACACACAGAAGCAATGTAAATAGGTTTTTACATTTTATAGCAGTTAGTTTATGAAGCATTCCAACTTAAAGCACAAAACATTTTCAACATACTACTTAAAATAAAATACATAATGACACATAGTGGACTTTCAGTCTAATAGACAAGAAGATATTTAAATTCTAAAATAAAAGGTGCCGGCCTTGAATTGCTAACATCAGCTTAGGATCTCATTCCACAGGAAGTGAATCTGCTACAACACTTCCTCCCACCCTTGTACACCCCACATACAACACAATCATTCAAAGCTTCAAAAAACACTGAATTCTAGATTGTAAGGTAGCTTTTCACTGTTTCAAATAACCTTTAAAGCATAGAAACTGATTCTTCTTTGAAAATTCTGTCCATTTCCATTTATGTCCCTTATGTGTATCCAGCAGAGCTTGAAAATAATTTTTATTTACTTCTTTGTTTGTCTACCAGCATCAGTGATAACATCAGCATGGCAATGGGAATTTTATTGCTTATGCTGAGTCTTCTCTACCAGGAGAACACAACACGATTCCTCCCTACCCCCCCCCAACAAATGTTCCATGGCAGTAGCCGACATTAATAAAGTAAAAGTCTTTTGCAGGTAATTCCCCTTTTCCTACCCTAAAAAACACAGCAATGATTTCACTTGCCTTAAAATAAGTGATAAAGAAATTAAATGAAAAATATTTTCATATATTTTAGCATCCAAAATAATTTTCCTAGCACATATATGCAATTTCCATCAAGTTAAAAGCTGAACTGCTGTACTTTTACAGCAAACTTTTTCCTATGTCATTGTAACATTCTAAGACTTCAAAAAGTACATGAGCCAGCAGTGTGCACTCACAGCCCAGAAAGCCAAGTGCACCAGAAGAGGAGTGGCCAGCAGGTCACAGGAGGTGATTCTGCACCTCTGCTGTCAGAAGAGTCCACCTGTGGAACTGAGGCCAGCTCTGGGATCCTCAGCACAAGAAAGACACAGACCTGCTAGAGCAGGTCCTGAGGAGAGCCACAAAGATCATCAGAGAGCTGGAGAACATCTCCTGTGAGGACAGGCTGAGAGAGTTGGGGCTGTTCAGCCTGGAGAAGAGATTACTTCTGGAAGATCTCATTGTGGCCTTCCAGTACTTAAAAGTGGCTTATAAAAAAGAGGGAGGGTCATTTTTTGCATGGACAGATAGTCATAGGGCAAGAGGGAACTCTTTTAAACTACAACAGGGGAGATTTTGATTAGACATAAGGAAGAAATTTGTTAGTCAGAGGGTAGTGAGGCACTGGAACAGGCTGCCCAGAGAAGCTGTGGGTGTCCCCTCCCTGCAAGTTTTCAAGGTCAGGTAGGATAGGGCTTTGAGCAGTGTGTTCTAAGTGGGTAGCATCCCTGTCCATGGCAGAGGACTTTGAATCAGATGATCTTTAAGGTCCCTTCCAACTCAAGTCTATGATTCTATTCTATGAAAGTAAGCCAGTCCAATTCAGAAATATGCTTTCTAAGGAACACTGACTGTCATTTCTTTCATACAGGAAGAAGATGGATAGCAGTATTTAAATAACCACATTCATATAAGCAAATCAGTGGACAGTTCCAGGACGCTCTGGTATAACTTGAGAGATCAAAATGGACTGGTTTATAATTTGATTACACGGTTTTCAGCTGGTGTTCAAAGACAAAGTTCAAAACACTGTGGTCTTGGTCTAACTTTCCAAGAGCATAAAGAGTTAAGTGTAGTAGCCACATGCCCTGAGACTGTGCAAGGATCAACATTTCTGCAACATGATCAAGTTTGGAAGTTCTTCCATAGAAGTAGTTATCGAGTGACTGTTTTATCTAAGAGTTCTGCTTAAAAGGAATCAGAACTAAATGAAGACTTTAACTTCAGCATTTTTGTAGTTCAAATGTCTGTCAAGATTTCAGCATTTCACAAGCCATCGTGATTTTTTTTTAAATTAAACTGCTTGAAACCTACCAGCTGCAGAACTTAATGTTTCAGTTAGATTTTTTGTTTGCAATATTAAGTAGACACACTTATCACCCTGACAGCAGTACAATAGCCAAGGGTTGAGGATGTCAGGCTACAGTCCCTAAAGACTGCAGCCTCTTGTATTGGTGCACTTGCAGGGGAGGAATTGTTTTTTCTTTTAAATAATTTTTCAACATATTTGTCAGGGAATATCTTAAAAAAATAAATTAAACTTACAACCAGGATTACATGCAAATACTTTGCATAAGAATCACCAATTTATGGCACCGACAAAACTGTAGGGACTGCTGATATCACCTGATACAAAGTTGCATCATCTGACAGTTTCCCGTGTTGCAGAAAAGAAGCAATTACCAACTCAGTCTGGTTTTTGGCATCCCTGCAATGATTGTGATTTCTCAAAGGGATTTATCTTTGGCCTAACATCTTTAAGCACTAAGGATAATATTGTTTCCATCATAATATTTTCCCTTTTAGGAACATGAGGACCATGTTTATTTCTGCTATATTAAGTTGAGATAATATTAGGCTTGTCAGATATTTAGAAATAGTGTAGTCAGTGTGTCTGTTTTGACCTTTTAGGTCACAGCAAAGGTGCAAGCTGACAGCACCAGCTGTCATTTGCTGTTAACAGACTTTTACCACATCAACAGCTCCAAGCTCATGGGGGAACTCACCAGTTTTGTGACTGAAGAGCAGGAAGTCAAGATCCTTGGTTCTCTCTTTCCATCTTCTGGGGTGGGCAGATTTCAGTGACACTAGCACTGTTCTAGCTGCCTGCCTGGAATTGCTCTCCTTCCCTATGTCCACTTACACAGGCTCTAGAATACAGGATTGCAAATGCAGACTTCAGCCATTTAAGATTTCAAGAAGTATAAAGATCTGCCAGTGCCAAATGTGCTACTTTTTCAAAGCAAAAAACATTCTCACTGCCCTGAATGTCTTGGATTGAGAGACAGTAGTGGCCCATTTACATTGAGAAAATATATTCTGTGTCATTTACAATGGCAATGAGTTCATAACTGCGCAGCGTGTATCCCGCAGTTCTCTTATTATCTCCAGCACTGTGAGAATTCCTGAAAAGCTGTCACATTTAGCTTGCTACATACTTACAACAGCAAATTGGTACACGCTCTGTGCTGATCTTCTTATTCTTTTCTGTAGTTGCAAAATTGCAAACAACTCAAAAATTGCTTTATGATAATAATCACACAGGAACAGACCCAGATCAACAACTGCCAGCCTTGTCATGACATTCAGTGTGTCAAGCAATGACATAGCCAGTTTGCAGAGGACAGCACTATCTTGAAGCAGACAAGCTGCGAAGAGTAGGAAAACCAAACCCTTTGAGGACATGAGAAAGGGGTCAGACACAAAAGCCTGCCTACTTTTCTAGCTGTAGAAGTTAATCTAATTAAAAAATGCTAATTTCCCCACAAACCTTGCCCGATGCCTTAAATTATTATACCACAATAATGACAGCATTTACAGCCTTAAAAGCTATATATAACCAGCTACATCATCTTAGAAGCGAAGTATCTTAAATGTCAAGCAGGAAGCAAAGATGGATTCAGAGACCTAGAGCTGCAAAGAAAACAAAGAGCTACCACTTGTCATCTTGTAACAGTTATTTTTGCACCACAACTGACAATTTTATACACATAATGAAAAAGCCAAATTTAAAAAAAAAATTTAAGAAACAATTAAATATATTTGCAGGAAATGCTCCAAAACATTTGAAACAGCATGGGATTTGAAAATTTTAAAAGTTACCAATATTAGTGAACCCTGACTGTTAAGTGGACAGGAAAGGACCAAAAACTTGCCTCTATTTCAAGAGGCAGAGACAAAGAATGCACATTTATGACAGTAGAAAGTGATGGGGATACAAATAGATGCATCAGCAGGTCAAAGTAACATCACTTTTAAAGTAATATTGAGATACATGAGAGAACACAGCAAGAATGCATTTTTTAAGGCCAGGATTTGGTGATACTGAGATGGAAATTACTAAAACGTTTGCATAGGATTTTTTTTTTTTTTTTTTTTTGCTTCACAGCTGAGTACAGTCAACTGTCTTGGAGGAGAGACAAACTGCTTACTGGAAAACAATCTTACAGTAAAATCTGAGAGGGATACATATGTTGTTAACACAGACATTATACAAGAGCTTTTCTTTTTTTTTTTTAGATTAGCCAGAAAAAGTACAGATGGGAATGAAAAGGCCACTAAAAATAAAAACTTTATAGAAAGTTGTAAGATACAGAAGGAACGAAGTGACTTTTCAAAAATAAACCTAGTAGCAATTAGAAGAATAAAAGAACCAAGAGTGGAAAAAAGCACAGGCAACCCAACATTTCAGAAGATGAGATATAGCAAATTCCTGAAGATGAACTGTAAGGTTGAGGCAAACTGAAAGATGAGCCAAAAATGTTTATTTTGAGATCTAAGAAATACATTTTTATCAATATATATGTGCTGAAAATAAGGCACGTGGGTCCTAAAGTAAATGAATGACAGAGAAAAATTAATTTAGTGAGAATACCAGAAATACCATACTGTGGCACTGATGGCCAATTTATGCTAGGAACATAACTCTACCCATTAAAAAAGAAAAAGCAATAAAAAGGAATCCCCCTGCATCCTAACCCTCCAGCCAACACAGCGGCAAAATTCACAAAGTACAAAGTGCACTGGGCAAGAAGTGCAAGATCTGAAAAGTTTCACTCTGCTATACAAAGCCAGAGAATTTGGTGAAAATATACCAGCGACCTCAAACTACTATCAGTGGGGGTGGGGAATGCCAAAACCCAAAACACTAGACAAGCTGACAGCTGAGTCAAATACAGCCTGAACCAGAACTGAAAATTCCTGCCTGTCTGCACATCCAGTGTTTTGTTCCACGCATACAAATAAGGTGAATCTGCCAGTGATATCCAACACTGTGGTTTCTATCCACCACCCAGTCATCAGCCAAAGTCAAATCTTCAGAAAACAAACGCAAAAGTTGAGAGGCCCACATATTAAATGCCAAATAAAACATAGAGGAATTTTTTACTAGACAATGGGTAACCAATGAGGACTCTCAAGCCATAGCCAGACTGCATACAACTCAGCAGTAGGAACAAAAACTGGTAACGAATGGGATGCCGAGCACTTATTAAATGCTATACTACTGTTATTTTCTGTATACAGGTGTTATTATTACTTTAATTAATGGCTGTATTTCAAAACTTTTCTCTGAAATGTAAAAGAAGAACCTACTGAACTGCTAGCACTGGACTAGCAGTAGAGATGTGAAATCAGTTTGCATAATCAGTTGGATCCTGAAATCCATTTGTAACGATGACTTTTGTGAGACTTTGAGCAGTTTAACTACTCCATACCTAGCATCTCCACTCGAAAAAATAAAATAAAATTTTTTAAAAAGTGATCAAATGTCTTACTGTTACTTATCCCACAATTGTGCTTTTAATGGTTACAAGTAAAAGATTTGCTTCAAGACCACCAGTTAGAGAGAAGCTGTTTCACTGAACAAGTCAAAACAATGAAGAGGAAGAAAATATTTTGCACTTTCAGCAATAACAGAGGTGGGGGGGAAGGAACGGTATAGTGGCAAGTCTGGAAATTTAAGCCTGATAGGAACTTCAGGATTCTATTTTTAAGTTAGATTAGTAAGTGGATGGGAAAGTACTGTTTCTTCTGATACAGGGTGATATCCTGTCACTTGAATTTAAAAGACAAAATTCATTCTCCAGATGGGAAAAATTTAAAGCATCTAGCAGTATTTTAGTACACATGAAGCAGTTAAAAGCTATTTAGTTTTCCTCTCAAAGATAATCCCTACTAATTGCTCTAGTTGTGGAAATACATTTTGTGGGAAAGGATAATGAAGCCTACTTGTCAAATTGCTCATGTCATTATTTCACTGCAGAATGCAAATACTATAGCCAGACCCATTCCCAGCATGCTGAATATCAGCCTACAGAAAAGGACCCTTGCATAAGCCACTCTGACCCTTCTTGCCAGTTTCTTCTGACCTTTCTGACCTCATTAGACTGGTATAAAGAAAATAAAGGAGCTGTTGGGTACTCTTGATGGATTAGAAATAACAAGAATGTGTCTAGGACTTACTTAAGTACTAAACCAGACCACTGAATTATAATGCTTTTCAAAGAATCAAAAGGATAATAGGGATAGTGACGAAGAGATAGGGCTAGAAAGAAATAGATTCTTAAAATATTGTGAATAGTATGCTTTTTGGAAATTGTTCATCAGCATCCTTAACTACTTATGCTGCTGCCATTTTAGATGGTTGATTTTTTAAGGCTCCATTTGAGTGAGAACAAATCTTAAAAAACAATGGTCCCAGCACAATTATTCTGATTAAGCATGAATCCAACTTAAGCACCTTGCTGAAAGAGGGCTTTAATCTCCTCTGGTCAGATTTAGTTAATGAATTCTTCAAATTCCCAAAGGAAGGAAACTCTAGAGGATAGAATGTAAGTCTCTGAATTCCCTGTGTCACATTTCAAACACTACATCATACTATCAACAAAATCTGTGTCTTACCAGACAAAAGGGTAGAGATACTATCAAAGTGCTTATTCTTTACATAATACATACCTTCTCCAGTGGAATTATCTTTGGATTTTTAAACTGTCTCCCAGCCCTTAAATGGACAAGTCATGCATTCTTATAGCTTACATCATAGGTAGTACAAAACCTACAAATTAATTTTGCTCTCTAGATAGTGGACTTTGCCATACCAAATAACTAGTTATTTATTTATTTTTAGCTAATACTGGTATCTGAGCAAAACTCTCAAAAAGGAAACCACAGACCAGAACTTCTAACACTAAACCCAAGTACTACAACATTAATTTTACGACAATTGCAACATGGGACACATGCCTTTTTATCTTTTTATTCTGTATTTCTAATTTCTAGGGGGAAAAGTGCTATGAGGGAATTTATAGTCACAGAAATCTTCCAAGTTCTCATATATTGTGATTTCTAGTTAAAAGCTCTTGAATTTAACCACTGGAAAGTATTTATGGGAAGAGAAGAATTTTTCCTTTATATGCTTAACTACTCCTAAAAGAAGACACTAGTAGATAGGTTGACCTCAGCCAAAGGGTTCAGGCTTTGTTATGCTATGCATTAAAATGCAGGCACCATCACATAAAATTAAATTACGTCCTTTTTAAAAATAAGACTATGCCATCACTTGTTCCTTAAATATCCTCTGTTCAGCTGCCCTGCAGTTTTATAGATCCTGACATGGGAAAACTGTTATATTCTTAATAGTGGTGATTGTCCCTTTCAGAAATTTATAGCCTTTGGTAAATCTCTGTATGTCTCACATCTCTCCTGCAGCAAGTGCACAATCCAGCCCCAAGCCAGCATCACTAGAGAGGCTGCAAACAATTTATTTGTGCAGGAACTCTCCTCGGGCTTCATCCCCACGACCTAAAATGTCTTAAAGCAGCCACTGAATCCAGATGCTGTCATAGTGCACACAGAGCTAAGTTAGACGACACAGTGGTTAAAAAACAACTTAATCAGGTTGCTAGCACAGATTTCACAGTTGCTGTATCTGGGCAGCTGTTCTAGCACAATTGGATTAGTGATTTATCCTGTCTCTCCACTTTCCCATTTTAAGACTGAGATTTGAACATGTAGATTTTTCATCCTCATCACTCTTCAGATCTTGTGAATTCAGAGTCATTTCAAGACCTGTAGAAGGGCTTTTGTTTGTTTTGTGTTTGGGGGATTGTTTGCTTTGTTGTGGTGGTAGTCTTTTTTCCCCTTTGTTGTTAGTCAGAGATTCTGGCATGAAGATAAATGGTGGACAAAGACCTTGTGTTTGGATATTTAAAATAAACAAACAGAAAAGCCCAACAAAAAAACAAACCAACAAACTCATCAAACAAAATCAAATCAGAATTGTAATCAGCTAGCAAATCATTCCTCTTATGTGTGATATGGGTAAAACCTGTTTCTTCAAAATTGTGTTTGTCATCTTACGTCTTACATTTCTATCATTTGTCTGCCCTGTAGCTGAAAGAGAAATTCAAAGATCCCACCTATTTCAGTTTAAATTATTAATTTTCCCAGCTTGACCTTGTTTTGGAATAAACTTATTCCTGTGAATTAACTACAGCAGTTAACCTGCCATTTAAAGAGTACATAGAACAAAACTGCTCTTCACAAAACAAAGGGCAAGGTGAGCAAACAACAAAAAACCCACCACACCTCTTCTTTTATCATTTTACTTACCCTATTATGGCATGTATTAGATAGGTTACTTATGTTATTTACTAAATAAAGCCCAGAAAAAGAATCCCCTTTCAACTCATCTCCTACATAGACCAGAAACCTAACTCTGAGTGCCAGAGGGAGAAGTAGGGAGGGGGTGGGAACTCCTATCCTTCCTCCACATCAAATCAGAACAATATGACAAATTGTCACACTTAGACCCAGAAAAACCAGATGGGTTTAGTGTCTGCATTTGTATCATGGTTAACCCCCAAATCAAACAGACCCTTCAGAAGAAGGGTTACCTACACTCATGCTTTCTGATTTTTCCTTCATCAGTGCATGTAGCATTTAAAAGTAACATTTTAATAACAAACAACCAGAAGATAAATACCCATTTTCCAACATCCCAGTAAAGCTTACATGGAATTATGGATTCTTTATCCAAGAGAAGATGCTATCATTGTTTTCTTGCTATTTATCAAGCATTTTAAGTTACTTTGTGAAATTATTAAGATATTATACTGATTACACACAGTTCTCTGAACACTCTACCACTTGAGGTATGTTGGCCAGCTCCTTGTGGCTGAAGAAATCATATCCCTTACTTCCAGTCTTTGGAAAAAATAAATGGCATGATGTGACAATTAAAATAAAAGCCTTGGAAGTACCTCTTCAGATAACTTGGTGTTTCCTTTTCCAAAATACTAAACAGCTGATACTTTTGCAAGCAAGAGACAAAGTATGCAAATATACAATAATTAATTTATTTACAAACACGGACAATAAGTTAGGAATGTTTTACCTGCATAAATCTAATTACATTGGAAGTTGCTGATATATACTAATCCAATAGGTTTCAGCATGAATTTTAAGCATTTTTAAACACAAAGTTGCAGTTGGAAAACTAATTTTCTTTTTACTTATGTTCTTCCAAAATTGCTAACCAAAATCTCTGCAGAGGTATAATAAAGCATCATATTTTGTACCATCAAATGGTACAAAAATGAAATTGGGCCTGTATAATTGTAGAGATTTATGCTCGTCAATAACTGCTACTGTACTACTGACCTTGTGATCTCAGAGAATGCCACTTTCTCTCAGGAGATTTTTAGACCTCTGAAATCATGTTTTCAGTCTGTAGACATTTCCTTAATCTGTCCTTAAAAAACTGAAATTCATGTCTCATTACTGTTAAAATGATACCAACAAAGTCTTAGAATTTCTGTCCAAAATGATGCGATGCCGTATGCTGTATTCTCACAGAATAAACAGAAAATTCCACTTGTTTGCAATGAAACCAAGTTGCCATATTAGGATGAAAGAATTCAGAAGAGCATATTGATATATAAAAAATAAACAATCATACAGCCTTTGAGCACACAGCCAGTATGCACATTTGATTTCTGGTACTCATGAGGTGCTTCTGCTCTGACACAACAGGGAATCTGAAAACCTTCCTGTATTTCACTGAGCAGAGCAAAATTCAGTAATTGCAAGGACAATTAAACATTAATCCTGCTTGCCATGGCAGGTGACAGACTTGCCATCTGTTGAAGCCCTTAAAGTGAGGTTGGATGTCTTTCTAAAAGATGTGTTTGGATACAGTTTTTAGAATAGCAAAACTAAAAACAAACTAACGTTTAATCCATAGTGCAAAATTGTGGTCATCCTATAGATAGAAGGGACTGGTGGTACAAGGCAGTGACAGTACCAGCTTTGCCATTTGAAATGCCTGTTTGTGCCAGTCATGGTTTAACCCCAGCCAGCAGCCAAGCCCCAGGCAGCTGCTTGTTCACTGCCCCACCAGCAGGATTGGGAAGAGAAACGAAAGGTAAAAGCTGGAAAACTCGCAGGTTTAATAGGGAAAGCAAAGGCCATGCATGCAAGCAGAGCAAAACAAGGAATTCATTCACTACTTCCCATGGATAGGCAGGCTCAGCCATCTCCAGGAAAGCAAGACCCCATCAAGGGTAAGGTTACTTGGGAATACAAACGCCTTCTTGCTTCTCTCCCCCACTTTATATGCTGAGCATGCTGTCATATGGTCTGGAATATCCCTTTGGTCAGTTGGGGTCACCTGTCCCAGCTGTGTCTCTGCCAACCTCCCAGGCACCCCCAGCTCCCTCACCAATGTGGTTGTACAAGGAGCAGAAAGGGCCTTGGCCCTGTGTGAGCCCTGCTCAGCAATAACAAAACATCTCTTGAGAATCAGGGCTGCCGCTCTTGCTATTGTGATGTTCTGTTCAAGGGATACATAAGAATTTTTAGGATCAAAATGATTTGAGGAAAAAAGGTTTTGATCATGATATAGGAAGTGTAGGTGATAATTAAATTCTGCATCATAAAGACAAACTAGATCAACTCCCAAAAGCATTTAGTACTGCTGTTTCACACAAGTAATTAATATTTCTTGCCAATACTACTGCTGCTGTTTGCATGTATCAGAGTGTATGCAGATGGACATAGAGCATACAACTCAAGCTTTCTGAAGCAAAAAAGAAGATAACAAACAAAAACTGTGGGGTTTTTTGAGGTATGCAAACAAATGGGTCTATAGCTAATCTAATAACACATGACTGAAGTGATGGTGCAAAGCATGCCATGCAGTATGGATGAAACTGAGTGGGCTGTATAAAATTCAAAGCAATGAACAGGCTACAAAAGATGTGTGGGCAGAGAGGAAAAAATGGAAAATATGGGAGAAATTGGGAGGTGGTTCCATTATCAGCTGCAGGATGCATATGATGTATGGGAACAGTGAGGAAGGACTGCAAAATAGGGATCTGAATAGATTCACCTCAGCCGTTAGTAGTCCCACAAAATGCCATGATAGACTCTCATGGCTATGAGAAGGTTTTAGTAATTAGCAGGTGATCCATTAAGTTATGAAAAAAAAAAACTTGGTCTCAAAATGATTTAAGGAAAAAAAGGTTTTGATCATGATACTTTTCCTTTTCCCTAATGTTTCTATTGTAGATTTGTCTTTCATTCATGTGAAACTAAAGACTCCTTCACACTATAAAACACAATCAACAATTCAAAGTAAAACACTGTATTTATCTGAAGACCACCAAAATCACTCCAGTTAAAAAAAACAAAAGTAAATCTTTTCTTGAAGAACCTATTTTAAAAAAACTTTCTGAAAATCCAGGCCTGGCTCATCTGCAAGCCAAAATTCTAGACAAATCACAACGTTTAATGACTTCCTTGATCCAGCACCTACCCTTCTGTGTTGATCTCATTGTGAAAAATACACATTTAAAATGCCAACTCAATTTTTACCTGAAATGTCACATTTTGTCATCTCTCCTAGCTGCTCTTCTGTCTGTCTGCAGAATATTCTCATTTTTTGGGAAAATTCTCACTTCCTTAAAGGCAATGACAAGATGAATTTACTAAAGCCAAAAGCATTTTTGATGCTTATTCAAAGTCCAAAGTTTGGACTTTGAAGAAGCATATTCATACTGTAGCCTACCGACTTGTAACGTTAGTGAAATAGGTAAATTCACAACAATGAGTCTGTCCACTGCAAGCCATTATAAATCACACACTGGTAGCTATACAAATAATACATTATTATAATGCAACTGTAATTAATTAAATTGTGTTACCTTATTCCTAAGAACATACAACTGGCCATGGCAGCAAAGGTAAAAATTGCTACTAATTTTAAATAGAAGTGTAACAATGAAATGGTATCTCTGTTCCAAAACTTTTTATGTTCATTCCACAGTAATCAAAACTAAGAGTACTATTTAAGTAAAACAATGTGTAAAAGATTAAAAATAGTAGAAGTCAATGGGTGGGCTCCATTAAAAAAAAAAAAAGACACATGATCACTTTTTGGTAAAATGTAGGTCACCTATGGTTGCCATAGTAACCACTGCTGAACTATGCTCTACAGATGACCACTGCCTATGGCTGCTTTCTCTGCTAGCAGTCATACCTCAATTAAAATAAGAAGGAGCTTGGAATTGACAGTAGTTTAATTGCAAACAAAACTTCAGCTTAAACATTTTCCAAAGCACCTCCTAATATCCTTGTCTAAATAAAATACTCAGATAACCAGTTGAAAACACATGAAACCTAATTTTCAGTACTAAAAAATCTGTTCTTTGTCGGTATCTCAAGCCTGGAGTTTCCAAAATGGAGAGAAACAACTTTACAAGAAGTTGTAATACAAAAAATATTTATCTGGAGCAATTCACTAAATATCAGTAACTCAGAAATTCAACAAGCACTGCCATTAGGTTAAGCTGTCTCTGATAGTCACACAGCAAGTCCCGTGACTGTATTCAGTACCTTCACTGCAAGGGGGGTTAGTGGCTTGGCATATTATTATTTTGCACACAAGTACCGAGTGAAAACGAGTCACGTAACAAGGCTGGAGCCACAGATAGTAACAGCTGAAGCCTCATTTGGGATGAAGTCATTCAATCAGTTTGATGGTGAAACTCGCTTTCTCACCACAGTTACTCTGGGGCATACATAGTTGATGATGGATTCATTAAAATGCAAAAGACTCCACATTACAAAACGAGTCTTAACCGGCTTTGATAGTGAACTGGGAAATAACAGGACGACAAGCCAACGTCCTTAGTAACTGCTAACTGGTCTTCCCTGTCAGAAGAGCCATATCACTATTATGTAAGTTCAGACTAAATGAGCTGCTTATCTTCTCTTTTTTGTTTGTTTCTTTTCGGTTTGTTTATTTGTTTTCTTTTTGGTTGGTTGGTTGGGGGTTTGTTTTTGATTTTTGGGGTTTTTTTGCAACAGGTATTATAAAAACCCTGAAATATAAACTTTTGAGGTCTGGGTGCTACCCACATGCCTTAATGCTATTAGTACTACAAATACATTGTGGTAGGGTAGCATCAGTATTCACACAATCAGAACACCAAAAATGCTGCATATTTAGTGAACAAAAGAATGATGATCAGTATTGTTGAATACCATCAATGAAGAATCACATTCCCTCACTTGCTTTAAATTCCTGAAAGCTCAAAACAGACAGATGAACAGGTAGATGAACACAAGACACCACAGCAAGACTGCTGGGAAGCCAAACAAACAAACCCTCATGGAACAGAGACAGCTGTGAAAGCTTTAGACTCAAACAATTAATGTAACTGTTTTTAATTCACTGAATTGGCAAATTCCAAAGAAATGATAGCTTGTTCATAGTCTCCTAACTGCACCTGCTGAAAACATCACTACAGTATTTTGCATGGGGGAGGGGATTGATATTCAATTTCTTTATATTCCTGTAAGGATCAGGACCTTTAATACACCTTCACACTTGGTGCACATCAGGGAACTTCCCTGAGCACCAGGACATCTCAGGAAGACTACAATATACATGGGAGATGAGGCTGGTCTACAGAGGAAGAAGAAAGCAAGAAGTCAATACAGCCTCCAGCAAGCAGAATACTTTTCTTTTTCCCTAATGTTTCAATCAAAGTTCTTGAATTCTTTGCCCACGGGTCAGTAATTTCCATGGATTCATTCCTCCCTGCAGTCCAACATTTACTGTATGTGGTTGCTGTCTTATGTTGGAGAAAGTTACTCTGCATTTTCTATATGCAGATACAGGCTTTCATCTTAAGCAGGTCCAGGTCCCCAGGAGAGCCAAAAAGTCCTAGTACAATACAAATCATGTAAGAAAAATCAGAATATAAAACTCGACCACTGAAGCCTGGTAAGATAGAAAACAGAGATAAAATACAGTTGCATCTTTCTTGTAAGCATTAGAATGGTTCAGTGAAGCACCAAGATAAAACTACTAAGTTCATCTGCGTGAAAGTTCTGCTTTGCAAGCATTGTTTTAATAGACTGCCAGTCTATTAAAACAAACCACAAAAAGAACAACCAAGCCAAACCCCATAGAAGGCCGTTCCCAGCTCACTGCAAGAGACTTACGATCTCTTACAGCATGTTCATACAAACAACAGCTGTATCAACTGATAGAGAAAAAACCTTTGAGCAGGGACAAGACCCTGGAAGGAACTTCTACAAGAAGATCCACTACCATTAGAATCTGTGCCTTTATGTTGCCGTCCTGCAGTTAGCTCCCCTCAGTCATCCTTACTGCTAAATTAGCGCTTGGCTAAGTCAAAGCAAAGAGCGGCAGAGAAATGTACAATAAACACTGCACAATGGCTCCTGCATTGAGGGTGCTACAGCCTGGAATTAGTTGTAAAGTTTACTGTAATGGACAATCACAGAATGGTTTGGTTTGGAATGGACCTTACAGATCATCTAGTTCCAACCTCCCACCCCCAGGCAGGGATGTCACCCGTGAGGGTGAGGTTGCTCAGGGTCCCATCCAACCTGCTCAGTAAGACAACATACTTTGTTAAAAGCACTGAATCCAACTTGGCTTTAAGTTTCAAAACGTCTTTAAAGCCATCTTCACACGGACTGGTAGGAAACATTGTAAGCTAGTATAAAATGAAGCACATGTACAAATCATGGCACTAGATAAGGAGACAGGATATTGCAATAATCTTTTTGAAGCTTCATTTGCTTTGTAAGAGCACATAAAGCAAGTCAAAGAAAGTTGCTGAAGGCCACTGGGACTCTCACTAGGAATAAAAGTGAGCATTAGGATACAGCAGTCTAGAGAAACCAAGCATCAAATTTTTTTCAGTCAAAAATGAATCTATTCATAGTTATAAACTGGTAACAGAAAAATCCATTTTTTCCCTGCTTTGTGATTTGATTCGGCAATTATTTCCCTACAGAAGCTAGTGTAATGGTATCAGGCCACCCACAGCTTTCACTGGTATCCAAATGTTGTCATAATGCTTCTTTGCACCTGAAAAAAGGGACAGCTACTTTTAGTGCCCAAGACATCTTAAGGTTTTTTTACTCTTAGAAAAACATTTTAAAATTCTGATCTTATTTGACAAAGACCATGGAGCAAGTCTTCACTAAAATAAAACTCATCTACTTCCTAATCTTATCATTTCTCCAGAGGTTGTTAGCTGAGACTAGTTCAAATCCAAGCTAGAAGTTAGCTGAAAAGAAAAACTTCTGAAAGAATTTTAAAATCTGTGAGCTTAGGTATGTTCATCCCTCTTTGTTAAAAAAGCCATGGCCATCATGATTTTGCATTTTTAAAATTGCATGTGTCACTGGTGAGAGAAAAAAGAAACTTCATATTGACTTTATAAATTAGATGGTAAAGTTACTAAAATTATTTTGCATACTGTAATAGCACCTAGAGACAGCAACTGCTATAAAAAGTCTAAAACCAGTGACTAAGGGATGATCTGGTATAATTTTAATTCTGTAGAACAAATCAAGGACAATATCTAAGCATTACGTTTAATTTTTATCCAATCTCACAGACAACAGTCGATCAGCAAATAGAATCCCATACATTGTGTTAGCATCATTCTGAACTAAGAATTGCCTGCAAAAGATGGTTCCAGACCTGCTGACAGTTCACACTCCTGAATACAGACCAGGCCTTATACATATGTTCTGAGTGCAAGGTGCTTTTCTCTAACTAATAAATGCAGCACAGATACGGATGTGCTGTAGAATCAAAATCAACATTTCCCAGTAATTTTCTAATTTGTTTTTGAAATATGTTCCATATACATCCACGTAGTGAAAGAGGATGAGTCACTTTCAATGACTAAGAATTTGCAAACTCCTGGAGCATTAAATTCCTTTGATCTTGATAAGCTGGCTTGTTCTCATTCTGTTCATTAGCTCCCCCCCTTTTCCCAGTTTTGAGCCAGCCAATCTGTAGCCCTTTCTGCAAGCTGACATATTTACCAAGTAAAATCTGTTACCACTGCTTTCCTGCTCTTACTGAAGAACACCCTGTTGCTTGTCAAACTCCTTATCTCGGGGAATCTCCTTCTCTCTTTTCCTTCATACATGACATAGTCCACAAGCTGTCTTCCCACCCTGAGTTCTTTATTAGCTCCTCTCTGTATTTCCCCAGTAACCACAAACTGTTCACCTGTGCATTCTGTTCATCTCTTTTTTTTTTTACTCCCCTCTAATGTAATTTCATCATTAGTTCCCAAGTACCATTTTGCTGACAACTCGCAAAAATTGCCTAAGAATCTCAGAAAACAATCCAGCCGTGTTGCTCTGAACTATGTCTTGATAAGTACCTTTCTTTACGGGTTAACCTGGGAATGTCAATACCTACATGACTTGAAAAATGTCTTAAATTTTAAGCATAAATTATCATTAATTTTCCAGAAAGTTATTTGGTAACTGTAAAAGGGCTATTTTCTCATCTATCTGAAAAATTAGTGTATGTGGAGCGTGTCACAAACAGGTATCCACATTTAGATAGCAATTCAATTTCAATACTGATTAGCAAAAAGCATCTTGATACTTTCACTCTACTCCTTTGATGGAAAAATACTTTACAGCTCCAACAAATCCTTTAGTGCTTGATTCTTTACCAATCAAAAAATCACAGTTGTCATAGAAACTGTAAAAACTGAAGTCAGTCATGACATAACAACAGGGCAATGGAAAATGTCTGCAGGCTCAGGTTTTTGTGCTGGAGAATGAATTTAACCAGGGAGTCAGCAAGTTTTCCAAATCTAACAAAGAGTATTATAACAACAGGTATTATTATTGTTTTTAATAATCTGTTCAGAGTCTGGAAAGTAATAGCATTTATCGCTCCTGCTCTACACACTAGCTACATTAACAGACTCTTCTCAAAATATTCAATGCAAGCTTATGCTATAAGGGGACTGAATTTCTCTAGTCACACATCTTAGATAGCCTGAAGAGACTTTTGGTCAGTGTTCTCAGCATTCCTGAGAACCCATTTTTGGCATTTTTAAACTGACACAAACCACTTTAAAAATCTATATTGCCATTAGTTTCTGTCTCTTACAAAAGCTGTTCAGAAAAAGACTTTTATCTGCAGGCCTCTGCCCCACACAAGATAGTTCAGCTCCATTCCAAACATTATCTTGGGCTTTTTCCCTATGACATGAAACTATGTAAAATACAACTCTACTCCTGACTAACACAGGCTAAAAGAGTCTTTCTCTCTCCATCTCCCAAAGCTAAATCATAGACCAACACCAGAGTTCTTCCTGCCTTTTACTGGAACCACTTGACACTTCATAATTACTGACTGACAGGACTGCCTTACTGCAAACACTTTCCCTTTAAGCAGAGATCACCCTGCTGAAAAGAAAATAGTCATAATACACAGGAATACACAGGACTGGCCTCACTGCAGGTGAGCAAACTGGTTAGCTCAACTACAAGTAACACAAAAAGCAGCAATGTGAATTTGGAAGTACTCAGATCTTAAAATAACCATCTCAGAAGCCTTGAATTAAGCTTTATGGAGAAATTTAAGGGACTTCTTTCTGTTTCAACTAGTTTCCTCTGACATACTGTCCCTCTGTACCTTTAATTTATTCTTTCAAAATAACTAGGTACACATATATTGAACAGAGAGCAAACAGGTACTTGGATTCCCTATGCTTTCCTATAATTGTCCTAAATAAACTCTGTTTTATCATGATCAAATCTAGGAGTTTCCAGACCTGCTAAACAACTTCAGATGTTCACACCACACCCCCATTCCCACCCTGCTTAAGGATTATTTAATGGTGGGGTGAGCATATTTGGTATGTAACATGCTTCAGCAGCCTACTGAAGTTTAACTGACATACACAGAGAAACTTTCCAGCTGCACCTGTTAGTAAAGTTAACCTGTTAATAAAGATAAAGTTTAAGACAGCAAAATTTGCCTGTTAACTTCCCTAACCATGAGTTTAGGAAAAAAGTTTTGATTTAAAACCAAAGTGAAATCCTGATTCAAGTAAAATAACCAGCAAACAACCCATGAGTGAAATAAAAAACTTTTCTTCAAGGAACAAAGGAAAAAAAAAACCACCGATCAAATCTCCTAAATAAGAACAGCATGATTTATTTGTTTACTGCATTATATGCAGGATTCTTACTAGAAGAGTACCCGATTCACACAAATCCCTAAACCTCAGTGGGAGAGAGACAAATACATTTCTTCAGTTACCATAGTTGGGACCCTAGTCAAAAATACGTATAAAACCTTGTCGCTTCTCAGTCTTCAGTTCTATGGCATTCTGTCACAGACTTTACATTTAAAATATCACTCGAGGCTTCTGTATAGCATTAGCACAATTACTGCACGTGTGCATACACGTACATATATGTCATTTGAAAAAGCACATACACATCTATAGTTATGCTTTTCTCACACTATAAATATATGCACACGTGTATACATGCATGCAGACTTGTATCTTTAATTCTGCACAGGCTCATTCATTTCCATAGATGCCACTGAGGAAAAGAAAAACAAGGTAAGGCTACTGCAATAATTTAATTGATTTGGATATGCACAAAATTTATTGTTGTGTAGGACAGGCTACCACAGGAAAATAAATATAAATATTAATGTATAATATTGAGTATTCATTATTAACAACAGCCTTAATCTATATGCAGCTTATAAAATACTGTTGTAACATTCTAATAGCACAGAGACTTACTCCATACTGACACAGTTTACTGAAGCTCGTGACATAATAGAGGATTTTTTAGATTGCTGTTGTGTGTCTCAGCAGCCCCTTGGAGAAGAAATGAATCTGCATATGGATTGATAAATAAGAGTGGGAAGAATTTATATGAATATTTTTAGATTTTTCTGAACAGCAGAATGGCTTTGGGCACACAGTATGAGACCAGACTTCATGGAATATGTGTATGGAATAAACACGTTACTTCATAAGGTGGGCTGAGGGGGTAAGAATTTTACATTGAACTCAGATGAGGCTAGAGCAAACGTCTTACATATTTTAAAAGCCTGCTGGTTTGTGTATAGCATATACTAGTGAGGATAGAGTTGTTTGCAACAGCAAGGCATGTTTTCTTCTTTTGCTTCATAATCAAACATTATGCAACCCAATCCTGCAACTTTCTCACACAAGAAATCTTTATTTGCACATATTCTTACTGTTTCTGTTTTACATCTATTTTTACTGTTAATAAATTTGGCATTTGGGTTTTACAGAAGCTGATGACTAACAGAAAATAACCACAACAGAGGACAGGAATCTGAAAACCACTACTATCAGAATCTGGTTGTAAAGAGACGTGTTCTAATACAAAATGAGAAGTTCCAGAGCCTCTGAAAAATCATAAGTAAGTAGCAATCTGTTACAGTGATCACTCCAATAAACCCATGGTTCCTATATAAAACTATACTGTAACTATACTATAAATACCCTCTCAGGCAGGATCACAATTTTGTTCCTCTGTTTACCCCTGTAATGAGTGAATAAAAATGACTGAAAGCTGTATGGCTGTATTGGCTCAGGTGGCAGGATGACTGATCGGATTCTGTCACAGACTGTGTACACCACTCTGAACACACAACACTGAGCAGAGGCACTGGCCTCCAAATTAGTTACTGCCCATACTCCCCCGCCTTCCCCCACATCATCACCCAAAATGGAAGACATTCTCCTATATACTTAAAACATGTCATACTAACTAGATGTGAATGATAGAGCACAAACACGGAATTTCCTCTGAAACTCACTCTGACATAAAGATATTCACAGAAACAATTACCAGAGGAAGTAGTTCTTTTTTCATAAATAAGTACTTCCTCACAGTGCCAGCATTTAAATGCAATAAAACAGAAAAAATACTTCAAAATAAAAGCAGATAGCTTTCACTGTATTTCTAACAAGTAAAATGAACCTTTCTTAGCTTGTATACAAAGCAGTATCATGCCTTACACACCCCTTTAGTACTTACGAGTAAAATGATTAGAAGCAGATGGGTGGACATTACTTCCACTGTCAGCACTTTCACTGCTGGAAACGTCATCATCTGATTCCCACACACAGGAACAGGGTGAGTTTCCACCAACTTCTTCAAACTTCCTCTTTAAAATTCCACTCATTGCTGCAATGCTGTCACATGTACCTGTAACAGGAACAGAGGCAATAAGGCACTGAAACACCCACCTACTGTGCAGGTCTCCCAATTCATTTATCATGAAAGAGTACTACCTGCAGCTAAATGGCTTCTTAACCAAGAGTTTTAAAAAACTTCTCCAAGAAACAATCAAAAAACCCCACAACTTATCATCAGTATATTTATCATCTCACTGACTTTAAGAGAGAAGGTAAATGCTACCTGTACTCTGTAGCGCAGAAAAAATTCTATAGCCAATCTCTTACATAAATATATATATTCAGGTATGCAGAAAATTTAGGAAGAATACTCCAATGTAATTCATCAAAAATGGACCTTTATAGAACACTTAGAAACTTACTTGGCACCAAGAAACATTACATGATAAAAAGTGTTCTGTAATAAATATAGTTCAGAAAAAAAATCATTCTCTCTTTTGATTTATTTTAAAGGTCTGATTTATGTAATTCTCAGTATTAAGAAATGCCCGCAATTGCAATTAGATTTGAGAGCTGTATGAGACACTTTGCATCTTTCCAGGCCGGGTCCTGTATACAGTTCTGGCTCATTTTGTCATTTTAATTTACTCCGAAGTTTCTTGCCTAGCATTTTTGAAATTCAGATATGAGTACTGGCACACAAGTAGACTATTTCCATTCACACAAGCATCAAAGGACTGGATCTGTCCTTAAGAACTTGACTTCCTAATCACATTGGCTAACAAAGCCAGAGTCATGTTGAACATTCCTTACTGTTTTCCTTTCAAATGTAACAGCTGATCTTCATATCTCCATTTATGCAATACCAAGCAGAAAAGGATCAAAATACTTTTAAAGCAATTTTTATACAATTTTAATACAGCTGATAGGTTGAAACAATTTTTCTCTCTATAATTAAAAAATAGTTTACCAGCACCCTCATTACAGATTACATCCTACTGAAGACTGAAAATTAATTCGAAGATCTTAACTTAAAAGTTACAGATAATATCTACTCTCTGACTTTGCTAATCAGTGAAATGCTGCTGTAAATAGCTGGGGAAAAAAGGCTGCTGTTTGATGCTTTTAAGCTTATAGTATCAAAAATTCTCATCTGATCCCACTTGCCTTCAGCTTGTTAAGCTGCCAATTCAATTCATTTTATAACAGAGTTATTTTTTCCAGTAAGCGTCACTCTACCTTTATGGATGTGTCTAATTTAGAGAAAAGATTTCAGTATAGATGTGGAATCCTGACATAATGCTAAGAACAGATGCTGCATAAGATGATCTTCAGCACCAAACTTGTTTGCGTGCAGAGCACACTAAAAATTAAGTAACAAATATATTAGGGTTTCATACAGTCAGTCAGACAGACAGCTTTAAATACATATGCTCACCGTGATGTTCTCAGCTTGTTTTACTATTTATGAAAAAAATGTTTTCCTGACAGAGATTTCTTCAGGCTAAATGTATGACTCAAACAGAACTTGCTTAGATCTCAACCTGTGCCCTTTTGTCCAAACATGAATTACTATAAACTGCAAAGAAAGTGCTGTATTTTTATTCTGAGGACATTGAAAGGAGAATTTAGCATCACTTTGTAATAAACTTTACAGAAATGTAAGAATACATTTTTATGAACCAACCTCTAACAAAAACACATTTACCAAAAAAAAAAGAAAAAAAGAAAAAAAGAGTTAAAAGAACTAAACACACACACTGAAACCCCACAATTATAAAGAACCACCCCCCAAGCACAGGTTCAGAAACAACTCCTCTGAATTGTCCCCCATATCCTCACTGTATCTCTTGCCAACCACCTTTTCCATTGTCTCCTGCCGTGCTTACAGCACTGAAATTGTGAAATCACCATTATTTCCATGGCAACAGCCTGCAATATCAAATCCACAGGATTATAGCTTGACTGTAGAAGAGGGTAAGGAAGCAGCTGGAGTGTGAGAAAGAAAATGCTTACACTCAAACATCTCAGTGAAGAGAGTGAGAAATGAGCTGACAAAGAGTTTATCGTACAAGTGAGACCTAAGTCAAATCCATGTGTACGCCCATTGAAATTGTGGCTACTGGAGTCGTGAAGTTCCAGGTCCAAAGAACATGCACTGCAAGGCAAACCTAATACTGTGATCATCATTACTGTGCAGCCAGTCAGAGAGCAAGAACTCATTTCATACCCTGAGATGACTTCCAGACAAAAGCCCTTCTGTCAGACACTGTCTCCCACCAGTAAACGCACACAGTGACTGGATGACTAAATGGTGTCTTGCACATCAGTAAAGTCACTGCACATAGTGAGAGTGTCAACAGCCAGAACTGTTCCCAGCAAGTAGCAGAAACAAATATTTTTTACACCCAAGGATTTTAAATTTGCCTGTTTTTAGCATAGCCTACATTTGTAACAAGTGCCACAACCTGGTAAGCAGCAAAGCCAATTTATATAATCAACCATAACAAATGGGTGTCAGGATCCTTGGAAATGACATAGGTTAGCTCTACACACAGCTAGCTGATCAAGATAAGCCAGGAGGTACAGGGATACTGCAGAACCTGGGTATCACCACAACACAAAGAAGGCATAGCTATCCATTACATATATTGTGTGACTGTTACCTGATTTTTGTTCTGAATCTCTTCCAGGAAGATTACTGAGAAGGTTGTTTGACAAAGTAGTTGTGATCAAATTTAGGTGTTGCCACTTTCCCGAGACCTGTTGATTCTAATCTCTCTGTTATTAAGTCTCCCCAGGAATTTGTTACATGGGGGAAAGGACACACTTCCATTACTCAAGAGCGTGGCTATCACAGAGATAGATTAGAGAGTATCTAAAGCTGTTTGTACACACTATGTACCAGCAGAAGATCCCTTTAGAATAACATCTGTATAAACAGATGCTGCTCCCTAAGCCAATACTCTTCAGAAAGAGGCACATCTGCACAATAGTGCACAAGGCATGTTCTGATAGCCTTGTTTACACAGGCATCCTGCAGTACCTGAGCGAGATCCACATCTCCAGGAACTAGGCCATGATAAGCATGGGACACACAGCCCAGTGCTGTTTATGAAAGCATTATTTTGCTCTTTGCTCATTGTGTGATATATCCCAGCGGAAGACACAGATACATGCCTGAGACCAACAGGAATAAGGAACAGTCAAATTCTAACAGCGGTGAGGCCACAAAGTTAGTGATACCATTAAAGGCTCCATAAGTGCACAATCAGGGAACCAGGACAGGGAACTCAACTGAATTGTTCTTTGTCCTGCATCATAACTACAATTAAGTAGGTAAATTGAGATTTTGGGGAATCAAACTGAAGCAACTGCAGTCACAAAGAAATCCAAATCCAACCACATTTGAGCAGAAGACCCTAGAGGTAGGTCTAACGGGACTGAGATAGCAGTGAGGTTCAGCCTTCAGAGGCTGAAAAACAATCACCAGCTACAGATAAAGAGACCTGCTGTATCAAACTTATCTATGTGGTTAAAAAGGGCAAAAGTTGGCTTGAAAGGTTCAATTAGAAACAGACCTTTCCAGATGATTATTAAAAAGCTGTCTAGAAGCTACAGTTGATTTGGAGCAGCATCCTTCCGATTCACACAAATGAGTAACAAGCAGACACTGGAATCTTTCCTGTTCGTAGATATATCCTTCATAACAAAAAAATCCTTGCACAGCAACGCGATACATCATCCTGTGCCATCCTTCTTACCATGCTTGTGTGGCATTAGTCCACAGCAAGGCGGAAGAGAGTTGAAACAGAGGGAACAGTATTAAAGCAAGGAAAATAAGCTAACACATTGCTATGAGCTCCAGGTCAAACACCAATTGCCTAACACAGTTACGGATTCTTCAAGAACATGACAACTTGACACAGCAGAGGCATACGATGGATATGGGCTGTGAGAAGGATGTACCTTTCTTAAACACTTCCCATCCATTTTTTCCTCTTTCACTTCCTAGTTTTCCTCCACCCTGATGAAACTACTCCTACAATGAGATCATTTAGCCTGTTCTCTAGCTGCAGGTATGCTGACTGGTGAAGCAAGTCCTCAAAGCTCCATGGCAACAGGCTTTGCCTTCCTACGATGCCAGATAACTGGCAGGCACCCGATATTTAAAAATTTCAGAGGCAATATGTTATCACTAGAAGATAAAAATCCCATGTAAATGTGGGAGATATATTTCACACTGTCACAGTACTATCTGGAACCTACAAAGTAAAATAATGTAAAAGCCGGGCTGGTTTGACTTTCTCTGGTGCCTAAAAAGGCTGGAAATTTTAGAGAATCTTGGTAACAATCTCATTGCAGCAGATCTTTAGATATCTTCTTTAGATTAGCAGCTATCTCCAAATCCCAGTGAAAGGCCTAAAAAGAGTGATGTTAGAATTACTGAGTGAATGGACAGGTGACAGTGCATTCATTACCTGTGCTCCCACGAGAAAATTTTTCTTACGATACTGTGGTAACATACACTGCAAAACTTGTTCTACAAAACCTAACTTAAGTTGCCATATCCTCAGGGTCTCACTGACACCCGTGCACAGTTTATTTACTGGGCATGACATTCTATGCTACAGAATATCCTTTTGGCCAGTCTGGGTCAGCTTCCCTGGCCATGCTCCCCCCAGCTCCTTGTGCAGCTCCTCACTGGCAGAGGGGAAGACGCTGACAAGTCCTTGACTTAGAGCAAGCACCACTTAGCAATAACCAAATCATCAGTGTGTTGTCAATATCATTTTCATACTGAATCTGAAAAATACAGCGCTGAACCAGCTACTAAGAAGAAAATGAACTATGTCCCAGGCAAAACCAGGACAAGTCACAAAGACAAATCCCAACAATATTTTCATCCTAGCCAAAATTTTCAAACAAATGTTTTGCAAAATTGAGTGCTATAGTATACAGCTCATACATCATCTGGGACACTGAACAAGTATGGAGCAAACCTGTGAAGACATAAACATCAAGCATGTACCATATCCAGTAAACATTAAAAAAGATATGAAATAACAAAATAGAACCCTATTCAAATTATATATCCTCATGATTTAGAGAAAAGCCTCACTAGAGAAATCAGTTATTGACTAAAGCTCCAGAAAAATCAAGAGATAAAAAAGCTCAAGAACACATTGGCATTTGGAGTGGAGGGGGTTGGGGGACAGTGTATAAGAAATCCAACTACTTATTTCTTTGGTTCATTTATGAAACCTTATTTTATACTAATTTCCTCTTGAGAACTGATCACATTTCATGATAAAATCTACCTGAATAAAGATTCTTATCTGAAAATAAAACCAGAAATAAACATAAAAGGAGGGCATTAAATAAATAACTGTCCTATGTGTCACACTGCATTTTCCTTGTCTCGAATGTATCAACTGGAAGTACAGAAAAATTTAAAGTCTGTAGCAGCAATACAGATTCACTTTTGAACATAAAGTACTTCTATGCAAATGACTGCAAACTGGAGGATGCAGAAAACAGATGTTACACATAAAACATCACTGCAAAGTACTCATCACAAACAACTCCCACCCACTGGCCAGTCAGCATGTACTATAACATGCTAGGGAGATTTGGCAAATAATTTCACAGTCATATCATGAATACTGATGCTCACAAGCCGAGATGTTTGGGTTATTTGTTGTGATTAATACTCTTTTTGAATTTAAGTCTTTTTCTTAGCTTGCAAACAAAGCTTCATTTTCTTAAAGACATTTTTCTTACCTGCTAAATAAACATCAGCAGCAGAGATGACTGTGAACTAATCAAGGTGCTTGCTTGGCTCCATGTAATGCACTGAATTATTCTGCTCTTTGTGTAACTGACAGTTTTAAATTTGGGAGGGGAGGGGTAGTCAAACCCAAAAGCACCTACAGTGACATCATCACTCACACAAAGAATATTACTTGCCTGTGAAAATGACTATTCACGTAAAGAACTGCATTAATGCAGACAAAAAACCATTTGCATGAATGCTTGCAAACAGTGAACAACAGAGGTACACGAACATGAATCAAACAGCTGTTCAGTATTCAAATTAATGTTTGCAATACATGTTTTGCTGTATTTGGCAGCTCTAATCATAAGCACCAGTTGCCAGAGGTAGGCTGTGGTAGTTTCAGTACTACAACCTGTAAAATTTAAAAACACATAGCAAGCTAATTCCACTTAAGAGACTATGCTGTACAGGCACAGGGAATACCATTAGTATAATCTTTTTAATATATTTTTGCTTACGGCAGTGGTCAACTTACACAAACATAAAATAGGAAAAGTCTTTCTCTCCTTGTTTGCTTCAGCCTAGCTAAATCCACAGCACCAAGTAAATCCTGCAGGATAAGACTGCGCAATTCAACCTGGGGAATCTGTTCTGGCATTGCAAGCCAAATCCTGCCAAGTCTGCTCTTTGCAGGGTTTCTATACCATCACTTTACACTACTCCTGATTTCACACTTGAGTACTAATCCACTAATCTTCCAGACTGCCTACACATTGTTGTACACTCTAACACATGCCACCTAGCTCCACTGGCAATGAATTTAAAATGCAGAAACGATGCTGGCATATGCTCACCTCTCCCATCTACAAGCAGTACAGATGCTGATATATCTGGCTCCTTTAGTCCTCCAAAAGCATCTCACATGGTCCTACACGAACCAAGCATGCAAATATCCCCCTCTCCATCACCCACTGCAACATTCCTGCATACAGCAGCAGTGAAATGGCCTTCTAATTCCTAGCTACATCAACTGATGTCAACAGTTGAATGAAATGCTTGTATAATTCAGCCAACAGAAGAAAATTCTATGCTAGTTTTCTTAACTTTTCTCTCAGCATGCTCCGCAGCAACAAAATGAGTAAGAGGCAGTATTAATTCAAACAGGAAGCCAGGACCTTAGCATTCAGGTCTCCAGCAATGAAGGTGCAACCTAGTAGAAAGGGATTCAGAGGCATTCAGCAAGAGGGCGTTCCTGTCAGGATGAGATTTGTCCACAAAAGCTGTTTAGTTTGAGCTTATGTTTCATTTCTAACTATTTTCTAAGCTTGCTACAGCAAGTCCTAGAGGAAAACAGCAGATTCAGGAGAAAGACATCCCAAAGCTGGGTCACAAACTCAGGTTCATAATGCCTAGGGCTCCATGTAAGTCATCTAGGACACTTTTAGCAGCACCTGTCTCAAAGTTCTTTCCAAAGACTTCAGGTAACACTACTGAAGACCTGCTATTGGGCACTTCTCCTCTAGGTTTTGAGTTTTCATGATGAAATCTCATCAATTAAAATCCCTTCATCCAAAATCTCTGTGGAAGATTTTCTTTTCCCTTTTTTAAAGAACTAAGAAATTACTATCTGTATCCCAGAAGTTTGTATGCATGCTCCCAGAAAAGGCTTGCTACTAGACAGTATTGCTGGACTGCCTGCAGCAAAAGTCTGGCCAGGAGAGGTCACAACTTTTTCTAAAATTGAAATGCGAAAACAGAAAAACACTGCTACTGACAGTAGTCAGTGCTACTGACTTCTACAGATACATAGACTTTTAGAGCAGAGTGAGCAAGCAGGTGATGGGAAGAACTCGTCTGTCAGTTATCTGGAAGAGAGCATACTAACAACATATCTTTATTGCACCTCTTTGCAGAAGGACATTTGGCTTGCTTAGCACCTTCCCAGCAACTGGAATGAGGTTCTGAGAAAGGCAGCAGTGTATTTGGCACAGCAGCTTTGCATTATGCTACTTCCAGCTGCAAGAATGGCAGTAGGGTCCAGCTCTGTAATGAAGGTTGGAATGCTATCAATTTCCTGAGAGCTGGAAATAAGTGACCTTTAATATAAATTTTGCCCAGATTAGCCCACGTAGTAATACTAATTGGCTCACTGCAACACCTCTTCATACTATTTCAGTGCTGATTTTTCATGAACGGTTCTTTCATGAACATCAATCTTGCGCCCTGCCTGCAGAGGAACTGCACAGCATGGCAGGGAATCTTGTGTACCTCCTGCCAGAGTACAGCATGGCCATGACTGGTACATGCCAAAGGGGCCTTCCCACCTCTCCAACCCCAATACAAACCACTCAGCTCCCTGTTACACGCTGCATTAACACACAGCCTGGCTGCTACTTCACCACTGCCATCAAAGCCACTAGCGAGAGAGCGTGAATTCATCAGCTCTCCCCTGCTGCCCTGAGTTCTCTGCATCTTGACATGCGGGTAGCCATTCTCTACTCTAAAATATGTAGGGTTTAATAGATTTTCAAAAAACCAACCAACCAAAACAAAACAAACAAACTCACAAAAACACTCAACATGCCCAAATTCAGAACATCTGAACTCCAACAGCAGCAGTATGAACTTGTAACACAAAACCAAAGGAGCATATTTGCAAAACTCACTCTGAAGTAGGTTTTCCTCTTTTTTTTTTTCCCTCTAAAAAGACAGGAACAAACTCTTCCAGTTAAACTGTTTAAGTATTGAGGGATGTGTGCACACATCCAAGTGGTTTCATACCTTGTTCTGGCCATAATTTTTGACGACAATGGTACTAGTTCTATGTCACAAGATTAAAAAAAGGACTAACTTTAGGAGATTACAGTTTAGAAACAAGATGAGTGGGTATTTTGGAGGTTTTTTTGGGGAGTGGCAAACGTGGTAAGATTGCCTTCACCTACGTGGTCTGATATTAACTGTACAGCACAGAACTCTCTTCACACATGAATAAGCAATGCTGAAAATTGCTGGAAAAATCTAGCCTGGCAGAAACCTCAGCTCATCTGTTTGCAACTTGCTATAAAAAAAAGCCAAACAAAACCAGAAAAAAAAGCCACAGTACTTCCTCCATGTTATCATCACTATCTTTCACAACCTAGACATCACAGGCAATATGCAACAAACTTTCTCATTACTATTTTTAACAGATGAGAACTTCTGCTTCTATATCCAAAACCCAAAGGATTTCATGTAAAATTGGCACAACTTGGCTAACACTGTAAAATGCAAAGATGTACTTCTAGCAACGTATCACACCTTTACTTCCTCAAATAATGTTTAGATTACCTATTATCTCCATAGAATCTTAAATCACATACCCTGGAAAAGGAGGTTAAAATTAAAGCAACTCAGGTTTGTTCACCTCAGTTGAAAACAAGTTGTTCTCAAGAAGACTCATAGGAAAGTTTCTATAATCCATTTAATTATCTGCTTTCTTAATATGTTCATAGTCTCATACAGAATAAAAGCTACCAGATGCTTTCCTCTCACTCATTTTGCCAGGTTAAGAACTGTCTGGATGGACGGGCCCAGAGAGTGATGTGAATGGTGCTGCATCCAGTTGGTGTCCAGCCATGAGTGGTGTCTCTCAGGCATCAGTGTTGGGCCCAGCCCTATTTAATATCTTCAATGATGATCTCAATGAGGGGATTGAGCCTACCATTAGCAAATTTCTGAAGTTAGGTCAGTGTGTCAATCTGCTGGAGGGTAGGAAGGCCCCGCAGAGGGACCTGGGCAGGCTGGATCGATGGGCCAGAGCAGTGGCATGATGTTTCACATGACCAAGTCCTGGGTCCTGCACTCAGGATACAACAACCCCAGGCAGTGCCACAGGCTGGGGGCTGAGCGGATGGAAAAGGGCCCAGCAGAAAAGGTCCTGGGGGTGCAGGTCAACAGCGGCTGAGCAACCTGGGGGTGTTTGGCCTGGAGAAGAGGAGGTTCCTGGGGGACCTTATCGCTGTCTGCAATTCCCTGGAAGGAGGGTATAGCCAGGTGAGGGTCAGTCTCTTCTCCCAGGCAACCAGCAACAGAACAGTAGGTCACAGTCTTAACCTGTGCCGCAGGAGGTTTAAGTTGGAATAAGGAAGAATTTCTTCACAGAAAAAGTGATTAGATATTGGAAAGGACTGCCCAGGGGGTGTTTAAGGAAAGACTGGACTTGACACTTAGTGCCATAGTCTAGTTAAAATGGTGGTGTTTGGTCATAGGTTGGACTCAATGATCTCAGAGGTCTTTTCCAACCTAATTGATTCTGTGATTCTGTGATTTCAAGTAATCAAAATCAAGTATTCAACTTTCACTTTAATTGACCTTTGGTACTTGTGTTGTCAGTTAAAAATGGATTTTAGTGTTAATTTGCAGAGGATTAATTATTTGCATGTGTAACAATACCTTCTAATATTTTAATGCTATCTTTAAGACACTTCGTATCAGAAAAAATTCCCTGTTCAATGATGAAAAATGAACCAGAAAAATTCCCTGTTCAATGATGAAAAATGAATCAGACTAACACATGCTACCACAAATCATATATATACACTAACAAAATAAAAGAATAAGAGGGGTGTATTTAGCCCACTAAGAAAACATTTGTCATTTTTTCTGTTTTCTAGGCACAAGAAGGAAGTCATCCAATGGGAAAGAAGGAGAAACAGAAAAAACTGCAGTGGTATTCTTCATTTATATTGAATAGCAGCTAATAACAAAACCAGTTATGATATGTGGAAGGCATAAATAATAAAGAACTGGATTAAAAAAAAGTAGTATGATAGAATATCCCAGGTTGGAAGGGACCCACAAGGATCACTAAGCCCAGCTGCTGCAAATAGTGGTTACGCATTCTTAACTGAAAATAGTTAATTCTTTAAAAGATTAAATTTCTTAGCAATGCTAAGTAATTGAATGCTATTTCTTGCCTATAACGAGTTTTTTAGTAATACAGGTTTTGGCTTTAGTTTAAGGTAATTTAATATTTTACTTAAAATGGTTTGTATGATATTTCAGTCACCTGCACATATAACCGATAAAGAAGCATTCACTAATGCAATAAATAAAAGAAAAAAAAATCCTTTCATTTACAGATTGTTAATTTACAAAGCCGGTGCTCAAGCACACCTTTTCTATCATAGACTCCCCTGGGAATAGGCCTGTATCTTCAGATATTATACAACACATACCTGCATCACCACCATGAATTTTTTTAACCAACTTTCTACCTGTTTTCCAACTCTTCATCTAGTCTACCTCCCACTCACATGCTCCCTTCTTAGCAGGGTCTCCAACCAAGGCTAATGAGCTTATCTCATTTCCACTGAGCTGGTGAATGCTGGCAGCAGCTGACAGTGAATGCTGGACAGAAAATGCAGATCTGTAGTTCATGTAGAATACCTGAATCATTAGTGAACTTTAAAACCAGTGACAGCACAGTAGTTTTATTCAGTATCTTTCATGCTGTCATTATTAAGCGATGGATATTTTTAGCCACCAAAAGCCAAATCCATCTGCAGCAGCAGTGTTTCCAAGGAGACAGAATAATTTAAACACATGTGGAACTACATCTCTGTTTTCATCAACTCCTCTCTGTTACTGGAGCACTTCTGAGTCAGATTTCTCATTTGATGGGGGAAAGTGATTTGAATACATAGATATGAGACTGTAATTTAACAGTTGAGCTTATGCTTTCAGATACATATCCATTACCTACAAATAACAAATGTTAGGATGCAACTCAACTATTTTTCTGTGTTATTTAACAGTGTTTACATTCCACTATAACAAAAAAACCAAACACATAAAAGATATAGCTCATCAGTCTTTCAGAATAATTTTGTGAATCACTGACATTTGCTGTAAATTACTGATTTCTTTTTATTTGATGTTTTTTTAGCAAACATACCAGGCTCCATTTTCTGAAGAAACAGCTAGGGGGAAAGGACACCACTCCAGATGGTAATATTCATAAATAAGTGGACAGTGGACAAAGCTTCTTCCAGGCTTTTTAGGACTCATAAGAGTTCTATTGACTAGTTCCAGTTTTTCTTTATGACACATTTTTAATAATTGTAGCTCTGCTCTAAGGGAATTCACTCAGTGAATACAAGAAAAATGGATTCATGCATTTACTGATTTTAATCTCTGAAATCCATAAAAACTAAATTCCACCACTTTAGCTTTAAAAATATTTTTATTAATATATATATACACTCAAGTCAATGATAGTCACATTTTATTTACATCAATTAATATTTTTCCTTCAAACCAGCAAAACAGGGTCCTGTAAAACAATTATTTCCTACATGTAAAACATAGAGGTAAGTCAGGAGAGAGCTGACTCATTGAAAACCTTGCCCCAGTGAGGCCAGTATCAAAATATCCTATTGTTTCAGTGGGGCCAGGATTTCTGCCTGTAGTCCTATATTCTCATACAATGTGACTTGATAAACAAATCAGCTTTCTGTACCAAGCAATTTATTTGCTGTTTGTCATCTCATGACTGTGTGAACTAACAGCTGCTGCTAGCACAAACTCTGCAGAACCAAGCTATTTCAACAATTTATTAAAACTCATATATAAGTGCTGTAGGTACTACAAGATTTATCACATACACAAAACTATATGCATCTTTTTTCCTTTATGACAAAGATAATTTTGTAACTGAGTTATCAACCACTCATTCCAAACCTAAAAATAATGCAAAAAATCTACAAAATCCCTTTCAGTAGTTCTGAGAAGCCATTCTGACTGTTTGCTCACCACTAAATAAGACAGTTTCAGAAGCAGTTCATTTTCCTATCCAAACTCAAAGAAAGCATTTTTAGATCTTCCAGCACTCTCTTCCTGTTGGTAGCATACACTGTATTTTCAACAGTGAGTATTTCCATCACACAAAATGACCTCTTCCTACAGCTTACTGAGCAACTTCAGCATCAATGAGATGCAATGCGTATCCTGTCACATGAGAAAGCTGCCAGCATCAGGCATGCCTATGATTTCACTGTTTATGGATCTCACATCCGTTGAAACCTCCAAGGCAGGAGAAATAATAACGTGAAAAGCTGCTTCAGAGTCATTTGTGAGGAACAAGCAAGATGCTTGCACATGCATTTTTATATCCAAGAATTGCTGTGGCAAGGATCAAGAATAGCTATTTGTAACAGGAATTTTTTTCACCCTTACCTGTAAATCGGGTTTCTGTGTTTCAGCTCTGTCAGTGCAGAATGAAAGGTTTACTCCCCCTTTTTCCATCCATCAGACAGCAGCCATCCAATAACTGAAGTCATCCTGGCATCCTCTGGAACATGCTCTCTCCCTTATTTCCCACTCCCCACCCCCATCTGCATGCTAGCAAAACGGGAAAACAGCAAGAAGAAAACAGAACAAAAAAAGCACATCTAAAAACCAGCTTTAATAAGCTACTTAGTAGTCAGTGAGGATGCTCTGTCCTAAAGGGTAATGACAAAATTTAAAGGCAAGAAAAAAAAGTCTATTAATAAACCTTCAGCTCCACTACTGAATAGGAAGGAATTCTCCCTTTCAGCTCCTTTTTGTAAGGAAAAAACAAGCAAACAGCTGTAGGAACACAGTAACTGCCTGTATACATTCTTTGAGACTGACTCAGCTATCCAGATCTTCAGTGAAGAGTGCTGCTGTGTATTTAGGAAAGCTTGTGATTATCAAAATAACAGTGGTGCTTTTATACAAACAAGGATCTGACATCTCAATGCAAATCAGAATAATTCAGAGATAGATGCCAGGAATTTCCTACAAAATACGTTTTCATTCTGTTTGAGGCAGTATTTATAAAATACTGCAAAAAGAATAATTAGTAGATACTTTTTCTTGAATGCTAGCTATTTAAAACTCTATAACTGGTGCACATGCATTTATTTTACGGTATTTATAGTATAGTAGCCAACGTTCAGTGTGCTGCCTGAACTTTACACAAAACTTTCCACCTAAATAAGAATTCAAATGCAGAGAAAGACTAGGTGAACAATTTTCAATTCATGTGCCTGGAATATACTCCTAGTCTCTTTGTAGCCCATTAAATCCAGTTTGAAAAATATTATTTCTAAGATCAGAGAGTTTTTATTTTCTACCTATCTATATAAATCAGCTATCAGCTCAGCTGAAGACAACAGCATCACATTCAGTTTATGACAGTTAAATAACATTTAAAATCAAAATCAAACATGAGTCTTCTTAGCTAAGATATCATTTACTACCATATCAAAGCATTTGTACTCCAGGATTTCCCCTTTAAAGACAAACATTAAGCAGCAGAAGCTGACAAATACCTTTGTGTTTAAAAATTTTCATCTTCAGCTATAGCTTTCCAATAAAATTAACTGCGAATTCCTTTAAATAAGAGCATCTGTTCTCTTCAATTAATTATTGATCTTTAACCACAGCAAGACTATAGCAATTAGCATACTTTCACTACAAAGTAATAGCTGATGTAGCTTCTGAAAAAATTAGCTGTCAGTCTTATCGCAACCAACTGCCAGCAGATCCCGTGCATAACATTCAGAGTCTGTCTTTACAAGTAAAGTAGGTGTCTTTTTAACCAAATTACCTCAGTTTAACATAAAACCTCTTCTTAGATGCCTAGAAAAATGGAAATCCCTTCCTGCATTAAGCATTAAAAAACTATTAGGTTTCAAATCCAAAAAATCAATACAATTTTCTTTAGTGGGAAAGAACTGTAGGGAAGCCTGAGGAAAACCAAAACAGACATTTTGCTCTGATAAGCAATTGGCTGGAAGACTTCAAATTTATTTTCTTTTTGATCTACAGAAAAAAATTTGGAGTTAAACACCAACACTTCACCTTTCAACCAGCCTGACTGCTGAGAGAAATGAACAGACATGAAGAACTGTAGCGTCACAACTAGACTTAATAAACATTTTTAAATACAGATGCAAGGTGCAGCACTGTTCCATCCCCAAAACACCATCAGAATAGCTAGTCAGAGAAATGGGCACTATAAACAAATAAATCAGAATTCCTTGCAAAATCTACCATGAAAACAGGAGATTATTACCAAGAAAAACCCCAATAGCTCTACATCAGTCACAGAATGAAGCAACTCTAATACAGACAGACAGTGTTTCTGAAGTAAAACACAAATAGCATTGCTACAAAAACTGATTATCATTTAGTAGGCTGGTGCTTCCCCCACACTCCACATGGGCTGCACACACAAGCCTCCCCAGTGGGGTCTGTGCAATCTCCAGAACCTAACCATGCCAGTTTCCTCTGATTTCTGTGTTACATCAGACAGTCCTTGTGAAACTTACCCTGATTTGCACATCAAGAATTGAGTAAAGTTGTTTACATGACAAATGCATTTTAAATACATGAAATTCACTTCTGCCAGTACCGCAGGGTGCTGAGGACATTCTCCTGTGCAGGTGGGGGCATTTGGCTGCCTGGGCACGAGGACAACCTACAGACAGCACAGCTGGTGACCCTGAGAGAGGAAGGCAGCAGCAGCCCCTGCCCACCCTTTGCCAGGACCTTTGCTTCAAGATCAGCCTCTTGCCCTTGGCCCCTGCTGGAGCTGTGCTCCCGCTGCTGCAGCTCTGCTGGGACCCAGCCAGGCGCTGTCCTGACCCAGAGGGCTGACCACCCACCCGGCCGCCTGCCTCGGAGGGATCCCGGACCTGCCTCCTGGACCAGGCTCCCAATCCAGCCTGGCAGCCATCACCAGGCCTGAGCTGCTCCGCACTGCTGAGCTGCTCTCGGCTTCTGTCTCACCTGCTCTTTCCAAGCCACCTGCTGCACTGGCTGCTCCCTGGCAGAGCACCTGGACCTGACTGTCCCTTTCCAGAGCCAGCACCTGCTAAATCTTAGCAATGCTTTCCAGCTCCAAAGTGCCATTATTGGACTAATTAACCACATATACACAGAGATGGAGAAAGGGAAACTGAATCCAGGTTTGTACCCAGTCCCTGCTGTGACTCAAGGAATTACTCTTTGTACTTGTATTTGTTTGGCTATTTCTCCTTTTTTTAACTTATCTGTAATTGATACTCCATACAACACACATTTATCTTTTTTCTCCAGAGCTATTACACTGGAAAAAAGGAAAATTTAACCAGAAAGCAGATTCCTGTAACAATTTCCTTCACTTTTCCTTTCCCTGATTATATCTCTTGCTACCAAAATATTTACTTCTGTTTTCTCTGACTCTACAAAGAATGATGTTTCTTTTGGTAGTTCCTGTATGGAATAGTTCGACAGGATTGCCTCCTTCCTGAATAAACCTTCAGGTTATGGTACTGGGTAGCACCCTCTGCACCATCTTAGTTTCTCCTGAAATGCAAATCTTTCCCAGTAGGAGAGACAGTAAACAACGGCTGAAGGCAAAATGGTCTTGTAGATGTACATATCTCAAAGAAGTCTGATTACTGGTAACGAACGCCTCTCGATCTCCACTGATACACTTGATACACTTGAATGAGCACTCACACAGCCCCTGGATCCCAGCAGCTATCCTCAGGTTATGTAACTTTATGATAGCCTATCACATAGTCCTTCACTAAAAACCAGTTACTGTAGATCTCTTCTGTCAAGTGTGAGAGCAGCTCTAACATACTCCATGAAGGCACAGGTGGAGCTTGATGTTTAGAGAACTGTACAGGCAGACTTTTGAGACAGTCACCAGTCTGGCCACCAGGCTATTGACTGCAGGCTCAGACATTTGCCTAAGACAAGCAGTGGCTACTGGCTGGCTCAGAAGCAGAAGAGCTATCACCTGACCTGGTAATGTTGTAAGAGGTCAGGTCTCCCACAGCAAAATTGCTCTCCTGAAAGATTGTTCCTTGGATGTCGAAACAAATTTCTCACACAGATCTAAAAATAAGACCCTTATTCACAGTTCTGCTAGCAGGATCCCAGTAAGGTATGTCATATTCCACACATTAGATCTACTAGATCTCCTGAATGGAGACAAGTATTTTAACACCTTGTTTCTCAGCATCCTACATGTCTACGCAAAGATACTCAAAGGAGGAGGAACCTGGCCCGTGAGGCAGCAACAAGACCATGTGAATTTCCAAGCCAATGCCAGTTCCACGTGGCAACTCAGGCTATCTGGTGGTGTTACAAAACATGCCACCATGGTCCCCAAGCAGAGTAAACACCAATAGAGGAAAAAAAAAAAAAGAAAGAAATAGATGAATGAACTATGTATGAATTATGTATGACTTACTGGTGTGTACTCAGCTACCTAGAAAAATCCTGCATGGTCAAAAAAACTGGAACCCACTGATGTTTGATTATGAAACCCAGGCCAAGGTTTCCTTAATCTGAAGTAGCTGGCATTGCCAGGAAACGACATATGATTTTTGACTGACAACAAATGGAAAATGGATCTTTCTTTCTCACAAATGGTAGACAAATGCCATCATCTAGTCTTAAGAAATGCCTGAAGAATTCCAGTATTCTGAGGTTTAAGTAGTTTGAAGCTATCAAACAGGATGTGTGATATAGTTTCAATGAGTCTTGGAGGGAAAAAACCCAACTCCACAGTCAAACAGCAAAGTAAAAATGCAGAAGCCATACAACAAGCTATATCGGCTTCAATGCCCTACTGATTGCATTCAGTGAAGCTGAAGGGATGACAGTTCAGGTTGGAGGAGGTGCTGGATAATTATGGGCAATGCACAGTGAAAACACATCACCCTATATTTTGAAAATCAAAACTGCTTCAGGAAAGAATAGGATTAATTAACAACAGCATTCATACGTTTTTACTCTTTAATAGAACCTAGAAGACTCTACTGTGTCTGAAGGAGCTGAATAGTGTTTGCTCCAGGTCAGAACACCAACAAACCAAGCCCTTTTTTATAAGGCACATCATACTGGTCAGTGGATCTGGCACTTGAATACATTCCTCCAGTTATATCAGGAGGAATTAACTATCAAGGAGCTGCAAAAACACTGAGATGGTCAGCTTGCAGACTGAGATGCAGGTTAAGCTCTGGTGGGAGGCCAGAGAGACAAGAGGCTATGAACTGCCAACTTTGGGATGACAAAGGGCATGAAGACTGGTGTGCCAGCCAGGTGAATGGACACTGAAAGATACAGCAGGAACTTATCAATAACAAAGCAGATGCAGTCGGGTGACACTAGAGAGATGGATGGACACGGAGAGGGTGCCAGGAGCTAAAGACAGAGGAGGAGAAGCGAGACTTTCCCGCGCTGGGTCTGTGAAGGTACAAAGCCCAGGGTTTCCTTTGCTGGGGGTTCCTCCTCAGAAGCACCAGCTCGAGCTGTTTCTGTGTTACTGTGCTGGGAATAAATGGCTTTATGGACGTGAGGCTCTGCTGTGAGCAACCCACGACGGAACCGGCGAGGAAACCCGGCCTGGCTATGTGACAGGGCTGTGCTGGGGGTCCAGTCCCCCGCCATGAAGGGGCTCCAGTCCCAGCTGTGGAAGTGTGCCCTTGGGAGTGTGACTGCCAGAGCCTCGGGAATGGGCAGACTGGGAAGTGTCATCAATGGGGCAAGTAGGGAAGGACTACACTGCTTACTGCGCCGCTGAAGGTCGAAAACAGCTGCCTTAGTTTTAAGACAACCAGTACTGCAGAACCCATTATAAATAAGTTTTTCTTTACTCCATGATAAACAAAACTAAGGAAAACCAAACCAAATATTCCATTCCTCTTAAAATATATGTAGAGAGCTTGTGCGAAATAAAGTAAAAATACAACCAAAACCAAACAAACAAAAAAACCCACACAACAGAAACCTCCAAGAAAATAGTGCCAGGTGAGAACAAATCTCAGGGCAAAACTGAAAAACACATTCAAGGCAGACTAATTTTAACCTCTTAGAAATGCAAGTTACATAAATTTTAAGTTTCTCAGACTCCCACCCACTTACCAACATCCAATTTATAATCCTTCAATCAGCACAAAAGTATAGTCATCTGCCTTCAGTCAAAGCAAAAGTCGTATAATAAACGACACAAAAAGAGATAGAAGGTAAGCAAAAAACTTTTGCACAAGAGTATACATGGATTTCCATTAATTCATCTGTGACTATCTTGTAAAGCAGCTTTCTACCATGGAAATTATTTCCAATTTTGCTTATTTGCATACCAACTAAGTCAGGTAAGCTATTCCCAAAATCTGGAATTGACTTCTCATAACTAAGTAACAGTACAAAAGCCTAAAACATCAGACTTCAAAAACAAGCTTCTCTTGACCCGTATCTATGCTTCATGACTGAAAGACAAATTTGAACAAACCTGAAAAATTTACTAACCCAGTTTTTATTAGTGGTAAATAAAAATTCTTGGTTTTCAGCCATATCTGCTCCAGTGATGGTGGCACAGCACAGTAAGGGAAAAGAGGAGGTACTACCCTTTTTGAAAGGAACACAGACACAGAATGACAGCTAGGTCAGGGAGGAACACCACTTTTCACTGCTATGACACAGGCACCTTATGAGATTTTACTTAGTCACCACAGCTGACTACCTGAAAGTTTAATAAGAGCTCTTTTTCTGCTTATTTTGCAGGCAAGAGTTTCTTCTTTTATTTATATTCCTCTTCCTCTACTAATGCACTGACTTGATGAAGCCTTAAAGCTTAATAAAATGTGCAGAAACATAAATGTGGGAAGCCAAGTATTATGAGCTTAAGCAGCTATACCACAATTAGTTACAAACAGTAAAGGGGGAAAAACATTAAGAATGGGGATAATATCTAAATACATTTCCTCCAAACATTTGATGCTTACCCTAACTGTGGGCATCTCTCATTTTTTCAAGAGTAAAATTAAAAATCAACTAGATTTAGATAAATTTTGCCCAGAGTGTTATCATCGTGGTTTCAACCATATGCAGAGTGTCCTAATCCTCCTAATTTGGTTTTTCCTGACAATTTTCTGCTCTCTCTACCCAGCCCAGCTTCATTCATGAGTCTACAGCTACCCTATCTTCAGCCTCACCTATTGGTCATATTCATATTCATTCATATTGGTCACTAAAAGCGGCCCTTAGCCTTTTACTTTTATCGGGGATTGTGGGGCTGCCCACAATCAGTTCACACAGATTACCAGAGACATCACAAGGCTACACTGATATCTAAAAGTTACGCTTCTCTGTATTAGATTTTGGATTTTGTGCCATATGCCACATGTATCCGTGTGCCAACCAGTGATCAAATGAGGTATCAAATGGTGAATCAGGTCCTCAAGTACATCATACAAACAGGTTTTTTTCTAACTTTTTAATTTTTTTTTAATTCCTAACAATTTCTGGTGTAAAAAATTAACATTGTTTTACATTTCTACCAATGAAAGTACTACATGTTTAAATACACCTGTGCAAAATTTAATTCCAGAAGTCACTGAAGGAGCTCCTCCTTTACCCCACGCATACTTTTAAGAAAGGCCATGCAATGTTGCTATTGCTAGTACTCACTGTTCTTCCCCAGTGCTGCTGAGGCACAGCTCATCAAAACAGACAAGGAAAGAGCATCCAAGAAAATCACGTCCAGTTCACAAGGACATGTGACTAACCAGTACTACCAGCCTTTCAATACAGCCACTTCCTTAGGGCCATTCTCATACCCGTTCCATGTATGGTTTCGTCCTAGTGTGTTTTTTTTAATAACATAATTGGCTCTTTAAAGAAAAATCCCCATTTTACATGAAACAAATATAAGAAGTTATGCATTACATAAAGATTAAAGATCTTTAATCACTAAAAATGATGAGTATGGCATTAAGTTAAGCTATTGAATGAATAGGAAGCAAATATAAAGCTTGTAAGTGACAGCTGTTAAAAAAAAAAGGACACAGAGATTATATGAAAGATCAATTGCTTTTTCAGAAATTCAGAGAGTGCCTAATTTGTCTCCTTGTAAAATGAAAGGTCATTATTTAAATTTTTGCTCCGTCATAGCTAAGGAGGAATTCAAAATGTACATAATTTTGCTGATAAATTAAAATGTCCTCCTTGCCCAAGTGACAGGAAATTCAGCTGCACCAAAGAAAGCAGTGTTCTGCAAAGATCGACCTCTGTCTTCACATACAGATCTGCAAGAGCATTCTAGAAGAGAACACTCACTTGGCAGTGAACAGGAGTCTAGTCCCTATTTCCAAATCAACCCTGTGAACAAGAAAGCCCAGCTACTCCTACGCATGAGTGCCCCAATATTAGAGTGCTATGCCCCATTTCATCCAATAGCAACCAAGAGAAAAGGCAGGCCCTTGCCTAGCACTATCTTCCCAACATTATTTTATAGCTTGTCCATTATGTTACATCTCTGAAAGATGCAGGTGTCAATTTCAACACTTTCAGGCCAAGAAAAAACAGTAACCAAGTCTCTAATTTTCTTAGGAACTGCTCTCAACTACAATAAACAAGTACACGTCTATCATTGGTACAAGAGAAAATCCCATTACGTTAAGAGTTCACCCACAGAAAAGAGATCAGTGCTGTGGATTTCCAGCACACAGAACTGACTGTACTCTAAAGCTCACAAATTCAGACATCCTACAGTGCTAGTATGTCCATTTCAGCAAGGTGGAAGCCCCAGTGAAATGCAGGATAATTGAATTTCTCTTTGCATGTTTTGCAGACACAAGCTCTACTGGCTATGTTAAAAATACAGTAAGCATTAGTTTAAAAGTTGTAGCTGCAGAGAGACATCAAATGCATTTCCTGACTTGCAAATGCATTTTTAATCACCTTCAGTGCAGCAGCAGGCCTGCAAGAAAATGCTTGCCAGAATCATGAACTTTGAAGGAGCCATACTAACAGAAGATCAGGGTTGGCAATGAAGTGCAGGATAGTCAAAAACACCAACCAGGAATTAATTTAAACAGCTTTCTCAAGACATGTCAAACAAGGAAAGACAAAAAAAAATTGTCACTGGGCAGACAGAGCTCTTTTCAGACAGATCAGCTTCTGAAGAAAGGTTCTGGAAGAATCCCAAAGTTGTCATTAAAACCAAAAATTCTCACTTCTTACATAAACTGTTAAGCCTTAGGCTAGGAACAATTTTCAAAGCAGTGACAGAGCCTGCTTTATTTTGTATAATTGTGAATAGATAATAATTTTTGGTGAAGTTAATGAGCAATAGAAGCTGGAGAACAGGCTTTCCTTCCGTGTTCAGACACACAAACTCAGAAAGTCATATGCAATGAGAACTCATTCAAGCTCTACTTTGTTCAGGACAAGTGTTAATATTCAGTATGTCTGTAAGGGAGAGGTGCAGACAATGGTCTCCACAGTCTTCCTACTGTATCCCTTACAGATCTTCTTATATAAACTCAATCAAAAATTGTCTGAAAAACCTGTCCAGTCAGGTAGCTATGTCCCATGATGAGAGATACAAGGCTCATATGTAACTGGGGGGACTCTGGGGTGGAAGAAGTCTGCCTTTGATGATCAGATGGTTCCTATCTGACCAGGTAGGTGGTATGATGAAACAAAGATGGCACCAAAGATACATACCCTTATACAGCTACATCAAATAGGGAAAACACTGAAATTTGGCTATCAGACAATTCCTTCAGTATCTCCGCTACATATTGGACATGTAGAAATACAGTATACAGCACGTCAAAAACTTGTCTTTGTAACCAAGCTGACTTCTCTATTAGCATGACCATTAGCACTTCCCTGAGAGTAACAGGGAACAGTTCTAAAACAGGCCTCACTTATAAATAGATAAAGTATAAAAGGGTAAAGGGTATCGTTCACTAAATGTTATGGATTAAAATATAATAGGAAAAGTTCAATATAAACTGGAAGATACAGGAAAGACATTTCAATATTTATCACATGAATTACTCTTTTTTGCTATTTTAACCTACTAATGAACAGTTCTCACCAAACACAAAAAATACCCATTTTGGAACAATTTAAAATTCTAGATGAATGCTGATCACTCTATACAGATTGAAAAGGTGGGCTCCCTAATTATTTATTACTAAAATTAAGACTAAATACAAATTTAAATCTGTTTTTAAAGTATTTTTAAAAATCTAATGGTGAGATGCATTCAAGATATTCTAATAAACACTGCATTTCATTCTAGGGACACAATATGGTAAGAGAACAGAAAACCGGGCAATTTTAGCTATATTCATGGGGCTTTCGTCCTCTCTGACTTACATTTACAGACTTGATCTTTAACATCCCTTAAGGAAAACAGTAGTTTTGCAAAAAATTAAGTAAATGCATTCTTTTTACAGATAATGTATCACTATAAAAACTACAATTTTTCCATATCTTAATGGGAATTTTAGCCACACCCAGGATCAACAGCAGTATGAGAGCAGAGTGATTCATCAGTAATATATCAGATACTGACAAGGAAGTCTGATAGTGATCAATTCAGGAGCTATTCTAAGTCTTTAATTCACCTTCATTAAGCACAAAACATTTTACTATTTTTTTTTATATCAGCATTTTTATCAGACTGATCCTAAAAAGAAGACTGAAGTAATTACTTTTATTCATTAGTTATTCTTAAATTTAATCCATACTGCATTCTAGAAAAAAAAAAGTGAGAATTTTCTTTTAAATCCCTCTTCACAAGGGAGGTACCACAACCAAAGAACTCGGCAAGAGCATCGGTTCGGTGCAATCACGCACTGACACCTAGTGAATGCTTGCAGATAAGAAATCCTGTTGCTTATCTCCTCATCGCTGGTGCACGACAAGTGTTACCAACACACCCATACTGACACGATGCTTCAAACACAAGGTTTCCCTTCTTCCAGTTAGGGAGGCATCGGGATGTGCGGTCTTTCTTGTACACAAGCGGGAGAAGACACAGAGTATCTGACCTGTTCAAAAACGTGTATGTCCCTGTTTTATTTCTCATGCATAATGGCAGCCTAGTGACCAGTGCTCAGTATGGCAGTGAGAACAAGCAGACAGACAAGTTCTTCGAGACGACATGGATTCTGCAAACCCCCAGCTCCACTCAGGGGGTCAGCTGGCTCCACACACAGCGCAATTGTTTTCTTTCCATTATGCAGCAGATGGTGCTGGAGATGATCTGAAAAGCCCTTAAACGTGAACAGCACATGCAGAGAAACAGTGGAGACTGCAACCGGAGGATTTATAGCCGAGAACAATCTGGGGTCAGTGATTATGTCATCACATTGTCACTCCTAATGCGTCTCAACAGAGATGCAGAAGCTAGCTGTTCGACCCATTCATCAAGCTTCATGCAGAACCACCAGCCTCATATCCTCACCAGATACAACAGAAAGTGCCTGACATTGTTACTCAACTCCTCTTATTCTTTAATTGCATCTAAGAGATCCCTTTTCCTAAACTTTTTGCATTTTTTCAACCTAAAACCCAAGGTAGCAACTATCTGTCCTCTTGAATTCTCAGGGAGCACAGGACAAATTATTCAGTGAAAAACTGCACTGCCTAGTATTACAAGCAAAGCCAGAAAAATAAATGCCAAAATAAGCCTTCAAGCTCTTACAAGTGGGCTGAGGTTGTGTTGGAAGGCAGGGGAGGAGGGGCAATGCAATACACTGCCAGATGCTGTCCATCACCGTAAATATTTTCAGAGCCACGTTCAAAATTCCAGTTTTCATAGCTTGATTTTCTTGAATTTCCAAACAGAATGTTCCAGAATCACATACAGCATTATGAATTAAATAGTACTGCAGCCTGTAAGCATTTTTCCAATACTGGCACTGAATTGACTTTGGTGGAAGTCAGTTGGAAGGAAAAGTTAAAATAAGTCATTCCAGAACTTCTAGCTTCACTTGAAACAAAATGATGTACATCCAGGGTATTCATGCTGGGCTCTGCGTGCTAAGATAAATTTCTCTCTCATGTATACACAAGTTATTTTGTTACAGCTGTAACATACATATGTGACAGCAGTAGTGAAAAGTCTTTTACAAATGGGTATTTGGATGAAGTTATTACCTAAACCCTAGGTTGCTCTACTCCTGTACGATCCTTCTCCAGCAGAACTGCTTGTCTTTGGATGAGTAGCGTCAGTTGTAAAGATCAAAGTGGTGTCTTTTCCTTTTCATTATTCCATAATAATCCCACATCTGTGTGTGCTGACAGTGGCAGGGGGAAACAGAGGTCTCCCTGCCCAAACCACGAAGACCAGCAGGACACTGGCAGCTGCCTTTACTTTCCAAATTTGTTTTTAATACATCTCTAAATTAGCTTTCACATGTCATGAGGATAAATTTCTTAGATGTACTATTCAGAGGGTTTTACAACATACATTTATCTAGTATACCTGTGCTGTTTGTTTCAGCAACTGTATAATTCCCATTTTCTTTTTTACCAGTTACAAAACAAAACAACCCAAACTAAACTGTGGAGTTATGGAGGGAACTTGACACATCTGAATAACTGGCCTCTTATTTTGGAATGAGTGCTCAGAAGGAAAAACAACAACACAGAAAATCTAACTTAGACAAATGATCCAAGCAGAGTTACTCCATCAAGGCTTATCCTACAGCTAATTGGTTAAGCATACATCCTGAACATCCCATATCACTTGTGCTCATCTGAGATGGTGAGGGACAGACACTGAAAAACACACCAAATTATTGCCACTGTTAATAAATCTTAGTTTGTGAATCAGGTGCAGTAATTTGAGACCGTTCACTTAAAAAATCTAGTGTAAGTCTGTTAAAGAAGTAAATATTTTATGAATGCATCTTGGAAACAAGTTCAAGCCACAATAAATATTAGCGGAAGCCAGTGCAAATCCTGAGCATCTTAAACTCTCATTACTGTTTATAAGCATATACAATATTCACAAATACATAAACATACAAATTTCCAGGTATATACAGTGCTCTCCTGTTTGTTGAGACTATAACTGGAAAATGTGTTTTTCTATGCTATCACTACAGTAAGGCTTGACAATTTTTCCATCATCTCTTACACTATGTTAAAAGTTAGAACATGTAACTGCATTCTTGTCAAATAGCAGTTCACATTTAGGCATAAACATACGGGCAAAACACAGATGATTAAGGGGAGGGACATGATGGGGAACAGCGGAGTGCCTGATCAGCTTTCAAGGATCAAAATTTCTTCTGTAATAAAGAATATTTATACCCCCTCAAACCAGTATCCTGCTTTGCAGTTCAAAAATCCTTGTTGCCATGGGAACTGCAAAAGAAGCCAGTTGTGACATGGCAAGGCTATAACAGAAACAAGTCTGCTGTGAAATGACCAACAGTCCAGGGTTTTGTATAAAATATGCTTGAGTATTTTTAACCTGAAACAAAATGCCTCAAATCTTACTTCCAAATCTTCCTTCCAAAAAATATTTTGCAATTTTCACTAAAACCTGATCATATACATATATATTGTTTACACAAAATGAGGTAAATTTGTGTTTTATCTCTAATACATCCAGTGCAAAAATACCTACTTCCATATGTCTTTTCCAGATATATTTGGTACAAAGTGTACATCAGTGATTTACATTACTGTACTTTGTGTAGGGGGACTGAGCAAACAGATCTCAAAAAAACAGAAGAGACAAAAGACTAAAGCACACAAGTGCAAAAAAATACTGCATAAGACCAACTATGTAAAGCGAGACTTCTCATGCAATTGTTTAAAAGAATATTTCAAGGTTATACATGCAATTTGCCCTTCGTATCTGTGTCCTCAGCCGGTAACAAAAAACAGTGCTCGATTACTAAAATAGAACATCATGCCTTTTGAGAAGGCTGTTGGCACTTCAAAGCAAAGTGAAAAAGCAGTGTCAAACCCAGAGTCATGAAATTCCCACTTGAACACAAACAGTTCACAGAAGTGTGAATAAAAAAACCCAACAGGCTGATCAAGGGATCCATGTAATAACATGGAATTCATACTTTTAAACATAACCCTTTCAGCACCCCATTATCTTACTGAGACATTAGATTTATTTTCCTGTCAAATATGTGTACAATACAAAATGTCTTGAGAACACCACACGGTAAGTACTGCACTGAAATGATGTGACCTGTAGGCCACACACTGATTTGTGCCCAACAATGAAGTTGGGCAAAAACACCAAGAAAAACAGTTTTGCAAAACAGTTACCTGCAAAAACTGCTTTTATATATCAAAGCAGTCTCATATATGTATAAAATACCTTTTAACATTATAACTACTTAAGTATCAGATTATGGAAAACTAATTTTAAAAGGATCCTTTGAAACCAGGTACAAGTCTTATCTGCAGACTGGCTCATGGTTCCAGATTGCTTTGCGGAACCATTAATTAGGAAATACATTCTTTTTTATCTGTTCTAACAACACTTCCTTATCAGACAGCACATTATACAGAATGTATTATCACTGAAACCAATTAGTTTGGCTTACCTTCATTTCATCCCCCTCCCTGGAGTGCAGATAAGAGAAGTTATCTCCAGTTTGGCCATGCCCACTCTCCTTTTTGACCTAGTCTGCACATTCTGGCACAGAACTGAAAAGGTCTTGCAAAATTCTTGGACAGATCATCAAGTAACTGAGGATATTGAGAGTAATGGAAGGCATTCCCAATGGAGAGGGTACTTGCCTGGGAAATGGGAAATGCAACAGGGTTTTCTTTTTTACCTGTCAAAGCCATACAGCAAACAGGATGATGGGGAGGGGGAGCAGTGATACCTGCATCTTTATTAAGGTTTGCAAAAGTATTTAAACCGGCCTCAGGAAGTCAAGCAATTTACAACACAGTGAACCAGTTCAGTGTGAAAAATTTTTAAAGGTAAAATTTTACTTTCAGAGTAGTGTGGCATTATTCATTTGACAAGTTTTTAGAATTAGCAAAAATATAAGCTTCCTTATATGGGTTGTGGGGTAAGAAAATAACTAACATAGTACAATGATTCGTACTAGAAACAGCAAAAAACAAAGGAAAATATTAAATCTTCTAGATCATTTTACATGCACGTATCAGTCCTTCACTTAACACTGCACCTATTTGATGAATCCTTTTCCCAGTAACACAAATGCTCTATTTTTCTCAGATTCACACACACATTAGGAAGATGTCTTCACTGCCAGAGACATCTGTGAGAGACTGAAAAGACTGATGTCTAGAGACATTCTGGGGTGGATGTGTGAGGGGGCAGGTCAGTCCTTGTCCTGTTGAGGCAGTGCCCTTCTCCACATCCCCCACCCCAGAGCCTGCATCCCAGCGCTGCAGTGGCTGCCAGTCTCTGGCACAGGGGAGGCGATGCTCCACGCCCTACCCCTGGAGCCCCTAACCCAGCTTCTAAGTGGCCAAATGACCAGAAGTCCCACCTGGGAGAAGCGCCCAGGAAGGCCAAGGGGTATTTAAGGCCAAACGCAAGGAAATCAGATGTCTTGACCGTACTTCCTCTTGGAATTTTTATTTGAATACCACTGGAATCCCGGAGTTTGTACCTATATGTGTCCTTTTCTGCATCTTTTCTGTCTTTCTTTCTTCTTCTAATTCCTTCTTCCTGGAATTTTTGAGTAAGTGAAAATTGAACTGGCTTAGAGTTTGCTAAGTTGAATGGGCCAAATTAATACTTGGTGAAGTGTTTTATGTTGATTGAATGCTGCATTAAACCCTTTGTCAAAGTTTCTTTGATTTTCTAAAGTTTCCAATAAAGTTCGTTTTGTTGTTTTGACCTCTTGAGAATACCTTGTCAGTGTTTCTCCTGTTCGTGTGACTTACGAGTACATGAACAAGCGTGAGCCCTTTTAAGTCATTCAGGTGAGCTGCTTGGGGCCTTTACAGCATCCGAACCTTCTCATTGTCTGGCTCACTGGTTCTCTAAATTAGTGTGCTGGGATTGGCTGGGAGAGAGTTAATTTTCTTCCCAGCAGCTGGTATGGTGCTGTGTTTTGGATTTCTGCTGGAAGCAGTGTTGGTAATTCCAGGATGTTTTTGTCATTGCTGAGCAGTGCTCACACAGAGCAAAGGCATTTTCTGCTCCTCACACATCCCGCCAGTGAGCAGAATGGACATGCACAAGGAGCTGGAGGGGACACAGCCAAGACAGCTGCCCCCAGCTGACCACAGGGATATCCCACACCATCTGGTGTCATGCTCAGCATGCAAACCTGAAGGAAGAAGAGAGAAGGGGGGATGTTTGGAGTGACAGTGTTTGTCTCCCCAAGTCACTGGTGTGTGTGGTGCAGCCCTGGCTGTCCTGGAGATGGCTGAGCACCTGCCTGCCCATGGGAAATGGTGGATGAGTGCCTTGTTTGGCTTTGCTTGTGTGCACAGCTTTTCCTTTACCTACTGAACTGCCTTTGCCTCAACCCACAAGTTTTCTCACTCTTACCCTTCTGATTGTCTCACCCATCCTGCTGCTGGAGTGAGTGAGCAGCTGTGCAGTGTTTATTTGCCAGCTGGGGTTAAACCAAAACCATCAGTCACCATCAAGCACCAGTAGAAGATTCCCCTATAGAAAGTACACCAAATCACAGTTGAGCCCCATTCACTCCCTCCTCACTTTGAACAAATAGACTGATGTAGTATCCATGCAATAACATCTGTCTGTGGTTAAAGCAAGCTGTGCTATCAGTGTGACAAGTGCCAAACTAGGCTGTCTGCTGATCTGTAGCATCTCTACAAGGCCATTTGTTTCCAAAATACAACAATTTACAATAGTCAATGTGTGTTGTAACACACATTACAGCCTCCTGCAGTTGCTTATTGCTTATTCCCTCCACAGCCGTTGCTATGCAATCACAGAGGCAGGAAATTAACTTAAACTGTCATTAGAACAACCTGACAGAATCAAAAATCTAAACAGTAAGACACAGGACCTATCAAAAAGATAAATTCACAGCAAGGTAACACTGCATGCTGCAAACACTTCTCAGACTATTACACAAGTAAGGGTCCCCACAGAGTGCAGAAGCCACTCTACATTCAAGTGCTTTATATTCCATATATACTACCTAACCCAAAATACAAACAGACCTCCCAAGGTTCAACCAAACTTCTACCACATATTGCAGAAAGTTCTATTTATTTCATTGTAAAAGCTGAATAGATCCAAAAAGCTTTATGATATCTACGAACACTTTAAAATAATGCATGCTTAGTCACAAACTGTCTCCAGCTTTTCTCATTTTGCTGCACTTAACTGCATTCTCTAAAACAAATTTTTAGTGACTAGTGAGGGATGTTGCTGAGCTAACCTGAACTGTTGTTCAAACAATAAACACAAAAATAATATACTGAAACAATAGCCACAGGTAAGAAAAGGCACACAAAAAGGGCAGACCTTTCCTTACAGTCAATTTTTAAAAGCTGTATTTTTGAGATTACTTTGACCTGCTTTCATCTGACAAGACTAAACAGCACAGAAGTTGTTCTGGAGTCACCCTAGGGTATGCCACTCCAGCATCTTTGCCCTTGGGTCTTTATTTACATTGCTACTAGGGTAAACGTACTAAAATTTAGAAATCTCTTAGAGCTTTATTTTTTCCACACTCACTATGCAAAAATCCATTCTCCAATCTGCACACTGATAAAGTAAGGGTGACAAATGTGGATGTGAAATCTGTTGTGGCAGACTTTTGTTAGCAATCTTTCCCCAGTAAAACATATCCTCATTCAAAACACTGCAATATATGGTGGGTATAATTAACCATTAAGTGTGAAAGAACATGGGAAACTGAGCATGTTTTTCAGCCCGAAGCAATCTGTTCATTCTTTAGCTCTACTAGCCTGGGTCAGCCACTGCCTCTCACAAATGTGTGTCTTCCTGTCTACTTAGATCAGAAGATGTTTTGGACAAAGAATGAACCGGAGCTATCTTGTCGCTCCAGAGTTTGCTGTGCTGAGTGGAGATAGAACACAGTATCTCACACAGGACTAGCACAGCCTTGCAGTACCACAGGATCTATCCAGAACCACAGACTACACAGAAACCCCCTGAGACGCTTCCCATTTACTCCGCTATGCCGGGGACAGCTGGGGCCACCCCAGCTCTGTCCGTGCCCTCCGTGCAGCGAGGCGGCCAGGCCCGGGCGCTGTGTGCCGGCACCCCCGGCCCAGGGAGGCCCGGCCGGGCAGACACCCCCCTCACACACCGAGGGGCTCCGAGCCGATGGGCGCAGCTGCGGCTGGAAGCGCTGGGCCAGCGGCAGCACCAAGGGACAGCCAAAACCCAGGGAGCCCTAAAGGGATGCCGCAGGCCACCTCACCTCGCATCCCTTTACGCCTCAGGTGACACAAACGCCAGGAGAGACAGGCGGTCTTACAGGCGAGGATCCAGTAAGTCTCCGATCTGGGGACAGCCACTCCCTCCGGGTGACTCACAGACGCAGGTGCCAGAGGGGTTTGTTCTCCTCACCCGGCTCTCCCAGTTCCTGGCCTGGCAGCGGGTGCGCCGGGCTCCGCCGCCTCTGCGCTTGCAAACACCCACTGCGCTTGCGGGTTCTCACCTGAGCCACCGGTACTCCAGCGCTTCCTG
>VZRQ01004561.1:674962-732168 GCA_013397975.1 Machaerirhynchus nigripectus | reverse complement strand
CAATTCCACCCCCCCCCCCCCCCCATGTATCAGTGTCTGTTTCAAAATATAAATAAGGGCTCAATGCATAATGAGAGGAAGAAAAGGTATTTCATGGCACTAGGTAAGTCAGTTGTAGGATTGAGGAATTTTGATTCAATTGTACCATAGAGACCATGGAATCCTTTAGGACTGCTCCTCTGCTTTCCTCATTTCTTGTATTTTTCCAAGGGTTTCCGTTTTCTTTAATTAAAAAATTACAGTAACTCTTTATTTGTTCATTTTTACTGTTATTTCTGAAAGATGTGAAAATGACATTCTCAAATCTTAGCGCTCATACAATCAAAACAAATGGTGTCAAGGGACTGTACTTACATTACGAGAATCCACAGCTGCGTACATGATATCCATCCATCCTTTAAATGTAGCCTATAAAAAGAACACAGGTGTTTAGGTCACACTTTTCCAGGAAAATGGCTTGTCAGAAGCATTTTTTAGGAGCTGAAGACTAAGTGTCTTTAGTCTTCAGCATAAAAACCTCATAATAAAAACCAGCAGAGTGCAATGCTAATAGCTGACTCTTGCCTTCTACTGTATGTTTTATTCATGTACAGGAATTGCAAGCCAATTCTAATATCTAACTATAGAGCACAGAGCATCCATTAAGAACTTTTGCCTTTTGTGAATAATATCTGATATAAAGGTTATTTTTTTTGTGCATGAGCATTATAGGTTTACTTGATACAGATTCAATGCAACTGAGATGTATTAGGTTTGAATTACATATCTGTTCTCATAGTCAGTATAGCCTCTAGGCTTTGTGTTATTTCTGTAGAGTCATTGATTTATCCCACACTTCATAATTCAAACCAGGAAGTGAGAGACAAAATTTCTAAATTAAAAAAAAAAGTAAAAACTTTTTACTGTTACAAGTAAACTGTAGAGTTATAGGAAGAGAAAATAGAAATTAAAGACTGGTGACTTACCACTTGGAGCAGAGAAAGGTAACCAAGGCCTACGTTGTCAAAGTTAACCTTCACATTCTTCCACCGGGCAGTTTCATTGTTTTGTATGAGCTCCTCACATTGACTAAAGTTGTTGATTTGGCTGATTTCAAATCTCTCATCAGTTGTAGTGTTAACACAGTAGTAAAACTTTCCAGCAAATAGATTTACTCCCATGATACTAAAGATCAGCCAGAATATAAGGCAAACAAGAAGCACATTCATAATAGATGGAATTGCTCCTAACAGGGCATTCACCACCACCTGGAGTACAAATGAAACCGGAGAGACACTGTAAGGACACAGGCACCAGTATCTTACAAATGCTTCATCAGCCTCTCTCAAATGTAACATGCTATTATAATTCTAATATCTGTGTTACACTTCTTTAATTGTTGAGAGTAGCAAGTCAGAAAAGCAGTATACAGAAAAGATAAAATGTCAACATAATTCAAAGGAAAACATACAAATAGTAGCAAATGGTAGCTTTAAAGAATGCGAAAAATAAGAACAAACCCGTTAAACAAGCTAAAAAAAAGAAAAAAAGGAAAAAAGTATTTATCAGTGCTTTTTAGAATATTTACTTAATGTGTGTCTGCAAAACCATAATAATTATAATCACTGATTGAATCAAACAAACCAAATTTTTTATATTACATATTTACTGGATAAACAAATCCAAGTAAGTTCAAATCTATTACTGAGCAAATTTCTAATTGAAAGTAACTCTGAGTCTTTTTTAAAATAAAACCCAGTGATGTTCATTTGGATGTTTACATATAGAATCAGAAAAGTAGAAATATTCAAATCAGGAAAGCTACTGAGTATCTGAACACACCAGAGCTGTTAGTGTTCAAGCAAGTGGCAGATAAAACTTGAAAAAAGACTTGATTTAATTCCCAACTGAATTCTGGGAAAAATCAGGCTTCAGGAAAGAAAAATGTGAAAATGAGTTCATGTGTGATAATGAGCAATGATTAAAAACATGCCAGAATGAAAAAAAACACTAAGGAAAATAAAATTTGGGAGAAAGTAGGTCCATTATGAATGAGAATTATTAATTTAATGATGGAATTGACTATGCTAAATTAGTTAATTCCTATTTTAAATCTATCTGTAAACAACTCTAAGAATATAAAACTTGTTAAGTATAGAGCACTGCCGCCAATGTTGCCAAAACAATGAATCAGATCCTTAAAATTTAGTGAAGTTTGCCTTTTTTTTTTTTTATGCAGAACACTAGCTATTACTTTAATGGGATTGTTTATATTTCGTTTAGTTTATATGATGTAGGTACTAGGTCAGATCCTCTAGCATAATAAACTGCTTGTTTCTGTTTGAAATATGAATATGTAGTGAAAGTCTATGAAGTTGGCATTAGAGTTATATCTGCAACTAATAGCATCCATAGAATCAATGAATTTTAAAATTAGTCATCCAGGTAGATTGGCTTTCATTCCTTGCCCTTTTACAGAACAGAAAATAAAGCCTTTGAATGTTAGATAGGTGACAAACCACCATCATGTGTACTATAAAGTAGAATTGGGCTGAAGGAAAGGAGAAATTCCTTTTTTACTTTCAGGGCCCCATTCCTGCCAAAACACTGCCTCTTTTGGGTGATACATTCTTGGGACAACATTTGAGAGACTATAGGACTTCAGTGAAATTGTTGTTCTATTAAATTTAGGAGCTGGATCAAATGAGGTTCCTTTCAGTGTAAACTACTCCATGACTCTATGAAAGCACAGAATGGTGCATGAAGTCCAAACCTTCCATGCTTTTTTGTTTGTTTGTACACACAAACACACACATTTTTTTCCACATGTTTTAAATAAAATGTTTTAATAAGTGGTTATTTCTAGTGGGGAAATTTGAAACTAATCAGAACTGTTTCTTTATCATACTAAAAATCTCCTTAGCAATACCTGTTATAAATTAATAAGCAAAAGTAATATAGAATTTTTTAAGTCAGCAGCTGGGTAGAGAGGATTCCCTGACTGGTGGATAAATCTCTTCTATTTCAACAGTGCTGTCCTATGCTGACAAGCTTGTACATAGCATTGTGAACCAATGACTGTGGAAGGCCATAAGGAATTGTTTGACCTAAGCAAATGAACGGTCTAATAGCAATGCGGAATTAGTTTAAATTGGAAAATCATGAATTCACTTATTTTTACGGCAAGTTTGACTGGAATAATAAATGACAAGATCTTTTTTTTCCCAATATGGGAATATTTTCAAAATATATTTGTTTTTTTTTTTTAATTGAAAGTTATCTCAATTCTTCTATTAAGATTTCTTAAATGTAATAATATCATCCATCAGGAATGATTTTTGAGGTATAAAGGGATAGTTAATGAAGTGAAAATATTTGTCCTCGAGCTTTCAGTCTCAGTTCACCCAAGAATTCTGTTCCTCTTTCTGCTGCAGCTGCAGGTCCAGTCATGTTCTTTCTTTAATTGCTGGATTTCTACAGCTGACCTACTTTCTCTGGTATTAGTCTGAGTCCTGAAGCTATAGAGAACCAGCCTGTGATACAAATCATCTGAAGAAACTCAAAACATATGGTTGAGCATCATTGAAAACACTGATCCAGACACCTTCTAGCTTCCACTGGTAGTAAGGGTGTGAGAAAAGGAGACTAGGCCTGGCGGCAAATGAAAGTAGGGGAAGCGTAAGAAAGACGTCAAAACCCTTTTTTTCGAGTTGAAAGAAAAAGGTATTATGTGCCTAGCACCATATAGCAGTGAGTGATACTGCTTGGGACAGAGCAGGGACAGATTCATTATATTCTCACAGGCTATTTTAATGCAGTACCAAGTGCAAATTAAAGTATATCTTTCCTAGCAATGAAGTGGTAGAAAGATGCAGGGAAAAAAAATAATGTTTTTCATAGGCGCGATTTTTTTCTATTAATTACTAGTTTGGGCAGGCACAAGTCCTAATCCTGGAGAATAGTACAGTGAGTTGAACATTTTATATGTATTGAAAGGAATTTCCTGCTTGTATACGGGAAGTATAATGTTCAATGGAAGCAAATTTAACTGTCTATGCAAATATATTCATGGTACTGTATTGTCATATTTTCAGTTCATACATGATAAACACCAAGGGAATGATTTTGTTATGAACAGGCATCTTGAATTTCCATGTATCAGACCTTAAAATGTTCTCATACTATTCTCTTCATCAAGTTTAGCTACTGTATCTTTAAAGACACTAAACTTGGAATTAATTACTTTAAATAAGGTAATTAATTACTTTAAAATTCATTAAATCCATAGGAAAATCTCAATGGTTAATTGTCTAACAAATGAAATTACAGGTCACATTTCTAGTCTTAAATAATCTAACTTCATCCACTACTTTTTATTGTACTTTTTGCTAAACTCATAAATCTTCTCCTCATCTGGGTATTGTACAAAAAGATACAGTTGACAGAGCAAGATTGAATCCATAGGTAAAGTTTACACCAACATGGAAGTCATGGGATTGACAATTACCCATAAACCTTCATTACAAGATTATTGGTTTTTCCCTTGCAACAATAAATTGCCACTGAAGTAATTTACTGCGCATATAAAATTTGAAATATTTTTATATTGGGGTTTTTGTTTTGCTAATCTTTGTCAGAAAAGAAGAAAAAAAACCAACAAAACCCAACAGTTACTGTGGTTTTAATAAGTTAATACTGATGCTTTGGACAGGCCTTACCTCAGACATAAACATCCCAGTTTTCAAATTTGCTTTAGTAAAGGTCCAGAAATTTGTGGGAGACCAGAAAATTGAATTTCCTGTTTGAATTTTTAACATTTTATCAAAGCCCATTTCTTCTTTGGTTGAAGTCTCTTCTGTTACTTTCCACACATACAGAGCATGACATTTTCTTCAGAAGCTCACCAATTGGTAGTTGACTGACAAATTAGCTAATCAGCTGATCACGTGGGGTTCCAAAGAATAGTGATCGCGGGAGGGAACTCGCACAAGGACCCCTTTTAATTATGGCAGTAGGGTTCCAGTTCGGGTGCATCTGCTGATGCCCACTATGGCAGGATGTCCAAGAGAGAAATATGGACCCTAAAGGTGTAAGCCTTCCAGTGGCTGGACATCTTCCTGTGGCTAGAAATATCTACCATATCCGGTTGTTCACTACTACCCCTAAGAGAAACATTTCTAGAGCTTTTGAATCATAGCAGAATACGTCAGGTCTTTGTCCATTTCAGTGCGCCAAAGAAGTGATCTAACCTAATCACTTTGACTTTGCACTGAGACAGACTGAACATGCCCTGTTGGGCAGCTGAGGGTCTCAGCTGTGGTAACTGATACAGTGATAACGAGCAGCTAGGGATTTCTCAAATATACCAGCAAAAATCTAATATGTTTTTAGGCTGCTTAGTACTCTATAGATTATAATCAACATTTTACAATCAATATGGAAAGCAGTAGGCAACCAGAAATCAAAACCAGCTCGATCTTTGATATGCTAGAAAAGTGTTCTTAAATAGAATGCAATAGTTCTAATATGAGAGAAGATATTTTAATAGTGTCAATTTACTTACTAACATACCAATTAATTACAAAATTTTTAGTTCTAAAAGACATTCCCAATTTATATATATGGAATACTATGTTAAAAGATATAGACTATGTATGATAGTCTAAACTGGTACAAAATACACGTGCATGCATACATGGGTGTATGTGCACACACTTTTAAGAGGAAGTATTGGAGTTTTTTTAAACTGTTCTGACTATGGCAGGATGTAATCGTATAGGATAAATTCAGTAATACTGCATAGATCCATGCAGTTGATAAATCCTTGGGCCCTCCATGAAAATATGAAAAATGGTGAAAGGCCAAGGAGCCTCATTAAGTGTAACAATATGTGCGATAACACATGAATTCATATAAGCAGATGAAGCCTTTTGCTTATATGTTAGTGATAAATGTGAAATATATAGGATGGTAGTGTAGCATTTCTGCATGGATTGGTCGTTGATTATTCTGCATGCATTGTTTCCGTGGATGCATGCATTATTTCAGATTCTTTCACATTGTCTTACCCTCATCCCTTCAAATCGCGACAAGGCTCTTAGAGGTCTCAAAGCTCTTAGTGTCCTAAGGGACTTAATGGCACCAAGTTCAGAGTAACCCAATGCATTTGCTGTTAAGCTAACCAAAGAGACCTACACAAAAACAGAAAGGCAATATTGCTCATTCATCTTTATATCCTTCCATTACATATGGTGGGAATGATGTGTGCCCTGAACTTCTCAAGAAGATTCAAGGCTGGACCTCTTTCTCCAGGAAACCCTCTAAAAGGCAGGAAGATCTTTATGTCAGACAAAGCAGAATAAAAGTATATTCTAAGTACCTGTTGATGAAATCATGTCGGTAGAATGGTATAAAAGTGCCTTCTAAATTCACATAAACCAGTCAACATTTGGTGGGATTTAAAGAAAAATGAAGTCACATGCAAAAACAAAACACCCAAAAGCTGGGTGAATTGGAACGGACAATTTAGGTCAGGACTTCCCACGATATCTTCAGAACTTGATGAGAATGCAAATGCTCTCAAAAAGCACATCCAGACCTTGCTTTTGGTCAAATGTAACTTTCTAGTGTCCAGAAAATCTTATTCAACAGCCATAGATACCAGTGCTGCTCAAATTTAACCAGACTAATCAAGACTCAGAACCAACTGTTTGTTAGACAATGGTAGAAGCTTCATTGTTAGGCATATCCATACTTCATTACATTCCCTGTGACTCCTTTAACCACTTCATCAATTCTGGCTTGCATTACGCTGGTCTGGTCTGCAGGCAGATGAGTAAATAAACTAGAATAGCTGTAAAATAAATAATACAATTATCTTTCATCAGTAATCCTTGGAAATGTATTTCTAATAGCCATTGGGAAGGAGTGGCCCTAATAAATTAAAAATAAAACAAATCACCTTCCATTTCTGTCCATTTAATGCCCTTCCATCCTTCCTATTTTCTCAATTCCTTCATCTCCAAATTGTTCTTTTTGCTTTTTTATCTCAATCCCCTGACTATAGATTAAAAAGAATGCTTCAGATATTGATTTTTTTATTAAAAAATTTCACCAGGGTAAGGTTGACATGGAAAACTAACAAAGCTATTTATAAGGGTCACAGAAGTAACTAAAACACAGATTAGCAATAAGAATTAAATATTTGTAGATAAATGCAAGCTCTACTGGTCATGGCAATTTACACATCTGATGATTGAGCCAATAAATGTTTTACAAAGGTACAGACTCAACCATAAAATACTAGATGTGAATATAGTCATGTCTTATCATAGGCTTTGCAATGCTGGTCAGGATTTACCAGTTATAGTGTTTTCCAAGCTCTGTGCAGTAAAAACCTCACGATCTATCACTATAGTTTTAGGCAGATATTTAGCAATTTCTACAGATTTCTGCTGCTTTTTGTAATGTGCAAGTAGGTGGTTTAAGACATATTCTTAGCTTGCATTCCATAGGAATTACATCTGTGGAACTGAGAGATGCCTTTTAGCACAGACAGAGGTTACTCAGGCTATTGGGGATGGAAGGGAAATGAATATCTTCTATGTGGTTAAAGATCTGTAGTCTTCCATTTATGCTACCCAGTACTGTACAAGAAAAAGATAGCAAAAAGCATCATTTCCAGAATGCATTACAACTTCATAAAACTACAGAATTTCAACAAAACACCTCTAGAGAAATAAGTATACCCAAATATTTTTTTCGTTTCTGAGCAGAATTATAAACCATACCATCACAACAGTTAAAATAGAGTTTTTGTTGAATAGAATAGAAATCTTATCCTGAAAACATAATACTCAGATTTTTAGAGCCTGTCCTACAGGACATGGAAAAGAATACTTACATCAACAATCAGGAAGTCCAGCCAGCACCATGCATTAGTGAAATAGGTTTGAAAGCCATAAGCCACCCATTTTAAAAGCATTTCCAGAATGAAAATATAGGTGAAAACTTTGTCAGCATATTCCAGCATGGTCTTGATAGTTTTACGTTGCTCTATGTAGATATCTTCAAATGCCTGTGAAAAATATTTTTGAAGATATAATTTAATGTTTTCACAATTTTCAGTGTGGTATAGAATGATCAGGAAAAAATTTGAATTCAAAAAATATGCTTGATGATAAGGCATGTATCTTTCCCTCAAGTGTAACGTTGGCTTTCACTTAACACTTTTCATAAAGCTGGGTCCAAACAACATTTCCTCTTTCAGCTGAGCTGAACAGAGATACACAAAACTTTCTGTAAGACCACTCTTCAAGCTTCATTTTAATTTGTTTCCATGGATAACGTTTGTGTGGCCAGGTTTTGGTAGTGGGGGGAGCTAGAGGCGTGGCTTCTGTGAGAAGCTTCTAAAAGCTTCCTCCATGTCCAGCAGAGCCCATGCCAGCTGGCTCCAGGACAGACCCACCACTGGCCAAGGCCAAGCCAATCAGGAATAATAGTAACGCCTCCGTGACAACATATTTAAGAAGGAAAAAAAAAAGTTATTGCACTGGTGGAATTGCAGGCAGAGAAGAGTGGAGTGAGAATGTGTGAGAGGAACAGCTCTGCAGACATCAAGGTCAGTGGAGAAGGAGGGGGAGGAGGTGCTCCAGTCACTGGAGCTGGGATGGCCCTGCAGCCCGTGGTGAAGACCATGGTGAAGCAGCTGTGCCCCTGGAGCCCATGGAGATCCACAGGGATGCAGAGATCCACCTGCAGCCCGAGGAGGAGCCCCATTCTGGAGCAGGAGCATGCCCAAGAACAGGCTGTGAATTTGTGGGAAACCCATGCTGGAGCAGGCTCCTGGCAGGGACCTGCAGACCATGGAGAGAGGGGCCCATGCTGGAGCAGGTGTCCCAGTAGGACTTGCAGGACCAGTAGGATCCCCATGGAGGGTCCACACTGGATCAGGCTGTGCCTGAAGGACTGTACCCCATGGAAGAGTGACCCATATTGCCGCAGTTTGTGGAGAACTGTTCCCTGGGGGATGGAATCACACTGGAGAAGTTCATAGAGAACTGTCTCCTGTGGAAGGGATCCCATGCTGGAGCAGGGAAAGGACTCCTCTCCCTGAGCAGTGGCAGAAACAACCTGCAATGAACTGACCATAACTCCCATTCCTTGTCTCCCTGTGCTGCTGGGGGAGGATGTAGAGCTGGGAAGGAGGGAGGGATGGGGTGAAGATGTTTTTAAGATTTATTTTACTTCTCATTATCCTGCTCTGATTTTTTTAACAATAAATTCAGTTAATACCCCTAGGCTGAGTCTGTTTTGCCTATCACAGTATTTGGTGGGTGATCTTACCTGGGCCTTATCTCAACCCATGAACCCTTCATTGTATTTTCTCCCTCCTGTCCACCTGTGGAGTTACGGACCACCTTTGGTGGGTACATGGCATACAGCCAGGGTCAACTCACTACCTATAGCATGGGCTTACTGACATAAGGAATTCCTTTGTGGGAGTTACAAATTTATGTTAAAATTATATAAGGAATTCAAAAATGACTCTGTGATACAGTATTTTTGGGAAATAATTGAAACCAAACTATGCACGCTATCCCACAAAGCAATCCTAAATAGAGAAAACTGTCTTGTCAAAAGAAAATGTATTCATTGACAGTGAATCACTGTGCATTGAGCCAAGTGTAGCAAGAATATTATATTTTGCCCCTGCTATGAGGAACTAATTACTTCAATACCTACGCAATGCACCTGATTTAACACCAATCTGTAAAATACCTGATGGAATTGTGTTGGTACCTTACATCTGAGTTTGACAATTCAGGTTGCTGCTGATAAGTTCCTAGCTCAGCTGTGTTTTTATTTAAATGTGTATTAAAAAAAAAAGCTATTATCTTCAATATAAAGACATGTGAACACCAGTCTGATAAAACTAATTTCTTTTTTCCATTCACACTACATTTTGAACTTGCCAAACAATTTGTTTTACAGCCCACAAGTAAACTCTTACTTGTCCTACAATATATGCGAAATGCTTGCAGATATATGTTTATATTAGAACATTTATAAATTGGATATAATATTCTAATTTGTTACCTGTAGCTATGTGATTAATTGTAATTTTAAATGCTTGCTGCTTAAAATCACAATAGTCACAATAGTTCCACACTTAATTTACCAGAGCACCGCTGCTGAGAAGAATCATGAAGACTATGAAGGTCTCAAACCAGTTGTGTTCAACAATCTTATAGCAGGTTTTCCTAAGATTCCACCAGATTTTCCCCTTTCCTTCTTCTACACTGACTTGACAGCATTTGAATCTCCGTACACACCCTAAATGTGACAAGAATTTTGAGATGTCAAAATAAAGTAAGTATTTATCAGGAATCACAATGAATGGTAATTATTTGACTTATTTCAGTGCTACTGCAATACATCCTTATAACTCCTCTTTGAGCATTTATGTTTCAGTGTTTGAAATTAAACCTTTTTATCTTTCATAACACCCTCCAAAGAGAGAGAACACACGAGAACAGTAAATTTATGGCAGTAACTCTGAAGGAGTTACTAATACAAACAGGTATTACAACTGTAATCGCAAAATTTCTTTTGATTTTGAATAAAAAGAGAATCCCCACATGTCAACACAATTAGGTCTATTTATCTTGCATATATTTCATTTTGCCTACCTTCTGTAAAACAAGCTTCTGGCTCCAGAACTTCTTCAGGTTCTGCTTCTGGCTGTTCACCTTCTGGAGGTAGTCCAATATCAACTGTGCTGCCTTCTGATGAACTGGATGCATTCAATTTCTGTGAATGAAACCCCACATAATTATTTTTTTCCAGTTTTATTATTTTGAATAGAACTTAATGTTGGAAATGTATATCAGAATATTTTGAACGTATTCGGTGCTCTGATACTAAAAGAACTTCTTACCTACAGTCTATAGTGCCAAATTGCTCTACTACAGGTGAGGTCACAAGATTAGAAACTACATAATGTGCATTTTCCCTATGGAAAATATTTTGATATTTTCATACAAGGAATTGCTGAAATTACTAGACTACTTCTGAGCCACACATAAGAATTTTGAAGTGAAATTTCAGTAAGCTAAGAATGGGTGCTTTCCACATTTTGTACTGTTTCATTATTCCAATCATGTGGCTGCATTTTAGATCACACTTCAGATAGCACATGTTAATACAAATAAATTTCCAACATCATGACCAAACCAACAGCAAGCTGCACAGATGTATTTTCATGTCTCAAGTAAATATTATTCTAGCAAGTCTGTAAAAATCTAAATCTAAAAAGTTTGAATACAAATTTTTCATTATTATTGACATGAAAACACATGTTATGAGTTGTATAGGATAATTTAATTATCTTTATTTCCGAAAGAGCAGCACATTACTTTAGGAGCAATAGCTGGTATTTTGCATACTCACTTGCCAATGCATTTTCTGGATTTGTTGTGCATTTTGAAACTACTTATTACTTTGGTACAGTACACATAGATGTCCAATTATTGTAAAAGGCCAAAATTATTTTGAAATACTGACGTGAAAACAAATGCTTTTAAAGCGATACTGTAATAAAATAATATTGCACTAATAAATCATACCAGTAATATAATCCAAACCTTAAAAATTATTCTTTCACATCATCATATGATGTTGGCAACAGACAAATATGAGTACTATAATAAGTAAAAGTAGTTTGATTACAGCATTCTATGACTTGTCTAATGTTATCACTATATGGAGTATAACATCAGTAAAATGGCTGCATTGATAAGTAGCTAATCTTACAAAGGGAATGATGTAAGCAGATTTAGAAAAGTCTATAGGAATTAATGTTAGACAGAGATGGTCTGTGATAACATCAAAGATATGTATTTTTGCTGACACTTAAATCTGAAGTTAGAGGCATTATTCCTTCAAAACATTTCTGAGTAGCTTCAAATTCTATACAGTTTTTTGTAAAGGAAATGTAAACAGTATTAGTCTGTGGATACAGAAAGTAACTTGAGACTTTAATGGAATTTTACATAGCAACAACTATTCAGTATGTTCTTCAAAAGCTTAATTCCTTTCTCCCCCACTCTGACTCAACTGAATCACTCTGAAAATATATTGTGTTGTGATTTTGACATAAGCTTAACTTTGATTTTTGTTCACTATAGAACACATTTCAGAGGAAGGCCAAACAAATGGAAACATGTATTGCAGGGTGTATTATGCGTCTAGTTTCAGTGCTACCTGTACACCCATTTCATCCATGTTTTTTTGAATAGTCCAGCTTAGACATTTACGTCTCATACTTCTGCATGAGTTTTAACATCTATTGAGGTCAGGTCCAGTGTACAAAGAGGTGGATGCACACTTTTCTGCAGATTATTATTAACACATTTCCCACTGCAATATGTTTGAGTTACAGATAATGCATGGCGGTTTGGTCATTGTGGAATACTGCCTCTATAATGGAGAAACTGGAACGTACGGGATAAATACTGTAGTCCTCAAGTAAGGACCACAGCATTTAAACATCAGTGGAAGTCAATCATCAGTTTGAGGAAAGTCCAGAAATACCATAAATGCAAGGTAAAAATTCCAAAAAAATTTGTATACGATGTTAAAAATTACCATTTATCAATACAATACAGTAAATCATTTTTAAAATGAGAAGTGACTGTTTTTATTACATAGTGTTTTCTTAAAATGTTGCTTGCATCATTCCAATCTGGAGAGCATTTCTAGCAGAATGCTGCAGTAGTAGCAGAGCAAACAAAAATTATGAACTGGCTGAACCATAAGTTTGAAAGACCTACTGTCCATTCTCTAACAGGAAAATGAAGAGTTCAGTGACTCAGATATTATGCAGTTAGTTTAATAAGCACAAGGTGTAATGAATTGCTGTTACTGAAATCGCTTAAGACTAACAGTTAACTCAACATGGAAAATTAGACATAGCCACTATAAAGAGAGATCAAAAATATCAGATAGAAAGGTAGAAAATTATCGATAGATCTGTCAATTATCAGGAATATCAAGAAGACAACTTTATTTATGTGGGGCACTATGCATGGTGAGATGTATCTTTCAAGTCTCTTCTCACTAAAACTCTGGTATGCTTTATTTACAGAGCTGTAACAATAATTACCGGAGTTAAACTGAACAGAAAAATCCTAAATTGAATCAACAGCAGCTGATACTTGAAATGCAACAATTAAATGCCTTATCTCACTGAGAAATCAGTTACTCTTCTGTTGATGTAACAGAGAATTTCCTTAGCATGCAGCTCTATTATACCTGAATTTAGTCCCAACCTGATCAGTAGGTAAAGAAAAATATGATGAAAGTTGTTCAAGAAATTCAGTCTGTAATGTTTCAGCATCATTTGGGAAAGAACAACAAATAGAAATTTTCAACAGTACAATTTCTTTTTTCATTTTTCTTTGTTATTTTTAACACTGAATTTATTGTATGCCGTTATGTACAAAATATATAAAATTTAGTATGCATTAGAAACAGCTAGGAAGGTTTTATGATACAACATCTCAAGATTTCATCAACTCAGTTAAGTTCAGTATGCTAGGAAAACTTTTCAGTAACATTCACATATTTCCACAGCAAACTTACGCACTGGTATAAAAGCAACTGACCCAGGGACTTTGCACTGATTTCTAGGTATGCAACACAACATCACCTGGGAATGGGCCATGTTATAGCTGTTATGTTTTGTCCATGCCTTAATACATACAAAGACTTTTTCTAGCACTTACTGTGACTTGCCAGTGTTCACACATATGGAATCCAATTGGATAGCTAGACTACCCCTCACTGCAGACCCCAATGTGTTAGGTATGTAGCATATATCCCAGTTCTTTACCTAAACATATCTAAAAGTTACCTTTGTACCTGGTAAATTGCTCTCTGCTTACCAGCACTACAAAAACTGGATTTAGGCAATGGCTATTTACTTAACATGTATAGAGCTTTTTAAAAAAATGAACCTATAGAAACAAGATAATCATCAAACCCAAGCATTAGCTTTGATCTAATAGCAAGTCCCTTTTAAGCTTTTTGTTATACCGCAAGTCTAGATTTCAAAAGTATGCAGTCATGCAGATTATAAGAGATCTATCCAGATCAAGCACTAGACATTCTTTGAGAGTTATGAAGATAGAAATTTTCTGAATAGTATGCTTAAGAAAATTATTCTCAGAGAAATCTGTTTTTCAAAACCTTAGAATGTACATACTCCACCTCCTTTTCGAAGAAAACAGTAAGGGGACAAAAGTAGTTACATGTTTCTAAAGCAGCAGTATACTGATTATCATAGAGATTTAAATATCTTTTACATCACATGTACCAACAGCCTTGCCAGTCATGCTTTAGTCAGCAATACAGTACAGTATGAGATACAGATTTTAGTTTAGCTTTCAAGATAGGAAAGCAGCTTGCCTATCAGAGAAGCATTGCAAAAAGCAGCAGCCAATATTAGGTCAGGAAGTTTTTGACATAATTACTTTCTGAACCTCGACAACATCTCACAGATTCATACAATTCTGCTTCACTTACAGCCAGACCACTTTTAATTTCTAACATTTCTTTCTTTGTTTGTTCAAAGATCTTATCTGAGAGTAGCTAGATAGCTCTTAGCTTAACATTTTTAACAAAGCCTGAAATTTCATGATTGGCCAGGATGCCACTCATAGCTGTTGAAATCATAATTTAAGGGACTGAAGGAGCAAAGAGCAGGACAGACATAAGCAGGAAGATGGCACCAAGAGAAACCACCGTTTTGATTTTGCTTTCAATTTCCTTTCCTCCCAAATACCTCTGATAATGCTAAATAATGGAAATTATATTGGTTTTATTTTCTCAGTAGTGTGTATGTCAGTATGAAAATGAAATGTTCTGTGATATAAATGGCAATGTTATATCCAGACTATCCAGTCTTTTTCAGTACGGCTACATCACCTATAAAATCTTCAAAGGGGTAGATATCATTGTGATTCCACTGGTGCAATTAAGTGGAATCTGCATGTCACTCTTTCTAATGCCTACACAGTTAGGCAGAATGACTCTATCAGTACAAAAAACCAGAACACTGTAAATCAAAGCAGAATCATTTTTTGATGATTATTGGTTGCAAATACTGCAAAAACCAGTATCTCTAAATTATAGTCCGCTCTGTACTTTATTGATATTTATTCATAATTCCTTTGATCTACTTATTAATGAGAATTTATTACATGAAAATATTTGCAAAAAAGTTGTATGAAAGCAAAAGCATTTTAAGTAGCAGTGGAAATATGCTCCAGTGGGAAAAAGCTCTCCCACCAGAAGCTACTTTAAAAGGCTCTTTAATTCATAGAAGCAATAGCAAAAGGATATTTCTGAAACAGAGTAAGGGACTGCTGTTTGCAAATATTAATTAAGCAGACTTCAGTTAACTCTAACATTAACAACTTAGTATCATCCACAGCGAATCACAATATGCCAGTACAAAGTGGCCAATTCACAATAAAAAGGCTAAATTCTTTGGCGTATCAAAGGATTTTAAATAATGAATGTTCTAAATATAATAAATATAATAACCAAATATAAGAGGAGAAGCTCTGGAGCAAGTATATTTTAACTCGACTGATTTACCAAACTGAAAGCAGCAACTCTGGTGTTGTAAATATTATGGCAATGTTTAATAGGTGAGATGTAAATCACACTGAAGCTGGGGAACTTCCAGACCTTTTGATCCAAACTCAGTAGCTCATTTACTAGAATGCTGAACTGTATTTATTACTGATGAGATGAGAATAAGTTTCTCAAGGCAGACAATTTTAGATGTTTAGGGAGGTAATCATTTTTTGAGCATAAACTAAAGAGTTATAGTAAGATTGAATTGGGCCACATCTTGCTATCAGTTTTCTCTTTGCACCTCTACACCTAAATGTGAGCGTAAGTAAGAGCAGAACTGATCTCTGAATGTTTGACCAGCCAAATAAGAGTTTTGTATGAATTCTTTTAACCAAATTATGGTCACATGCTTCGACTGCAGAAATTAAATTAATTTCATGCTTAATGGTGCTTCAAGTACTGCATATTAATCTCCAAAATAACTAAATGCTTATACAAGTACTAAAGAAAAGCACTTCTAAGAAAAAAGACTATGAAAAATAAAATCATGACTGTGATGAGTTGGAGGTTACCTCCATTATAAGTTAAAATACAGTAGTATGAAAATTTTCTAAAACAGCTAGCAGCTTTTCATTATCAACACAATTTACAGATGGACTTATATATATATATATAAGATTCAGATGAGAAACATGGCATACGTGTTACATATTCTGTCTTCCCTCAAAACAAAAGAAAACCCCTCAAAAACAGAATCCTGAAAACTGTATCATCAAGACTGGGAAAGGTACATAGCATGCACTGCAAAATACTACTAAAATACCATGGAAAGTATCGGAACCACAGAAATCTTGGGGCTGCTGCTCTTGCCTGACCATGCTGTGATGCGAGTCCCGTGGCTCAGCAGGGAGCAGCTGTGCATGTTGGTACTTATTGCAATGAATGGGACAGGATCATAGCTGAAGAGCATGCAGGCCAGTCAATATCTGCTAAAAGGTGATTAAATAGGATATACAGAGAGATGTATAACTTGCTTAGGTAACCTGTGTAAAACTGGTGACACGATGCTCTGCCTCGCTAAAAGGCACCAGAGCTGCCCGCTTGACTGATCCAGCTTGGTTCTACTCCTGTGAGAAGTAAGAACGGTAGGAAATGAAGTTCAGGACACAGCACCTCTGCTTTTTTGCGCTGAATATTGCTTAAAGTAAAGTATACATTATTAATGTGTCTGCAACAGCATTAGGAGATCCCATTTCTTTCAAAGCATTGAAAAATATTTTGTCATTGCTATATCGTGGCGTTACTATTGGCCTATAAGTTATACTTAGCATAAATTAGTTATTACCTGCTATTATTATTATTTTAACTAATTATTATACAGTCATACATGAACTACAAAATTTTCCATATAAACCATCCCCATAGTACTTAAGAACATGAAATGGAAAAAATATCTTTATAGTTTCTACACTTAATAGCAGTAATGCAGCTCAGATCCACAGACCTTTATTTACAGGATGATGGACTCAGCACAGTGGTCCCACAATTATTAATGGCCTACTTCCATGATAATTTTTTATTTAGTATTTGTTCTCTAATTCCCTTATTATACTGTATTCACCCACTGACATTCTTATGAGCACAATGTTTTTATAATTAAATTTATTTTAGATTTCAGTGATTTTCTAGAAAATTCCTTGTTAATTCACACCTACTAAGCATGTGCAACATTATATGTATTGTTTCTACAAAGGCATAATCTAGTTAACATTTCTGTCAAACTACTGGAAGATACATGTGTTATAAGAAAGAATTCACCAAACATTAATATGCTTAATTAAAACTTGCTAAAAAATAAAAATAATTTTGTTAAAATTCAGCTTATTACCCTATACAACAGTGAATACATGTCCTTGGTTGTAGACACAGAAGCAAGCAGAAGCACACAGACACACACTCATTAGCATCTGGCTATCTTGTGCAGTGTCCTCACAGCACCTGGATGCCTCAGCTGCCTTTCATCTGCAAATCTGCTAATAGAACATGGTTTGATCGCAGTTTCTAACTTCAGTTGTTTCATTTGTGGTGTAAGCAATGAAGTGACTGGCAGATCAACTCGGCAACAGCAGAGTCATATAAATAAGCAAACATGAGAGGCCAGAAATCCAAAGCACATTATGGCGTGGCAAAAAAGAGGAAGCCTTGTAAAAAAGCCATTTGTAGTCAATTTTTTAATTTAAAAAATGCCTTCTTTTCCTATGGATCATTTTTATCACAAGAGTACTGGTCATCTAACTAATAAGCCAACACTCCTCTATATCAAAAACCATGGTAGTTAAGAGTATCTAGTAAAGAGTAGGAACTAGGATCAAGATTTTAATGCTTTTGATTGACGGCTTTGTGACTCAAATCCACTTGAAATTTCGGCACTTTAATAAGAAATATGATCTCAATCTTTACTTACTGTTGTGTCTGTCTTGAAAAACCCTGAAACTGATAAACATTTCCTTCAGTGTTTCACCCTCAGCTTCTGCATTAGTAAGAAATTTTGGCCTTGAATATGTTCAACAGTTTCAGATTTAGCCAATCAAAACTGCTTGGCACTTGCTCATCCCTGACTTAATATGCATTTCTTTGTCTTATCACCTGATCAGTTGGCAGTTCCTGAAGCACAACAGCATTAAGTGCCTCCAAGAATGCAATGAAGACGCTGTTTTCTGTTAAATATGGCAGGTGGAGTAGAAAGCCTTTCTTTTGTGGTGGAAGCTTAATGATCAGAGTTCATGTCTCAAATGTGGGATAATCCACTTTACAGTTTTTCCTATAGGAAGTCTGTATTTCTGTCACCTTGTAGAATAACTTAATTAGAGTCCTTCCGTGGGAAGAAAAGAAAGATTTGGCTAATGAAAACAGTCACATCATCCAGTTATACAGTGAAGTAAGAGATACACCATTGTCATACTCAGCCCTGCTAACCACCAGCACAGAGGTTTGTATAAAGCTCATCCTCCACCTCTCCTACTGACATAGTGCTCTTGTCCAATAAAAAGCAGAACAACTGAAGGTTAAACTACAAGTCATTTGTTCCACACCCAAGTACTGGTTTTGAAGAGTGAGATAATACTGATACAATAAATCAGAAAAAAGGAAATCTTTTTATAAGAATAATAAAGACTTTTTGATAAGAAACAAGAAAATATGACTAAATTTGTGATGCAGTTGGTACAAAAAAGGATCACAAGCAGAAAATTACTAGAATTTTACCCATATTTATACCCTCAGATTCAAGTAAGGGAAAATCACTAATGAAAGCCTTTATGTTAGTTTATGTCTACCTCACAGCATGCAATACTGTTCAAAAATACCCATGCTAATGCTGAATCAACTAGCATTAGTTCTAAGCATTGCACAGACTTACTCCACTTGAGTTGATGTGCCTCCACCACTTTCAGTTGTGCAGGACAAAGCAGTGGGTTAATAATATACACACAATAATAATGCCTTGGCATCCACTATCACTCTCAGTGCTAGCTTGGATTTATCCACCTGGCACCACATTGTGCCAGAAAGAGGTACATTTTATTAGTCACAGTAGGTAACAGATTCAAGTATCTTAAAGCTTTGAAGATAACAATGAGTAGTCAAATGAAAGGATCTTACACTGGGATATTAAGCTTTGTAACTTTTTTACTATAAGGCCATTACTTCACTTCTTCAGTGGTTCTGCTACCATCAGTTGGATTCTTAGTGATTTATATGGAATTGTTTAGTGATGCTAGTCCAGCATTCAAATGTACCTATCTATGGTGTATATGGATGTATTTTTGCTATACAAAAAAGGTTAAAAATGTCAGAATGAACCATTAAAAAAGCAGATAAAAGAATAAACTTCTCTAATGAAATAAGCATGGAGAAATTTGCACCAGCCATACACACTTTGTATGACTTCCGGTATCCAGGGCTATTAAACTTGTTCCTTTGCTTGTTAAGGATTTAACTAAATAAAATAGAAAAAAATATTAGTTTTCTAAAAAATTTTCTTATCATTTTGATTATTACTGTAAATGCAGTATTGTATCACCATCTTTCAAAACTCACAACCTTATATCAATTTACCTTAAATAACATTACAAGTTTATATATGCTGTTGTAAAGGAATTAAGAAAGATTTGAATTCAACACTAGTAACCTCAGCAAAAAAAAAAAAAAGAAAAGCATCAGAGTATTTTAAAAGTAGAAATAGGCTTACCTCTTTGCTTTCTTCCAGGTCTGATTCACTGCTGAACTCCTCTGTGTTTAAATTTTCAAAATCTGATTCTCCGACAGCAATGGGCACTGTCACGGTGAGACTTGGGTTGTTTATGAATGACATGTAATCACTTTCATCAACAACGTATTTTTCCACACTGCTGCCTATGCCACTGGTAGTTCCATTCCCATCTTTGAGATAGGCAAGGTTTTTACCTATGTCTACTATTGTATGGTTGGAAATGCAGCTGTCTTTTTTATTGTTTAGGTCTTCAAGAGGTTTGATTTCATCTAAAACTTTCTGTTTTCTAACAAAAGCTTTTTGGATGAATTCGCGCACTTTTCTCTTCACATAATCTATGCCTTTCTGAATCCTTGCCACAGCAATCTGGAGATTGTTCATTTCATTATCATCGTCTGTAGCAGCAAGGTTGTCTGAACTAAATGAGCTCAGCAGCAAGGCCAAAAAGAGGTTGAGTACCTGAAAGACAGTAAGGAAAAAATTACTCGTATTTTTAAGTCATAAAAGCAATGTCATTATGAGTTTTTCAATACGAGATAATTTTCATTTCACAGCTAACACTTTATTTCAAGGCACCTTCCTGCTATTCTTTTCAGTTCATAATCCCTGTTCCCCACATTTTATTATCTTGCCAAAAACACTTCTAGCTGGTTTAACTTCACTAATAAAGGTGAAAATCTGAGCTGTTCCTGGACTGTCTCCTCCACAGTGGCAGTAGTGCAGATCTGCTCCTCAAAATGGAGAATGGCATAACGAGGCAGAGGACAATATAATGTGATTTATGCAAGCTACATCCACTGTAGTGTTCATAGGCCAGGGGAATGTAGGCAAATGCTAGTTTTCTACAGTTCAACAGACAATAATTCTAGTACTTCTAATTCAGAATATAGTAAAGTTTTGTATTTGGCAAGTATATATGAGTCTATCTTGGTTTTGGGCAGGAACATTAGCTAAGAGGTAGAGTCCACAGATGTGATACACCTCAATTTCAAGAAATTATTTCAGACTTTCTTGCATGACATTTTACAGACATACAAGAGAAATTTGGATTGCATGCAATTATGACAGACTATGTGCAAAACTGATTAGGGATGCCAGCACTCAAAAATAACTACAATTAAACATAACCATGGTTTATAGCAAATTGGTGAAATGATTCAAAATCAGTATGTTATTTAATTCTGAAGTACTATTGTAGAAAGGATTGTTAAGAAAAATGAAAAGTATATACACAGAAGGTGTGAAAACTGGCAAGGTGGAAGCACTGAAGAAAGGAGCATAGAGGCTGCATCAGGAAAGCAATGCTGGTACAGAAATTTCATGTGTCATTTGGGGGTGTACTACAAGGAATGCAGTGTGTAAGAAATGGAAGTATGATTATTGCACATTATTCAGTACTTGTGTCTTTATTCAAAATCTGGCTTGGGAGGAATTCAGAGGCCAATAGCAAAAAGGATAAGCCATTTACAAATCATCACCTATGAGAAAAATTGAAGAGCTAGGCTTGTTTTGTTCCACAAAGAAATGACTGAAAGTGTAAACAGTAAGCTGTTAAGTATTATAAATGTCATCAAGATCAACAATTTTCCATCAATATTGAGACAATTTAGTTGGATGTAAAAGGTGATTTAAATTAGGTTCTTTTTAAAAAGCACTCAGCTGTAAGCATAATTCAGCACTGATCTTACTAAAGAGGTTATAAACTTACTGAGATTTAAAAGAAAAAGTAGACAAACATTTTTCATAAATGATACAGGTGTATTTGAACCTGGTTTACAGAAAGGGCAAGTGAACCACATGATTTCCTGAAGTCCTTTTCCAGTATTCATCTTGGATTTCTAAATCATGAAAAACAGCAGATATGTCCTAAGAGTTTTTAAAAATCCCCACTGATTACATACCACTAGGTTTCCAATCACCATGACCATCATGAAGACTGTAAGGCACATGGTTTGGCCAGCAACCTCCATGCAGTCCCACATCGTTTCTATCCATTCTCCACACAGCACTCGGAATACAATCAGGAAAGAGTGGAAAAAGTCATGCATGTGCCAGCGAGGAAGTTCACAGTCACTGGAGATCTTGCAGACACATTCCTTGTAGCTTTTCCCAAACAGCTGCATCCCAACCACAGCGAAAATGAACACAATGATGGCCAGCACCAGGGTCAGATTCCCCAGAGCTCCCACTGAGTTGCCAATAATCTTGATGAGCATATTTAGAGTTGGCCAAGATTTTGCCAATTTGAAAACTCGAAGCTGCAAAACAGAAGAATGATACATGGTTCTTTGTTACACTAATTGTAATGAAATGACTGCTATACATTCCACATTTCAGTTACCCTGTGTCTACATCATGTCTCTTGTAACCTTGAGAAGTTTTAGTTACAAAATTTCTGTTTCCAGTTCTTTGTACAATACTACGCATCAGCAGTGTTAAGTCCTGATTCAAGTGATAAGAAATCAAAAATACTGTCTCTATGCTCATTCCAATTACATTGCAGTTATCACGAAGACTCCAATTCAGACTTTGACCCTTTTGGTGTCTTTAAGTATTTATAAAGAAGTTGTACTTGTTAAACAAGTTGGAAAAAACAGTCTTTCTCCAGTAGTTAACTCTAGGAAAATACTAATAAAAATAAATAAGCGCATATGAAGTGTGATCAGTTTAACAGGACCATAAGTGTATAGTCACTTCCAGATCCTTTCATCCTAACTGGCAGTGAGATGTAGGAAATTGTTTTCCTAAAAAGAGAAACAAGCTAGAGTTGTTAATGACAGACATGCAAGTGACTTGCAAGTATCTTTAACAATATATTTTTTAAAATAAGTGTAATGCATCTTACAAAGTTTGTCACACAACACTGAGGAAAACAAAGGGAAGTATTATATTAGTAAGTACAACTTGAAACAGACAAACATGAAATTATTGGAAAGATAAAGCAAGTGTTCAGACAACTGAAAGAGAAGAATACTAAAATGAATGTAAAACCAAGTACTAGTATTTAATGTGATGATTTTATGTTGTATAAATAAAACACATAAATGACAAGTTAAAACCATAATCTACTACTGAGAGAGAAGTCAATCCAGACAGACTTTAGACTTTAGGCAAAGTACAGTATAACGCTATGCAGAGAACCAGAAAACAGACTTATTTAAAACTCATTATTTTTTAAAGGGAATTTATTTAACTTTCATTTCAAGTTAAATTTTTTTTTCATTTAAGGCAAAAGTTTAGCTTGATGACTAGGAACTCTAGCTTCATGTCTCCTAATGTGTAGGTCATTTCAGAAGAGGGTTTGGACATTGACTTGCATGCTAGCCTAGTCTGCAGCAAGACCAAGGTTTTTCAAGTTCCTGTTCAGGAAAGAGATATCTAATAACAGACAGAGACACTGTAGTGACTTCTGAACAGAAAAGCTGTTAGACAGCACAGAGACCCTTGCAGAGGATGGTATGGAGAAGGCTGGTAGGGATGAAAAGCCCCTGGACACTACTCTCTTTTAAAGCTAACCATGAAAGCCAATTGGTAATGGAAGTCTATAAGCTAAAACTGTCAATAAAATTTTATTAACTAACGCATTATCTACCAAGCAATTCACTCATCTTCAGTCACAGGTAGTGAGGGCCCTGTGGCTCTTGTTTTCTTTTACTCCCTCATCTAGGGAGAAGACTCTAAGAGATGCTTCTATTACAAAAGTTAATCCTTTAAGCACACTTTTGGCAAGGATAGAATTGATGTTGACAATATCTTGAAGGAGAAATAGACATCACTAAGATAATATGCGAAACAAACTTGACATAATACATGCCATCTAGCAAGTATGCAATTTAACATTTTGTAAGTTCTGAAAAGATCTTCTGTCTTAGCTAAACATATAATTTGCAAATGAAAAATGCACAGAATATATATGTACAAATACAAAAATGTAATATAGAAACATATTTTAAATAGTATATTTACCAATCTGAATGATCGAAGGACAGATAATCCTTCCACATTTGCAAGGCCAAGTTCCATTAAACTAAGACTCACAATAAAACCATCAAAAATATTCCAGCCCTCTTGGAAATAATAATAAGGATCCATGGCAATTATCTTGAGAAACATTTCTGCTGTGAAAATTCCAGTAAACACCTGCAAGGAAAATAAAGTTTCTTACTCCAGTTTAGGAAGAAAATATCTAAAACAAAAAACTAATGGTATCAACATTTTCTAAGTTCTATTTTCAACAAGAAATTAATGATAAATCTGAATAGCTTCTCTATATTTCCATACATTGGGGTCAGGGATAGAATTCATATTCAAAGCTTACATATGCATCACAATGTTTGGGTTCCAAAGAAAAGGAGGTAAACGGGAAAACGTGATTTTTATCGAGCCTGCCAATATACATGTATGCCCATACACAAAATATCATCTGATTTTAATGCTCATTTTTATCTCCTTAGAGCTCATCTTTGCCCTTAGACCATCTTTTTACTTCTAGTGATAATTGGTCCTATCATAAATTTATATTATTAAGAAAAAAATACACAGAAAGTTGAGCATAACTATTCTTCTACAGGACGGCCTGTGGAAGACACTGTCACTTCATTTCATTATTTCCTTACATCTGCCATGCTTACTGGGTCTTTCCCCTCTAAAATGCCCTGAACACCCAGATCCTTAGGAGGTGGAAGTGAGGAGCAGAATGGGTGTGGGAATGGAACTGAAAGTATTTGTAACTATCTATCCAAGAAAAAAAACTCCTTTAACAAACTTCAATGACAGAAAATGAAGGTTTTAAAAATCAAAATGCATATTGACTCAGTAAATCTTTACTCTGTAAAATAAGAGTGGTGAAATTCACATATGTCAACAGCTTAAACTGAAGTTCAACGATCCCAAACCTATAAATAGTCAACTTCTTCTTTTATGTGAATGTGCATAAATCACAGAAGAATTGAAGAAAAATGCATTTCACATGCATGGCACATCATGAAAGACTTACAAGGTTTCCTACTGAAAGCACACCACTAAACTGTTCTGTCATGGGGTAGTGCTCCATGGCCATGAACAGGGTGTTTAGGACGATGCAGATGGTAATGGCCAGATCAACAAACGGGTCCATCACAATCAAATTTACAATATGTTTGACTTTCAGCCAGGGGGTGCAGCAGTCCCAAATCAAGCAAGTGTTAGCAAATTTATACCAGCATGGTGGGCATTTCTGTCTGGATTCTTCCAGTTCTAGAGAGAAAAATGAAAATAATATTTTAAACATATTTCTCTATTCAGCATCACCTGGGTATTTCCTTGAAGCCTAAATGCTCTTTTCCAAGGTACTATTGATAAACTGTTTTTTGAAACTAAGCTTAACTGCTGTCAGTCAAAAGAAATTACAATTTAAAATAATCTATAAAACAAAACAAAAACCCTGTAGTAAAGATTCAATAGATAAAAGAACCATTCACAAGCTATTGCTATATAGAATGCAAAAAAGAAATTTGTTATAGAAATCTGTCATAAGACTGGGTGATGAAGGGATTGAAAGCAGCCCAGCAGACAAAGACCTGGGGTTATCAGTGGCTGAAAAATTGAATGTGAGCCAACAATGTCGGTTACAGCCCAAACAGCTAAGATCCTCCTGGGCAGCATCAAAAGCAGCATGGCCAGAAGGCTGAGGGAGGGGTTCTCCCCCTCGACTCCAGCTGGAGTGCTGTGTTCAGCTCTAGGGTTCCCAGCATAAGAGCAGGTTCAGAGGAGGCCACAAAGATAATCAGGGGCCAGAGCACATGTCCTGTGAGGACAGGCTGAGGGGTTGTTTATCCTGGAGAATAGACGGCCCCAAGGAGAACTTATTGCAGCCTTCCAATACTTATAAGGGGCCTGCAGGACAAATGAGAGGGAGCCTTAATCAGGGAGTGGAGTGATAGGATGCGCCTTTACAGTTTTAAACAGAAAGAGGGTAGATTTAGATTAGGTAGTAGGCAGAAATTCTTTACTGTGAGAGTGGTGAGGCCCTGGCACAGGTTGCCCAGAGAAGCTGTGGATGCCCTATCCCTGGATGTGTTCAAGGCCAGGTTGGATGGGGCTTTTGAGCAACCTGCTCCAGTGAAAGGTGTTCCTCTCCATGGCAGGGGAATTGGAACTAGATGATCTTTAAGGTCCCTTCCAATAAAATATTTCAAAGTTTCCTTATGAAAGATAAACATTTAGAACAAGCCTGAAGTCAGACAAGTTTTTAGATATCATTATGGTCCACATGTGTACAACTGCTCATTATTATCTTCCAATTTGCTGGTTTGGGCATGGTCATTTAAGCCTCAACATAATGTTTCACACTTTCTAATAAATAGTTGCTTAATTCTATGATTCAAATTAATTGTATTTAGCCTTACAGAAAGAAGAACATGATCTGTCCTTTGTGAAACAGCAATTTGAATTGGTAGAACGGGATTGTTCTACTGCAAGAAGCATAGCCATTTCAGTAACCTAAGAAGAGCTTACCCCAAAACATAACTTCACTAGAGAAAGACTATGTTGAATAATTTGTTTTGCCTACATTTAAATAGGAAGCTTGCTATTTCCACCTCAAACCTATCAGCACATTGCAAGCTTGATTCTTTTTCCAAATTTATCAGTCCCATATTAAAAAAAAAGCAACCCATCAAAAAACCCCACCCCTAACTCCATATAGAAATCTCTTCTTGTCTGTACCCCCTAGGCTGAAGTAGCTGCCTTAAAACATCACTCCTACTTAATGCATCACACATTTAATAGCATTTTCAGGCACTATCATACAAAAAACATCTGTGTTACATACCTTCCATTGTGTTTGTAAGCATGCTGGCTATACTCATTGCTCTTTGCCTTGCACTGGGGTCTGTTAGGTAGTCCATAGGAACATGATAAGAACTAGAATGTCTCTTTCTTAAGTCAGTTTCTGTAGTAGTGCCCTGAAAATAAAACACTGATGAAATAGCTAATTGACTGTACATTTAATAACACTGTAAGTTACTGTAGAACTCTACTGGTTTAAAACACTGCTGTCCCCCACCATGCTCCAGCTATACTGAGGCTTTGCAATGGACTGAGGTATGCCCAACTCTATAGAGAAGAAATAGTCAAACACTGCAGTAGGATTGCTCTTGTGCCTGAAGAATATGTTTTTAAGTATTTTCCTGAAACACGGCTGAGATATTAAAGCAGATTTCAGACTAAAAAATGTTCTACAATGCTTGTCAATGAGCTCTGCTGTAAATATCTTTCTATTTAGGCAGTGAAATCTTTTTCTAAACATGAAAATGCACAGCCCACACAGCTAGCAGTAAAGGAACTAAGAATAAGTGTATTTTCTTAAGGTAACTCTTAATTTAGAATAAACTATGAATTTCCTAGCAGATTTTTCAAATGAAAGAAAAAATGTTTAGTAATGCTGACATAAAAAAACCCATAGAAAAATTAGCTATATTACAGGAACACTATCACACCCCTTGTACATTGTGCTACCAGGGTAACATCAAAAGTTTCATGTGTGGACAGCAGGAAGCTAAATACTCACTATATACATAAACTTTAATATATTCCATTAAGTTAATGTAATTAATTTTTTTTCCATTTTGATATCCGTTCTGATATACAAGTACAGAACCATCCAGTTAAGTCTAAGCATGATGAATCAATAGGTGTAAGACTACACAAACTAAATTTATTCAATGTTTTCTACGCTATTCTGTTAATTCCCAGTCAATTAGCATGCATTTTCACATATTTAGTTAATGAGAGCTGGACAGTTTTACTTCCTCCTTTAGCTTACAGCCAGAATACGTGAAAGGAGCATTCACAGCTTAGCCAAAAAGGTCATCATTGCCGTGTGACTAAATTTTGTGAAAACAGTGACTGATCATATAGGGAGAGAACATCATGCCTGAGCTATTGCAGACTTTCTTACATTGCTAGCAGTGGCTGCTTTATCAATCATCACCTCTGGCAGAAGCTGTCCCGTAGGCGATGTCAGAGCTGGTGGCCCACCAACTAAAGAAACTACTCCGTTGCAATCCACAGTGCTGTGCATCTTCCCATTTGCTGGAAGTACAGGTACTGTTCTGGATGACCTACTGGCCTGACTAATGTTACTGTTGCGCCTTTCCCCATGTCGATTTGGGACAAAGAGAGAATCTCTTCTGCTCTCGTTGTCTTCGAAAGTGCTGTGCTCATCATCAGCAAAGTCGTTTTCTGATCCTACATCCTTTGCTCGACCTCTGAAGCTGAAAAGACTTGTTCTGCTGTTGCGCCTTGGGGAAAACAGGGAGCCCCGAATGCTCAGCAAAGACTGCAGGTAAATAAAAACAATTATTATCAGAAGAAAATCCTTTAAAATACAACATTACCATACAGAGGAAAAATCCACAATGTCTTAAAGGGTAAGGTCATCTACGAAGAAATGAACTGGTACAGTCCCCCCCTAATACACTCCCCTTTTGGGTAGTAAACAAAGAGAACATAAGTGACAGACAAAGACTAGTTATTTCACTGCTTTGGATATATGAAATCCATCAGTTTAATGAGAGTAAAAGAAACTGCTTGACAGAATTGTTTCCTCTGCTATTCTGCCTATGTTATTACCAACTGTTCATAAACTGAGTAAGTATATCTAGACACTGTTTACCCCAGGCTGGCATTAATATGATAGGCTGAGTAAATAAAATTTTGGGCCAATTTTCTGTGACTCATTCTGCACACAAAAGTAGCTCCCAAATACTTCCTAGTTTAAAAAACATACATATATTTTCAGATACTGGTCAAGTGGGCCATAATAGGTTTCTTACTTCTTTTTAAAGTCTTAGCTATCCTGAATATGCAACGATTTGCCTGTAATTTTGTATGAACAGGTTTTCTAATCTTCATCAGTTTACTCATATGAGTAAATGTTCTGCTATGGGAGGATCGCTTCAGTATTAGAGTCAAAATAATGCTCTAATCTTACAAATGATTATACATGTTCTTAATTTTAATTCATATCAGTAATTGACTTGATTGGTAAGTATTGCACCTGATTTCACCCAAGACCTCTATGAACAGCAGATGATACATAATGAAGCAGTGTCTTTGTTTCTCTTCTAAATCTTATCTTTGTGGACCTGAGCCCCATTGTTCTAAGGACTGCAAAATGCAGAACAAAAAGGCACTCTGCAAAGAACTTATCGTTTAAATGTAACACAACAGATGGATACAAAAAGAGAGGGAATACACAGAGGCAAAATTGATGAGTATGATAAACAGTCATCTTAGCTCACCTGAAGTCACTTCCCTGTCAAGCTTTCTGTAGGCAGCATGGTAAAAGAGAGTTTTAAAGAGGGATTTGAGGAAAGCAATGAAGTGTTCTGTGAAAACTCATGGGAGCTTCTTCCAAGCATGAAGGGCAGCATACCAGAAAGGGCTCAAAGAAACTAGTTTGAAAATTTAACAGGAGGTTATGAATACTGGTATGGGTCAGTCAAAACTGGGACTTGTTTACTGTAAGTAGACAAGGTGGGTTGGAAGGAACTTTAGGTACAGTATGTTTTATGGTATTAAAAAAAAATCTTTAGGTAAATATGTTTACTAGCAGATTAAAGAAAAGCAATGGGATAGGTTAGTGCTCTTTGCAACAACACTCTTGATGAATACAGCAGTAAAGAGGTCCAAGTTAAAAATGATTCAGTCGTGGGTCCAGATTAGAGTTAAAAAAAATAAAAGAAAACAAAAAGAGAGAGAGAAGGGATCTAGCAAAAGGCCATGTGGAAGTCCCTTAGAAAACTGTCAAAGGGGTAAAAGGATTTTCTAAACCAGGAGAATTGAGAGGAGACCAAGTTATGAATGTTAGGAAGAATAAGATTTCAAGAGGAATAAAATGGTCATTTACATTGAAAGAAAATGAAATGCCAAGGAAAAAAGTTAAAGATGATATGTAAGCCTGAGTTTTCTCTAGGAAAATGTTATTAAAAACTGGTGAGTGGAACGTCTGTTTAGTGGTTAGAATCCAGAGTGAAAAGGAACTAGGGTTGGAAAACCAGAAGGGAGGTGATTTCTAGACTCTCATAGTCAAACAGCTGTAAATGAACTTGGAGATGAAAACGTTAGAAGAAAGAGTTGTGTGAGAAATGCTTCATTTCTTACAAGATGGATGAATTGAGCTGCAGTTGAATAAGGCTGCAGTTTGAATGAAGAGACAGGCAAGAATATGCACCTTAGGGATCAGATGGATCTTCAACATGAAGTTGAAGTCAATTGATACGTGAGAAAATTTGTGTAAGGAACAGAATGAATCATGAACTAAATTCAGCAATGAAGCCTCACAGAGATTAGTTAGACAGTTAACATAAAACAGTGGCAGACCAAGGAGGTGGGGTGGGGGGAAGGATGCATTACTATTGAAAAAGGAAATAGATTAGGAAGTGAGTGGAAGGAGTGGCCGAAATAGAAAGCTGGAAACATTATATTCCCACCACAGTCTGATCCAAGGAGGACAGTCTTTAGTAAGAAAATATTGGATGAAGAGGTCTGAGCTTCTTTGAGAATGGGAGCCGGAGAAAACAGTACATGAAGAGAGTATGAACACTCATGATCTATCAAGGGATGAAACAGGCTTTCCAGAGACAGAAATAGAAGAGGATTGAAAAGGCAGGAATGAGTTTAGTAATAATGACTAAACAGAGGGAGAAAGCAAGTCATAGAGACCAGGGAAAATTGCGAAGGTGGAGATAAAAGGAAGAAGCATACTGAGGCACAAAAAGGGGCAGAAAACAGAGAGAATGTATGCAAGATCAGGACTTGCAGTGCTAACGGGAGAGTGAGAGGTGGGCAAATGAAGAGGAGCTTTGAAAACTGTAGAAGATAATAACATTGCAAAACTATCAAATGAAATAAATGTCTGCATGGGAGATGCAGATGGTACTCACTGGTGTTTCAATATGAGACCACATGCAAAGACACATTACCACACATATTTCCAACTTAAGATAACACAATTAATGTTCTCACATCAATTAATTTCTCAAATTTCACATGAGCACTAATGTAATTGCTACTGAGCTTTTTGCATCCCAAATTTTAATACTTTCCTCATTTGAAACATTACATTTTGTATGTATGTACCATGTTTTGAAGCCACTCATCATGCTGAATACATCCAACTTGATGGGGAGATAGGTCCATTTTCATTAAGAAGCTTGAAACACAGTTCATGTTACTTAATACATGTAATTTTGATTTTTCACACATGAATTCAGAGTAAAACCAAAATCTCAAATTCTTACAGTTTCATATTTGGCTGCAAGTTTTTACTTGGTTAGTCCTTGATTTAGGATATGAATGAATATGTGGTATCTTGCAAGAATTTGCCGAACTACTTTACAGGGCTTTGTTTATATGATGAGTAGACAAAAAAAGGTGTTTAAGAGGTAATAATACTATGGTACCTGGTGTGGGGAAGAGAATCTCTTTTCGTATGTCAGTCTATTCCCCTCAATGGAAAATCGGAAACCTTTCTTTTTGATGCTGTCCTCCGATTCAGATTTGTGAAATTCTTCCCCATCCTTCTCCTCGCCTTCAGATTGTTCTTTTTGCTTTTTTTTCTTTCTTCTATTCCTTCTCTCTTTAGCACTCTTTGAGCTCAGTTTTGATGCCTCAGAAGAACTTTCGGAGAATCCACCTATTCCACCTACTCCACTATAATCTCTTGAGTCAGCTGCTGCAGCTGCTGCCGCCGCCTATACATACAAGCACATGTGCAATTTACAGCATTTATACAAATACACACACCACTCACTATTTCAAATTTATTGCCACTCTTAAAGAAATTATTATTTTGAAATAAAAACAATGTTTCCACTTCACCAAACCCAGCATATCATAAGAAGTGTAATTTGTGAAATACCACAGAAACCATAATTTGCCACTGCTCCATAAACCAGGAGCAAGAGTAACCCAAGGGAAAACTGTGCTGTCAAAAAAACAAGTTAACAAGCATCTGTTTCAGATTGAAGCAACATGTTGCAATGAATTTTTCATCTGAAGTACTATGTAAAAATAAAGAATCAAGGCTCAAACAAGTGGTAAAATCCCTGTTAACAGGAAGCAGCACTTTCTTAAAACATTTTGATGGATTTTGAATACTCCCTAGTCTATTAAAGATCTCTTGTAATGTTGATATCTCAGTTTTGCCAACAATAATCAGAGGTTTGAGTTAAACTACACAGTATTACATACTTGTTGCTGATTGATTTTCAAAATGTGTGGAGCATTTTATTAACATTTATTTACAAGCTGTGGTAAAATACCTAATAAATCCCCACAGTTCCTCCCCAACAGATTGCAATTAACCAATGAAACTAAAAACCCTGATTGCTGACTTTAGTCATATGCTTATATGGAAGACATGGTTCAACTTCTGCTCTATGTGGCCACATGCCAAGCAGATATTATCAATTATTCTATTTAAGATTTGAGTGCCTTCAAAAAATGAAAAGGAATTTCAAAGCAGTATGTAATCATTCCATTTGTACCACAGAAGTGTTTTCTTCAGTTTCTCTACATTTTCCAGTTCTCTTTAAAACTGGAAAGCTATGGCTTTCTGCTGTGAGAGATGGGTAGGGAGTAGAAAAAGCCAAATATTGCTGAAGCACCATCACCTACAGTAGTTTTGCTTCTGTTACTTATATAAGAAAAATTACTCTTTGGATTTTTTTTCCACATCTCCACCTCCATTTCAGACAATCACAGAATGGTTGAGGTTGGAAGGGAGCCTCTGGAGTTCATCACGTCAAACTCTCCAGCACAGACAGAGTCACCTAAAGCAAGCTGCCCAAGGACCATATCCAGATGGCTTTGGATTACCTCCACAAGCACTCTGGGCAACTTGTTCAAGTGCTCTGGTAAAAAGTTAATTTCCATCTCCAATTCAAAAATTCAGTGCTTTAGCTTGTTGGTTATTATTTTTTGTCACAAATTAACAGGTTCATTCAAACCAGCAAAAACAGTGCAATGGAAAACATTAAAGATTGTTTATAATATGAAGGAATTTATGATACAAAGTAATATATTGTTAGGAGTAGGGGAGTAAAAGTATTCTCATATGTGCACATAAAGCATCTGTTCAGTCATGAATGGAAGAAGAAATTTTACTTTACAGGGATACCTGAGCTTCTTCCTGTTGCTTCTTCAGTTGTTCCAGCATCTGCTGAAATTCTGCCTCTTTCTGCTCTGCTTCTTCCATTGTTGCTTGATTCTGTTCTTCATAGGCCATGGCAACCACAGCCAGGATCAGGTTGATCAGGTAGAAAGAGCCCAAGAAAATGACCAAAACAAAAAATATCATGTATGTTTTGCCAGCAGCACGAAGGGTCTGGAGAAAAAGAGAAAATACACTTTTTTAACAGACTTTAAATACTGTTGCATAATAAATTAGCCTCTGTGTTATAATTTAGAAATACATTATAAGATTGGCTTATGTTAGCACAAGATTCTTTAGTTACTTTTTCCTTATAGAAAAAATACTGTATCTTGGATACATATGAAAAAGTTTTGTGTCTACTATTGTCAAAGTAAATCCAATTCTGAATACTTGAACTTATACCAATAAGAATCTATATATCTACATTACAGCCTTTAAATTTAACAGTAGGTGGGGCCACTGATCAGCACCTTACCTTCTTGTCTCATCAGTCCCAAACTACACTCCCACAAAAAATATTGCATTATTCAAAATATTACATTGGACAAAATTACTGTCTTCCAGGTACGGATATGTGTAGTTCAGGGACAAGATGTAACCTTTTCAAACAAAACTTTTTTGTACTACATTGAAGATCAATTTAACATAGCATCTATTTACAGCATGTTTGGGTAAGAAATTTTAACAACTTAAGTTCGTTTATTCATTTGGGTAAACAAACAATAATGCTTAACCATCTTCATAAAATAGCAGCTATTCCTTATTACGTATTTAAGAAGCACATGGGATTCTAAACCATGAATAAGGGTCTTATTGCTTTAGACAATAGTTTACATATATGAAATTAAAGATGATTTCTGTTCCAAAGGCCTTAGGGACAAGTGAATGAAAATAACTATGCAAGTACTATGTAGTAATGGTATTGGTGATGGTGCTGTTTATTTTAATAAGTCCTCACCAGCTGGTAAAGATTCTCCCAAAAGTCCTGAGTCATCAATCGAAACAGTGACAAGAATGCCCAACTGAATGTATCAAAACTTGTGTAGCCATAATTGGGGTTTCTACCAGCTTTCACACATATATATCCTTCTGGGCATTGACTACAAAAGAAGAGGAAATGCTATTTTTAACAACTACTCTACATTATGATATGCTGCAGTAAAACAAAATTGTTCAGGAGTACCAGTTGCTAACAAAATTATGAATAAGTGAAACGTTATTCTACATACTTAAGATAAAAACATATAGCATATTATTTTTCACTTTTTAATTCCACTTCCTAATAATATTTCAATGCTATAATAATATAACTAATAGCATTCTACCCTTCCCCACAATTTGTCATAACACATCTCCACCAGGACAAGAGAAGAACATCAAGTAGCATGGCTGATAAACAGTTGTCAGCAAGCTGGCAGCAACATTTATGCACAGATCATTCATATGGTTACCTTTACAAAAGTAGCCTGAGAGGCTGATGGAAGTGCCTGTGTAAATTCAAATCACAGAGATGGTTGTATTTAGGTATAGCTTTAAATGCAAAACACTGGTAATTTGCAATTCTACAGTACACTTGATATTAAAGTTGACTACCTAAGCTATTCTAAGTAGCTAATTATTTTTCTTTGATGCATAACGAAAAATGATGATAATTTTCTTACCCTGCATCTGAGCTATTGCCACACAGTAGTGCATCATTTTGTCCTTCCAAGAAGTAGAAATGACCTGTTTAAAAAAAAAATCAAAAGGGTGATGAGAAAGATAATATTTATGCCTCATGGAAATTGAGCAATTATATAGACTTTTACACTTGAAGGAAATTAGCAGAGCTAACAAAATGTTCAACTGCAATATATAGTGGTTAGGAATTAAAAAAAGCATGGAAAGTACTGTTTTGACAGGCACATTACTTTCTACAGGATCTTAAAGTTAGCCTGTCCTTAGAAAACAGCAAGTTAGCTATACAGTTAATTCTTAGCAACCTAACCAAATTATAAGAAACAATAGGTGGAATACCAAATTGTGTATGTTAGCAAATCCAAAAAATACCAGGAAAATGAGGCAAAGGATGAGGGCAATTCTCTGCCTTCATTCATGCATTTTGATACATAAGATTTAGTATTATTCACTTATAATTATTCAATACATATTATTTTATTCAAGTATTCCTTGGAAAAAACCTGAAATACTAGGGAAGAGATTTTTTTCCCTGTATTCAGCACCAATGAGGCCACACCTCGAGTGCTGTGTCCAGTTCTGGGCCCCTCAGTTCAGGAATGGTATTGAGGTGCTGGAGCATGTCTAGAGAAGGACAGTGAGGCTGGTGAAGGGTGTGGGGCACAAGTCCTGAGGAGCAGCTGAGGGAGCTGGGGGTGTTTAGCCTGGAGAACAGAAGGATCAGGGGAGGCCTTGTCAGTCTCTACAACTCCCTGGAAGGATTTTGTAGCCATGTGGGGGTCGGTTTCTTCTCCCAGGCAACCAGCTACAGGATGAGAGGACACAGCCTTAAGGCTGTGCCAGAGAAGGTTTAGGTTCTTCACAGAAAGGGTGATTAAACATTGGAATGGGCTGCCCAGGAGGTGGTGGAGTCACTGTCCCTGGGGGTGTTTAAGGAAAGACTGAACGTGGCACTCACTACCATGGTCTAGTTGACAAGGTGGTGTTTGGTCATAGGTTGGACTTGATGATCTCAAAAGTCTTTTCCAACCTAGTTGATTCTGTAATAACACAACATGCTCAAGAAATTTCTAATTGCATCTTGATTTGAGCAGCTGGGGGAGAAACCAAGCTTTTATTGTACATTACACAAAACCACAAAATTCCATAGAAGAGGAATGTACTTGAACATCTAGGCTAACTATTAAGATGATTGTAAAATATAATTTAAAGAGATAGAAGGCCTAAAGGCCCCTAACACATTCTTCTATTTTATTTTATTTTTCCTTCTTTGCAGCAGAAAGGGAAACACATTTTGCCATCAATCCCTAGTTTGGGATTCTTAGGGTAAAATGGGAATCTCTAATGGAGATTTTTGGGTCAGGTGGCACATTAAGCTAAAGTTGCCAGAATTAGGTATGTTCTGGCTGTTCTCAGGAAGCAGATGGTTCCATGAGATTCACTGCCAGCTGGCATGGACTAGCTTAGCAGGCATGAACTAACTGAGGGCTAATGATAAACAGACAAGCAGGGAATTGCAACCAGTTCCTACTGACAACTTCTACTCTGTCACCACCAGTATACGATAGAGGCAGCATAAAATCTGCTTATTTTAAAGAGAGAGAGAAATTACATCCACTATTTATGTATCTGCAATTCTAGTCTCAGATATCATATAAGAAATCAGTGGATTTTCAGACATTCTGGTGATCACACAGTCAGACCCTGTGAAACATCTGACCCCTACTTAAAAAGAAGTTTAAAGATGCAAAAAGGCTCCAAGAAGAACTTGCAAAACTGTCTGTGGGCCTAATTCACACTCTTATGTGGCACAGCTCCACTTTCAGTCCACTTCTTTAGAAAACACTTAAATAAGATTTTTTTTTAAATACAAAAATGATAATGATTCAGTAATAAAAATAGTAAATATGAGTTTGTAGAAAATATGCCAGATACAAAACTATTCCTGTCTCCTGCCAGTTTAGGAACAGAACTGTCATGGGTACAAGTCCTACATGGCACTTCCAGGTACAAATAAAGGAGATATGTTCTGACTGGAAATATCATAAAATACTTGAAAAAAGTTCTTAGAGAGCAGTTGCCAGTGACCCAGCGTCAATTCATAAGGGCATCTCTCTGAAGATCTCCCAGGTATCTGTGCTAGACTTGGTTTTCTAAGAAGTTTCATTACCAACTCAGGACATGAAACAATAGGAAAAAAATGCATCAAGTATTCTGAAGACATTAAGCTTGGAGAAAAGGGATTCGAAATTTAGAATGACCTTTACAAATTGACAAGTTGGTCCAAAAGCAATTGGATTTATTCCAATAGAGACAAGTGGAAAATGCTACACTTGTCAAGGCAAAATCAAATACGTAAATACAAAATAGTCAGGATGTGGCCACAGCCACCACTGCACAAAAAGATGCAATACCTGTCACAAAGTACAAATTGACTGCAAATCAACAATACAGTGATGACATAAAAATGAGGTAATTTTGATGTGTGTTAATAGGAATGTTGTAAGAATGGCATGAGGGATAGAATCAATCAGAAGCGACTGCTGGAGGAGTTCGTACCCAATTTAAGGATCTCATAAAAAACCCCAAGCAAACAAGAACTGTACAAAAAAAGGCAAAAGAAAAACAATAACAAGAAAAAAATGCCAGACTAATTGGAAAGATTCCAAAAAAAGAAAAAAAAGAAGAAAATAGGTATAAAAAATGCAAAGCAGAAAATAGGATTGCTTCGCTTAGGAAAGACCAGAAATACAGAGGATAAGAGTTTTTAAACTGCATAAAGACTAATACAAAAGTAGTCTATGATTATCTTAGTTCTAAGTCCACAGCAGATGTAGTAATATATTCAATCTGAAATTAGGAAAATGTAGGTCAGATATTTAGAAAAAAAACTTTCTATTTGTGTGACATAGTACCAGAAACAACTAAAGTGGAATAGAATGCAATCTGTTCTTCAGATGGCTTTAAGAATAGGTTATCATGCAAAATTTCTGCATGACATTTGTATATTTCAAGCATGCTGAGATGATAAGTATATTAAAAGATTATAAGGCAAAGAGACTTGGATCCAAACGCATTTAGTTCTTAAACTGAGGTTTCCTAACTTTCAGTGATATAGTCACCAGTTAAAATGTTTATACAGACTTTATTAAAAACCTATTATGCCTAGTAATGAACACATTAAATATACTAAATACACTAAAATAAATAGAAGAGGCTGAACAGATAAATGGGAGAGATTAACAATACTATTATGAAAGACAAAATAGCAATCTACTATAGATACATTCAGAATTGTTCTATCTGAATTTTTAAACAAGTTTTGTTAATGCAATACTAACATTAACTACCTAAAATGGTGGAAATAGTGTATTATGGGGTACAGTACAGGAAAAAATGCTCATTTCTTGATTTTCCAAAGATAAAAAATGAATTAAAAGACAGAAATATGGAATCTACTTCTTATTCTGCAAGAAAGATGAGATAAATCACCAGTATTCTCTTAAAGCTGTGTCTGTGCTGTGCAAGGGCACGTGCTGCAGACACCCAACTCCAGAAGGAACAATGTAGCTTCATTTACATGGCTCTGGCAGGATTCTTGGGCTAGCTGATGTTCAGAAGTTGGCTTATGATACTGGGCACCATCTTGCACTAACCTAGCTATTACATTTCAGATCCCATGTTAGGACTGTCACACTATTTCAGGAGGCTTGAAGCTAGCACAGAAATTTCTGGTTTATGCTGCAATGTGATTTTACTCTAAAAGCCATATTTAGAAAAGGTAAAAAGCTATTTTGCTATCCAGTGTAATATTATGAATATGTTAAATTATATAATGACTGTGCTTTTATTTACTAGAGAAAAATGAGTGCTTTTATGTTTCTTGGCCAGATTATACACACTTTTAAAGGCAAGGGAAAGATACTGATGTTCTCAAATCTGTTTAAATCAATACCAGAAAATCAATGCAGTAGATGATATAATTAACTCTTACTTTTGTCTTCGATGTACTCATCCCAGTTAAATGTTGTCATTGTTGCATTAATGAATGTACCATTTTCACCTATAGAGCTATTAAAGATGGAAATAACAGTTGTTTCGAAAGTAGAATTGTCTGGAGGCCACTGCAGGCATTTATTCCTCAAGTTGCCCATGAACAGCTGCAGCCCTATTAGTGCAAATACACTCAGACAAAACACAGTCAGGATCATCACATCGGAGAGCTTCTTCACAGACTGAATCAGGGCTCCTACAATAGTCTTCAGGCCTGCAAAGAGATAAGATTTTTATTATGATGTTAAACAGAAACTAAAAACACACAAAAAATCATGTGACTTTTTTCCTGATAAAGATTTCATGCAAAAAGACTAGTAATTTGTGACACAATAATTTTAATGAAAAGCCTGATTATTTGGAAAGATGAATGAAAATATGTAAGTTTATACTTATTTCATAGTATACAAAAAAAAAAAGTAGATAATACCAAACACATTGCTTGTGCCAAAACAAGTGATTTTATTATTCATGCTATATCTCAACCCTACATAGAATAGCATTGTTTGCTTTTGCTGATGCTTCTTGCCCAAACCTTTCTTTTATGAACCTTTTGCAATGTATTCTATATTAGTAACCCCATTGTAAAGACATTATATGTGAATATTCAAATGATACAATAATAGTCTTCTTACAGTGTAAGAGGGGTGATGGTTTGGAGAAGAAAGACATCTTTAAAACGATACCCCATGCATAGCCCATGCTATCCTTTAGAGTTTAATTTTTTAGACATAACTTAAAACTGAATTACATTGCTGTATCAAGTGCCTTCAATTAATGAGAAAATTTGCATCAGTATCAAAGCTTAAAATTAACTTTTATTTAAAACATGTAAAGGAAAGCTTGATGTCATAAGATGCAAATCACATAGGCTGTTTACTGCAAATATCTCATGCAAGAATTTGTTAAACTCAAAGGCTGATTTTTTTTTTAGAAGAAAATAAAACTAAATACAAGCACGAATCAATTTAAATAAAATTACATGTCTTGATTCGTGCTTTTTTGGTTTGTTGACAATGTGTAGCAAAGAAGGCTTATGCTTTAAAAATGAGTACAGCCTTTGTAGAACAAAAGTCAGCCTCGGTGTTTAACCTCGCTCTCACCTGGAATGACTGATATTGTTTTCAAAGCTCGGAGAACTCTGAATGTTCTCAACGCTGAGACATTGCCCAGGTCCACAAACTCTGTCACATATCTGTAATAGGGGAGTTCACACACAAACACAATGACAGCACACAAATAACAGTTGGAGATACGAGGGGCCTAACACCTTACACCAACTACTTCTTACCTGGAATTACAGAAATAGTTTTCAAAGCTCTCAATACTCTGAAAGTTCGAAGAGCTGAAACATTGCCTAGGTTTACAAATTCTGTTACATACCTGTAGGATTAAATCACAATTACTCAGAATTGAGGCAGATTTTATTCTATTTGCTTGGGTCTTTGAGCAAGACCTTTTCACCGTTCACTGTATTTTGCCTGTGTTATAAATGTGCTTCTGGCCATAAAATTAAATTAAGTTTTATCATAATAAACCACATTGACTTGATGTTTGAAAACTAATCTGGTCAGCTATTAGCAGGAAGTCAAAAGGATTCCTTTAATTCTGGTATGCAGAAAGGAGACGAGATATGAACAGTTCAGGATGATGGCATTCACAATCCTAACGGGCTGGCACACCGTGCTGGCCTCTGCAGCACATGCTTGGCTAGAAATACTAAAATGTGTAAAAGAGGTAGAAGAAACATATTGAAACTGCGGGAAGTCCAGGCTCCAAATATTCTGGCTGACAAGATACGAGGCAATTTTTAGTCACTAATCTCATGCTACCAAAAAGAATTTTTATTAAAAAAAATAAGCAGAAGACTTACGCAAATGTGATGACAGTGAAATCTAGCCAATTCCATGGATCTCGGAGAAATGTAAAATCTTCTAAACAGAAGCCCCTTGCAAGAATTTTAATAAGTGATTCAAAGGTATAAATTCCAGTGAATGTGTATCTGAGGAAAATATGCAAGACAGAGTTTATAGATCACATTATCTTCGAAATTTATGCTCTCTAGTTGTTTTACTCTCATTTTCTTCTCTTTAAGTGGTATAAGAAATAATGACAGTTACAACCAACTTTAACACATGCATAAGTTATACCAGATGGAAAGAGGAATGAAATTAGGATTAAAAAACTGATAACCCATATCTTAAATTCAACTCCTATAATCTATACAATAAGACAGATGCAAAATTCCCAATTACTTCACTGGTGCATGTTTATGTCCAGTCTAAATCCATGTTATAACAAAACACACAGACGGATTATGTTAGGATTTTAGAATTTTCTTTCAGGCTAAAAATTCCTTTCTCCAATGTTATTTTTATGCTGAAATGTTGCTTATTACTAAGAGCTGTCGAGTTTCAACCCTCACCAGTCCTCTTTCCTCTTGTAACTGTGTTACAGAGTAGGTATAGCCAGTACTTCACCTCCAGCAAGACAGACGTAGTACTGGAATCAAACAAGTGCAAGAACAACAAAAAAAATTTACAAATGCCAATAAAATTCAGGTACTCATTTTGACTAAAAAATGTAGTTGAAATGTAAATTGAAAAAATCTTTCATTCCGGCATTCTGAGAAATTTAATCTTCTGTGTTCAAGTGATGTCATCCTGAAATTTAGTTTAATTTATATCTTTAATGAAAAGGAATTCAAATTAAACCGCTTAAAAAGCTTACTCTAACTGAGCCAACCTGAAAACAGTTTTCCAATACTTAAGTTTTCAGTTCAATTACTAAAGAATTTATTTCATGCACAACTTTACTCCACAGATGAGGACATGCATTGTAACTCTAAATGGCACAATACAGAGACATGAAGAAATATTAAAGCACCCAATCTTTATCATAAATATTTACTACATGCTAGATATCCTGAATACATACATATTCACACTGAACTCAAAATGAGAATGTCTTTGTTGACCTTAATAGCCCTGTGATTTCACTTTTGGTTACTGAAGATTTAATAGGTATGGATCAGCCCAAGCAGTAAGGAATGAAGAAGCAGCAGAAAGGAAGAACCAAGAACAGTTTCACACTGTGGCCTGTGGCCTTGGAACTGTCATTGCATATTGGCACCTTGCAGCTGACATCCTACTGGACCAATTAGCCAAGTTGACATCATATTGCACCAATGATTACCTAGCCATTTCAATCGTTTTTTACAGCTTATTTTGCATACAAGTTTTATACTGTTACATTGATTTTGGTAATAGAAAGCTGCACTGTGATGAACACAGCCATCCATAAGATGATCTCCTTATCATATATAATGGTTATTATCATTATAAATAATGGTTATTGCAGTAGAGATGAAAGTGCATTTCCCTGTGCTCTTGCACAGACGCGACACAGAACGCAGTCAAAAATATTTATAATCCACTTTTTCTGTATGATCATAAGGACAGTTTTTCTTATATTTCCCATGTAGTGCTGCAAACAGAGGAAGGACATAAAAGAACTTATCATGAGACACTTATATGTGTTTAATGTTACAGCAAACTAGCATCAGAATAGCTGTCGAAAGGATATCCCAACAAGGTAGCTGCTGCCAGTGGAAGCCATCCCAATATAAAATAATTTACAGCAGTTTATTTCTGATTACTGGATATTATTCAGAGAAAACCCATTTAACTTACTCTACATTCTTTGTCCAGTCTGGAGGGTTACTCATGGTCATGAATACGCAGTTGGTCAAAATAGTGCACATGATAAGCATGCTGAATAATGTAGGCTAAGAGTTAAGGAACGTAAGCCAGGAAATCTCGTAAGAAGAGTTTTAAATAACACACTGCTTTGGTAGATTTTCACTATCAGGAGCAATGTATCCCTCCACTGCTTTTTTAATGGCCAGGGAAAAGCCCTGAATATGTTAAAGCTTTCATTCACTGCTTTATAGCTAGACGAGAACAATCATACACAAAAACTAGAAAATCTGAAAGATATTTTAAAAAGAGCCCCAACTCTGAATTATTTTTTCTTATTGAACAAAAATGTCAACATTTGAATGTCAACATATTAGCTTCTAATTTCATGGAATAACACAAAAAATATTTCTTTTAGATTATCTAGACAAATCTGATCTGCTTCATGCATGCAAAGTACTGAAAAATACATTTTCTTCACTTTTATGTTTTACCATAAAATTAGGCATGTATCAACATTTTTGCTTATCATTATGATACATTGAAAGCTACCTACCACATAGTAGGAGAGAACATAGGGAACTCCTGGTGAGAAAAGTATTTAATTGCTGTTTGTTTTATATATGACTTTTGTAATATAAATGCTGTTGGGAGGGGAAGGCACATGTGATTCCCAAAAAAAGAAATCCAAATAGAATTCCAGGTCGAAGTCATAAATAATTTCATTTATTTGAACAGAACCACTCTGAATCTACAACCTTTTACTCTCAGAACTGCTGGCATTCTTCTAAGATACAAAAATACAACCACCAAAATGAAAACCAGGCAGCTGAACCACAAAACGTCCACATGATGGCACCAACACCTCAAGCGACAGAAAGGACAAAGCTCGAGTTTGAGAACAGCTGCAGGTTCCTGTGGTGCTCCTAAACAGAAATCTGAATATAATGGAGTGAGAAGTACTGTGAGGTTCCCCTTGCAAACTTCTCTTTGCATGTCTACATTAATTTAAAAAGCCTTCAAGTGATGATAAATACCTCTGCCTTCTGAACTGTCAAAAACCTGTGGTATTACTTTCAACAGTTCTTTGGGTTTTCATTTGCACAATAAATATATATTAAATCCTTTACTGAGAACCTAGCTTCTCTTTATGTAATTCATATATGACCAGAGCAAAACAGAAAGGAATAAATTTTTAAAAACATAAAAAAACACACTACAAGTGTTTCACCAGCCTGTACTTTCCATAGGCTTTCGAAATCCTTTTTGATGAAATGTTTTCTTAGAGTTGCAAATCCTCACTACACTTTCATTAGTGGAAAAATAACTATTATGTACCTTACCATAAATTTAAACAACGTGTTTAAGCATTCTGACTTTGGTGACTAGGTCTTCACCAACACCTCAGTCCCACAATCTTCTGTTGTTCCACATAACTCAGCAATGCTCCAGAATATGGGAAAGAATGTCATGTAATTGAAAAATAATTATTTGTAGTGGCACCTGTAGCAAGCCAGTTGAAAAGAGGCTATGTAGTATCATGATCATTTTGGAAGTCATTCGTAGACTAGCCATTGATAACAACATCCAACACATACCAAGGGTTGTAATATCAGTCTTTCAGTATACCAAAGACTGAAAAAAATCCTTTCAAGATTTAGTCTACATAATCTTAGGATCCCTATATGCCATGCTAACACAAAAATACTTTCAGTGTGGTTATGTTAGATTTCTGTAAATACAAGTGTGCAAACATTTGTATTTGTTCTTTAAGTAAGATGACTTTCTGAAGTCAATGCCCTCATTGCTCATACTGGTATTTGGGACCAGACCAGTGGGATGCCTAATATAGTCAGCTATTAAAACACTGAAAAAGACAAAATAATAGTTAAGTAATTATAATAGTATAGCTTTTCAAATCTCTACCTGCAATGTGGAAATCTCATGACCTGCTTGAAGACTGAAATGAAAACATCAATAGGCTTATGAGTGTATAATGCAATAATGATCAAGAAGTAAAACAGACAGGTGAGATACATACAGGACTGAGAATGTATAAGAAAACAAGAAACCTAAGCTCTTTTATGAACCTATCTTTCTCCAAGTGTTATTTGAATCAGAAAATGAAAAGAAATAATGAAACCATATTTTCATTTAAATATTCATGCAAGCACAGGCCTGGGATCAAAGATTTGATTTTAATACACAGTGTCAGTGAAGAACTGAAAGTATTCTGAGCAACATATCTGCAGTTTATGAAAAATGTGGAGGAGGGGAAAAGATGAAAAAAAGATGTGATGGTAACAGAAAAAATAAAAGGGAAGGAAAAATTATGTGGGGGAAGAAAGAAGACACAGAAATTGTAAAGGACGATGACTGGTTGTCTGGCTTCTGGTATTACTATATTAGGAACCAGCCATGAACAGAAATGTAAAAGGAGAATGAGAAAAAGAACAGAGGACAGAAATAGTAGAGAGAAGAGGGGCAAAGCACTAGAGATCATATTGATCCTGGGACATGTGCCAGAGAATTATTTAAATACTAAGCAACATCTCATTCATTACTGTTTTAGACTAACCACTTGAAAAGGATATGAATGTACCAAAATCTTAATAGCTATTTTTCTAAGAGGATTGAAAGGAGTTAACATGTACAGGGCAGAGGTGGCACTGAATCGGAATATTGCCTTCCCTTTATTCAATACTATAAAGGTCTGGAAAAAGAAAAAGAGAATGAAGAATAACATTTAGAAGATACTGAGTTACAAACCCTGAATCATTTTCATTTTGTCATTAATCATATCTGGTCAATATCCTCTTCTCGCATTGACATAATCCCCTTGTCCAGTTTACACATTGTAGAGTCCAGCCAAATTACTATAAATAAAATTAAATGAACACTTAAATACATCTACTTAAAAATCATAAGTAATCCTGATATTGCTAGCTAGTAAACAGAGACAAGTATAAAAGTAATGTAGGTAATATTTGAAGAATTAGTAGACTTTTTGTACAGTATAATATATACACTGAGGTGTGTAACTGTAACCAAAATGAGAGACATTAAAATTTCAATCCCTAAATCAAATAACAACCATAAATTATCACATCAAAGTACTAAGACAAAAGTACCTCAAAGTGATCTAAATTTCAAGTGATCATGAAAATATGGAAATCAAAAGTGTTCAAGAACCAGTTTTTGAACATAACACTAATGTACTCAGTTTTTTTACTGTATTCTGAGAGTAATGTATTACTCCCCTTTTCAACTATTGCTTGTGATACTCCTGTACCTGCAAATCTATTTCCCTTGTCATACTTAACTTTCACCTAATACAGAATTCACTCTATTTACAGTATGCCTGTATTTTCACTCTCTCCACAGTTTCAGCAATGACTCGTGTATATTACCAACATTTAAAAAAGCATTTCTAAATGTAACAGTGTTCTTAAAATCCAGGAAATAAAGAAGAAAGCCTTTAAGGTTTGTTTTTTTTAAAATTATTTTGATTCCATATATCTGGGGAAAGTCCTATCTATTTCTATCATCTCTTCTTTCTACACTTGGATGGAAGTTTCATGCTTTTTGAAAGAAAGTGGTTCTAGATAGCATTGTGGCAGTCCTAGGAAGCCCAAAAGACACATACGGCATGCAGACCTGGAACACTGCCAGTGGCCATGACCTGCCTCAACTGGAATCAGAGGGCAGCATTTGTCAAGATAATGCTCTACTTTCTGAGCAGGTGTGGCAAATAGAGCAGCTGAAAACACAATGCCTCTCCCTGACTGAAATAATAAATTATAAATGATAAAAATTATATAAATGGTAAAAATCAGTGCTTCCCAACTTAACATATTTCCGTTCTCCCATACTTAGTGATTCTCAAGCTGCACTTTGATCATTTATTGTACAGGAGTCTGTAACATGTTCTTTACTACCATCATTTTTCAACTCTCTTACTATTATTCCTAAAGTCCATGAAAACAGGGCCTCTAATAATCAGAGTTCTTATGTTTTCTGTTCCCTTTCCTCCAATGAAGCCTCTGATGAAGTGTCATTTGTGTTACACTGACTCATCAAGTTATGCTAAAAAATGAAAATGGAGCCTGACCCAAACAATGATGTTCAAAAATATGCAAAGAACACTAGGAAAAATAATAGGAGAAATTATGATTGCAACACACAGCTTGAAGTCATGCTTCTCCTGCTGGAAACCACTATGCTTTTGGAAAAGAGCATGACAACTGCTATGCATTTCTCAATCAGGAACAAGCAATTCAGCAGGATTTTGCTTCACGTCCACACTTAATTGCAGAATTACACTTCTGGTTTCCAAAGCATGCTAATACATGCTCTAACTCTAGGATTTCTGGCATGGAATTTAGGTTTTTACTACTACAGAATGTGGAAAGAATTAAGGAAAGGAATCAGTACTTTGACCCAAATTCTATTTGCCTTTCAGACTTCAACAGGGTAAATCATTTGAGTAAAGGGAGCAGAACATGATATTTAATTGAAAATCTTGCTTTCAAATTTAACTCATGATTCTCCATACATAAATTGAGTTTTAGAAATTCTTCAATGAACACTTAAGGCACAACTAATTTTTTTTGAGCTGTTCTGCTTAGTTCCTCATGGTATGCCTATATTGCTATTGGTTCAACATTATTACTGATGGGGCATACCCCTAATTCCTCCAGGAAATATCTTCATTTGCATTTTTTCTCTTAGTTTGAGTTTGACTGAAAACTTTTCTTGGGGTTTTTCTTCATTTTTCTTTGAAGCAGTTTCTTCACTTTCATGGGTTTTGCTTTTTAATTCACTTGTTTTAGTTAGCTAGCTAGTTTCAACAGGAAAGAAAAGAAAGCAGGAGAAAAAAATTATGAAACGAGAAAAAAAAGATTTATTTCTTCTTTACTAGTAGAATCATGAAAGTGCAATACATTTGATGCCAAAATCAAAGGGACTTAAAATCTGGAGGAAACCCAAGGCCATCTGGACACTAGTCTAAAGTTCAACACTTTAGTGCTGGCCACAGCAGTTGTTGTTACTTTAAATCAAAGCAAATATGTGGACTTACTCTTTTTTTAAATTAACATCTCTACAAAAATATTTTTTTTAATTATGTAACATTCTGTCAACACTCCAAGTGCAATTGCTACCTCCTCTTTATTTATGTCCCTCTTTTAAACACCTCCTCTTTGAAAACAATCATAGAACAAAATAGAACTGGATTTTTTCAGAAAATGTTTTCACCCAGACTAAGTTGGATATATGATGCCTCTACAGAGTAAATATGGATGAGGATGATCATCATCATGTCCTGAGAAATTACCTTTACATACTTCCCTATCCTTCCCAGTGACAAGAGAATGCAACCTAAACTTCCCACAACTGTGAAGAAATCCAGTAAGAAGATGTCTAGCTACCTTTGATATGGGTTTCATATTGAAGACCTGCTCCTTTCACAACTATAATACAGCAATTTGTAGTTATTCTAAAGATAACCTCTGTGCTGCGACTTCAATTCTCCTGTGTGTAAACCACTGAAAGGTACAGGTTTTTATAAAATGCCAGGTTAATAAAAAAAAAATCTAAGTGCACCTCTATGGATGTATGAGGTCCCACAAACTTGCTTTACTAATTTCTTTAGTAACTGTAAGAACTACCGTTCTTGAAATGGAGATTTCTGCCAATCACATCAGGTGTTGGGGAAATTGTTATATGGAAGAGCTGGGTCAAAAATATAGAAATACTATGTCTTTGAAGGATTCTTTGTTATTTATTCTTCTTAAAGTCTAATAGAAATATACAACACACTCACTTTTTTATTGATATAATATGGGTCCAGGTCTTCCAAGGGCTCGGACACCATTCCTGGAGGTATGTCGCCGTAAATAAATGGCAGTGTCTTTCCTGCCTCCAAGTCACTGTTTGGCTTCGGGCCATCTTCATCATCATCATCTTTGCGTTCTTGTTTGGATTTTTTAGCTTTCTCTTCATTGATACGCTGTTCAATAGCTGCAAGTGATTCTCTTGTGAAATAGCGGAAGCTGTCGGGTCCTGGTGGTACCAGCACTGATTGTGCCATCTTTTCATCCTGCACCTCTTAATTACTGTTTAGCCTCTCTCATAAAAAAGTGCTAAAAATATAAAAACACAGAAAAAATTTAGAGCAACACAGCTACAAACAATGTAAAGTACTATACCATCACAGAATTTTGTGTGGGATATTTTGTTAAAATCAGTAATTATCATCCAAGAGGAGGCTGCTGTGAAACGAATTTTTAAATTTGTTTTTATTTCAAGACAAACCATTTTCCTTTGCAGCTTTCCTCTTAGAGTTGTCTTGGAGGTATCAATTCTTAAAACATTTAGTTTAAAATTCACTTAGTGTTTGCACCAATAGCTTGTCAACTCTACAGGCTTATAAAAAAAGTCACATGCAATGCAATAACATCTTTTGCCTTTATCAAGGATAATGTTATTCATTCCAGTGAATAAAGTAGGAGATATTTTCCACTGCATTCAGTCTGAGGAATCAACAGTTCTGACGTGTTTGGTTCAGTGTTGAGGAGTGAGACTCCAGACAATGCAGCTCCTTATTATCCTGAAAGCTGCATCTTGGACCAATCCTCCCTCTAGCTATATGGACCAGAAACTACTCTTAGAATCTACACTTGCCGCGTAAGGCCAGAAGGATCAGTTGAAAGCAATACAAGATGCTCCTTCTCTTTGAGTACAAATATGCTGCCTTTGCAGAGCTGCCAGCTCAGGAAACAAGGTTCAGGCATAAGCACCTGCATTCAGATCCCCTGCCTGGCAACACACTGTGCACTGGAAGAATTGCTGAATTAAACAAAAATGATTTTTAGTCATTAAATACTGCACTTAGATCTTTTATGTCTGATATCATATCAATTATATATATTTCTCACAACTTTCACTAGGAAGAGCAGGACCATCTCTTCTTAATGTGTCAGGCAGTTCAATTAAAAAGAACAAGTGGAAAATATTCTCAACACAAATACTTGGATCTGAAATTGCAAACAGGATCTCTGCTGTAGCCTACAAGAATTTTTCTCAAGAGTCCTTCTGAGTAAGCACATTAAAAATATAGCAAATGTAATAAAGTAACAAATTCTGAGTAAGACAATATACCCAAGAACAGTTTTCAGATTAAAACGATACAACAGTTTGAATACAATCAGTCTGATCCTATTTTACTCTCACTTAGCACACATACTCCAGCACAGCCGCAACAAATTCGTATTTTTGAAGGCAGCTAAATAAGCTGCAACATGATGCTTTCTCCTCCTTTTCAACCATATTCACGCAGCCACTTACACCTACACAAACATCCACAAACATCCCAACTCCTGCAGGTCTCCCGGCGAGCAGGCTCTTCCACTGCAGGCAAAGGCACCTGGTGCAGTCAGTCATGAACGGTCTGTACCAAACTGCCGCTGGAAGCTGCACTGACTACTAGCAGCAGAAGGGTCCATTAGGAAAATGAAAGTGGTCCCGCAGCAGAATTCTGTTAAGATTTTATTTTTAATAACAGAAGGAAAAAAGAAAAGAAAAGCATCATTCTGTTTTAATACTGCAGGAAACAATTAAAAATTCATTACCAGTGAAGAATCTTGCACATATGTGGGTTTGGAATGGCACCAGGGGAAGACTGCAGCTAAAATTCCATCATGTCTTTTCCTTTTTCTTTTTTTCCTTTTTTTTTTTTTTTTTTTGATCCTCCTTTTACAGACCACACCTAACTTCCTGCTGAAGGATCCTGGTTATTGAAGTAAAATCTGGCATTTCCTCTGTGAGCCTACCAAGTGTTGTAACTCTTTTTACCAGTAGATGGTACTGATATATACCCATAAATTCTTCTCAGAAATGGTAAAGAATATTTGCATGCTTGAACACTTGCTTAAACAGAGACTCTTGGACTAAAATACACGATTTTATGTAACCAGTCAAGTCTCAAGATTCTCAAAAATTATTTTGAATACATAGCAGCTACTGCTGATGTGACCATAGCTCTTAAAACTGTGAAGGTGGGATAGAAAGAAAGTAGGAGGGATAGCAAAGTAAGAGAAATCAAAAAATGGAGGTTACACAGGCAGAGTACAACCAAAGCAATTGCGAAACTGTATTATCAGCAGTCTGGATTATTTTAAGCTATAGGTTGTGTAAATATTCAGAAATAAATGCATGCAATATGTTCAAAGTGCATTGTTTCTAAATGCAGATAAGCCAGCACCGGGAGGGAAGGAGGGCACTTGTGAGTGTTCACTGCAGTGTCGAGTTCCTGTGCAGAAGTCATCTATTCTTGCTCCCTGCTGCAGCAGGTGGTTGGGAGCACAGTAACCCCCTCTCTGTGGCAAATCAGTAAGACACCCCCTTCAGGCACCACTCCACTGAAACACCATCCTACTTCCTTCCACTCTTCTGCTTGTTCTGTATTTTCCATGCTTACATGGAAACATTATTTTGCTTGATATTCATACTTTTTTTCCCGTTGCACCAATAAAAATTTTTTACCTCTCTTCTACCTCACCATCGACCTTCTGCCCTTCCCTCCTTCTTTCACATGTACTCAAGTCTCTTCCAACCTTCTCAAGGAAGACCCGTTGTTGTACCTATACGTTCAGACCCTCTGTCATTTACCCTCTGCTGTCTCCTATCCTTCAGCCATGAAGAGGACCAAAAAAAAAAAAAAGGTGTGGAAAGTAATTAAAAGCAAAAGGTCAGTCTAAAGTGAGAGATGTTGGAGAAGGAATGAATAGAGTAGCCAAAGAAATGTCACTGTGGCTTTGAAAAACAGACAATGAAGAGAGGGAAAAATACTGATAGTTTGTTCCTTTTGTAATTGTGGTGAGAGAATGAAGAGTTTGACTTGGTCAAAATAAGGTTTTAGACATTTTCAGCAACTAAGATTAAATGTGCCAAATGAAAACGATAACTGAACCACACCAAAAGTATTGATTTGGTTTTGATTCATTTACACATTACACAATATTTTAAAATAATGCTAATGGCCTTTTTAGAAAAGTGTTTCATTCATTAGGGTTTTCCATTTTCACAGATGATTCAAAGAAATCAACAAAAAGTTCACAAATAATTCCATGTAACCAATTTTTTTGGTTAAGAAGCTTTGGATGAAAACTTCTGGCTGGCTCTAATTAGGACTACAGTTTACTTGGGGCTGTTCTGAAGTCTCAAAATAAGAGGATTGTGAGACAACACAGATCCACAGGACGACTAGAGGAGCTATCCTCTACTAGAGCTTCTATCTACAAAAGCATTTTGATTATTTATTTGTATGGATAGGCAACTGCTTATGTGTGAAAGTTACAGTAAATCAAGTACCTGAAAAGCTGGGCTAATTCACACAATATGGAAAAGGAGCTTCATTCTTCCATTAGTAATATATTAAATTAAAGCATCTGATTATTTGTTTCTTATCGTAAGGGTCTGAAACTACCAGAAATCTCAATTTGATTTCCACCAGTACAATACAATCTACATGCATAGTGTTAGGAAGGACAGTGAAAAGAGAAGACAAAAAGGAAATAGCCAGGGGACATTGTATCCCATTGCCTTAGAGGCTTGAGTCTACAGCCTAACTAGATGAACAAGTATTTTAGTGAGACAGGCTAGACAGGAAATGCAGTATCATCTTTGCAGTCTAAAAGAGAAATATATACTTCTAAAGAGGAGAAAACAGTAATACATCTAGAGAAGCTTGCAACAATCCTTAAAATACATTAAAATAATTAGATAGTAAACATAGCTATAGTAAATGTAACAGATAGAATTATTAGAGACAGAAAGGGAAAATTAATAAAATGAATAGCAAATATCACTCAAAACCCAGTCCAACATAGCCTATATTTAAGAACTATTGTGTGAACATGGTCAAAATTTACCTAAAACACAAATATGAAATAAGAATGGCAATTCCGATAATAAGTAACTTCCAACTGCTCTCTACTTCCCACCTACAGCCATGGGTACATTTAATGAACAATTTTATCACTTATGGTATCCATCTTCCCTCTACTGTGGCATGTGTAAAGGCTTGAAGTGGACCTTGTCCTTTAATCATCTGGTGAAACACATGGCTCATAGAAAGGGTAGAGGTGAAGAAGTGTTCAGTGTGATATGTAAAGAAACTCTGCATGAGAGTGGATGATTTTGGACAGGACAGAGACAAGAGAAATCTCCAAATCTTTTCCTGACATCCTAGGAGCCCTCATCTACAGACAATCCTGATTAATAAAATCAGAAGGAAAATAAGATTACCAGTTTCTTCTCAGAAATCTGTAAAAACTAACTGTCTTTGTTCAATGGCAAAGCAGAGCATCAAAATGCACAACTGGCAACTTGCCATCATCCTCTGGTTCTGTGATCGTTTCACTCTCAGCTCTGTGTCCCTGTACTACATTAGATTGTCCCTAAGTGCATGACTTTTCATTTATAGTTCTGAGTTTCATCTCGTTCCAGTAACACCAGTCATCAAGCCCATCTAGTCCTTTCTGTATAATAGATTGCTCAGTCTTTGACACTGCCTTCCAACTTTGTGATAGGAGCAAATTACACTGGCATATTTCCACTTCCTTGCTGAAACAATAAATTAAACTTTAAATAAAATATGTCCCAAAATTATAATAGTGGCAAGCAACTTTGACCAAAGTGTAAGTTACTGTGACACTTGCTGTAGTTTGCAAAATATGTTAATACTACTCTAAGAACCTTAATCTTAAAATAAACCCATGAAGTTTATGCTCTAAAATGAAATACTATTTTACCTGAAAGAGCAAAAGAGATATAAGTGGAGCTTTTTCTTCTTGTAAATAGTATACATTTAATCAAATTCATTGAATCTAAAGAATTCCTGTCACTTCTTCCCCCCATGCTACTTAAAATACTTACTATACTACTAAATTATTCATGGTGATCTAGGTGACTGAGAAAGATGTTTGCTAGCTTTGAGATTACATGAAACTGGGAGGGCTACAAGTAAACAGGAGGATAGTATTAGAATTTAAAATGTCCTGACAAACAACAAAATGGGCTCAAAAAGTGATGCAATTCAAGATATAAAAGTTCTACATTTTATTCTTAGACAAGAATAAGTAACTGAAAAATTATAGGATAAGGAAGAACCCCACCAACAGATATGCAGGAAAAGATCTGGAGTACTTATTACATCACAAACCAAACATGAGTGAAAACTGTCAGTCTTACAAGAAAAAAGAAAAAGAAGTACTTGTGAACTGATCTACTCTTCTAACTGGAGCAGTATGTTCAACCTGGATATTTCAAAAAAATATGGAAATAATTCAGACCACAGAAATAAAACCTCCAAGGAAATGTAGAGTCCAAGAGGCCCTATATTTGAAAGCTTCCAAGGAAATGTAGGATTTGAGCTCTTTCTACCTTAATTTTGCATTGAAAAGATTGATTCAAGACACAATGGTTGTCTTTATACGTCCAAAAAGCTCTTCCAAGGAAGCAATGGAATTTGTTTTCTTTTTATCCAGCATACAGATAAACACATTGTAGGGTTAAACTGCAGCAAGAGGGTTTGTTAGGAAAACTTTTACCAGTGACAAAAGAGAATTAACAGAGTAGACACGTGACAATCTTTCAAAGACTTTAAGAAATGCTAGACCTTGGAAGAGAAAGATCAGTGGTATGAGTTTTGTAGCAAAACTGATCAGGATGAGAATCAAGAAACTTATAACAGGCCTTCACTGTTTTAGGGTCTTAGTAAGTGTAGGTTTCTCATTGTTTTGTGCTGCTTCATCTGTTATGTTTCTCCCTAGGCCTCAAGGGAGTAAGAGCTTATTGTTTATATACCAGAGAAGCAGAAAAAAAAGAGGGGTTGATTTCAATCACTGTGGGCTGAGAAAGTTCTTGAAGAGTTGGTGAGGGTGCAGGATAGAAAAAAATTACATCACATGCAAGAAATCCTAGGGATTTCTTTACAGAGAAAGGCACATGAGTGCCTATGGAAGCATTGGTGTGGAATAGGAGGGACCTGCTCCCAGTTTCTCTTTACTCACATCTGTCTCCTTCCAGTGCCTTCCTTTTCCCCTAGGTGGACAAAAAGGAATTAAAATAATTAAGTTCAGAAAAGCTCTATTAGTCCATTCTCTTACTTGCATCTCATGTTATTGCTATTCTTATACATGGGTAAAATAAATGGTGGAAATACTCTGTTGTGTCTCACAGGGCTGTCAGCACTCCACAGAACTGCAAAGATTATGTAACATGGGATTGCCCTGTTGGAAGGTGGAAGGTTTAGAGCTGGTGCAGTACCTCTGCTAAGATCTATGTTTTCACTGCTCCACTGCTGAAATTAGACAGCAAATAAACATCAGTTTTCCTGTGCTTGAGGCTTGTGTGTTTCATACAATGCTACACTGTCTGTTCAGTAGCCAGAGCTGGGACAGAGGTCCCTTCGTCCAATATCGATGTACTGAATTGTGCACTTCGAACAGTAGGTGTTCCTGCAAAACAAATCTTTCCAAATGGCTCTTAGAAGAGCTGTATAAAAATACAGCTTCCTACACATTTTCCAACATTTTAGATGGATGTATAACTAGCAAGTCACCTTTGAAAATGCAGTTACATGAAACCTTAAGCCAATATGAGATAGTGCTGTCAGAAAGGACAGCTGCATTTTCCACCCACTCTTACCCTGTTCGTTTCCCACTGTGTTGGCCTGAGCATTTCTGCACCTCTGCATTTTAGCCAGATCAGCTCACTGGTCTGGCTGAAAACTGTAAATAACTGGCGATTTCAAACAGATCAAAGAGCTGATCCACCACACTTCAGAAAAGAAATTAGGAGTCTTAAGATGCCCTCCCACTTCAGAGTGTAAAGGACTAGCTGACTACCTTCCATGTCTTCCAAATTTTAGTGTTTCACCTAAGTGCAAGCTCAAAAGGCCTAAGGCACCAGAGTATGAACGAATGGATTTCCAGAGCTTAAACAATGGAGCAGAACACGGCTCTAACAACTGTAGTCAACAAATACTGGCACAGATCCTGTACCTGGTGCACAACCCAGTATAAGCAGAATAAAGAGGCAAAAAGCGTTATTAAAATGCCTAAATGCTAGCAAACCTAAGGATCAAATTAGGTTACCAGTCCATTACAGCAGCCTCAGGATTGCTCTTCCAAGATCAGAAGGTGACCAGGATCAATTCCTATTGAATTTTCCTTTCAACATGGACATCGGGACAGTGTTTTAGGAAAAATGTGCAGAAAGGATCATATAATGTGAAAACAGATACACAAAGATCCATATTGGGAAGGTTTGGGGGTCTTTCAAATCAATTTCCTTACTCTCTTCTAAACTTATGTCAGGAAACTACCCCTAGGTCTCTGGCAAGATGTACTCCAAAGAAGTATGAAAAACACACTGGTAGAAATCAGTTGTTATCCTTACTTACTGTTAACCACTAACTGGCAATGACTTGCATTTGTTAAAATTAATCCATTTTCTTCTTTTATCAGAAATGTCCTTTGAACAATTGCTGATTTTCAATCAAACGTCAGTGCACGAATAAAAAAAGCTACTTGTCTTTCTAGATTAGAGGCCCTTAAATCCTTCCTTCTAGGATTAGACAATTTGGATTTTTCACTTGATGAAAATACCATTCTTCACTTTTTTTTTTAATACAGTGAGATAAACTTTCTGGCAGACTGCAATGAGCTCCTCCACTGCTCCCTGACCACAGGAAAAAACAAAGGCTGATTTACACCCAAGAAAGATTCAAAACAACAGTTCAAGTTTCCCTTGACAAAAAGAGAAGTACTGTCTCCAAATCAAACAGCAATGTGGGAAGACAATACAAGAGTATTCACCAAATCCCTAATGAAGCTGATTAAATGATTATGGCTTTTCAGCTATCTAGCTGCAGTGGGCTCTTCTTCAAATAAATCTTTGCCCTGATACCCATCGTGAGAAACTGTCCCCACAAGTAGAGTCTTGTGTGTCAGGCTAGAGACATACCCATTTTTAGTGTGCTTGTGTGGGGAGTGTATATACAATTCAAAGATGTAATGATAACAGAAATGCCATATGAATGGGATGAGCTAGATATTTCCAGATGCCTGAATAGGAGAATGTGCTGACTACTTATGCTGTTAATAAAACATGCTGTGATTTCTTTCCTGACAAACCAGAACTCAGAATTTAGCATTCCCAGTATGGGCATTATGTAAAGATGTTTAGAATGAAATCTCCAATTAATCTTAACTACAGCATGGCTGCAGAAAATTCATATATAATTTATATCCTTCTGGATACAAGGCACCAGGTAGATGGGAGATTCTAACATCCCCCTAACATCTGTCTAGAAGTTTTGGATGAACAACATAAATCACGATTCCGAACCTACTGACAGGCGATTGTGGAAAATACTCTGATTCCACTTTTATAGCCTCTTACTGTCTCCTGTTGCAAACACAACCTACGAACAAGACTGTGCCTTTCTAGTTACCGCTTACGTAAGCCCAGGTCAGGCTCCGACAGCGAAGCCGACAGTGAAGCTCCCCTCGAGCCAGGGACAAAGGGCCACGGACCGAGCCCTCCACCTCCATGAACTGCTGCGAGCAGCTTCCACTTCCACACAAAACACTTCCCCCCGCTCCGTGTAACCTGG
>VZRQ01004561.1:662318-674496 GCA_013397975.1 Machaerirhynchus nigripectus | reverse complement strand
AGACGTGGAGGGGGGTTGCTGTGGGGAACCCGCCCTTCAGAGCCACCAGCGAGGGACAGCGGAGCCCCGCCGGACGAGGTCCCTCCCCGCTGTCCCAAGAGCTGAGCTGAGCAGCGATGGAGCCAAAGTCAGGCTTTACCACCAGGGCGGGAAGAAACCGGGGGATCACCATCCCTCCTTCAGTTAAATTTGTGTACCGTCTGTACTGGATAGAGAGAGTCAGCCATGCTGCCTACTGCCTGCAGCCAGCCAATTCCCCTGCTCCGGGTGGGCGGGTGTGTTATGGGGCTTTTTTAAATAGGAAACGGTGACTGTAAAACCATAGAAACGGACCTGGGGAGTGGGGTGCTGGGACAGTTTTTACATCATCTCCACTCATTTCAAGCTGTTAGGATATTTTTGATTAAAAATAAACCTCATCCACTACATGCCAAAACCCCTGAGTTTTCACTTGTTACATATGAGAGGACATGAAGGGGTACATGTCCAGTTTGTAACTTTGCAAAATAAACAAAGAGAATCTGGACCTAAACGGAGCATTTTCTAAATAGGCTTGCAATTGCAAAGGTAGCTGACTAGTAACAAACACAATTGCCTCTTGAGAAACTTCCAAAGCCAAAACACAATAGGCATGGAAAGCGTGAGGACCATCCCACATGGGGGAAACAAATATCTCCATGGATAACAGATGAGAATTTCCCCCCCGGGAACTGTACTGACGCTGACAGGCTCCCTGCAGCTGCACAGCACCAGCTGCCAAGGGGATCCTGCAGGAGTTAATGCAGCTTGAAAGAAGCATTAACTCCCTGGATATCTATCAACCTTCAAGGGCAGGATGCCACAAAATGTTTCCTCATAAGCACTACTCATGCCCCTACTATGTAGCTGCACCTGGAAACATGTTAAGGTCTCTAAAGGAGATGGAATCACACACAAAAAAGCACAACTACAAAAAAGCACAACTACACAGCACAACTTCCTGTCTTATGCATGGTCCCCACCAGATTCCCTTTGCCACTGGAATGGAAGAGCTGGCTTTGTTTCAGTAAAGTGCCACTTCAAATAAACCAGAAGCAAAGTGGTTTCAGTGATTCTGGAAATTAAGTCGCAGACAAGGTCCCATATTTACTCTTAAATACTCTTTTCGTCTTATTATGGTTTATGGGTTAGCAGTCCTTACTGTATCCTTAGGGACAGAGTGCAGATGGGTCCAAGCCAGCTACTAGTTACAGGTTGTCATGTCTCATGCTGATTGCAGATGGGGCTGACAGTACTGCTTATTACTGAGATACTTGACCTTGACCCATCCTGTTTTCCCATTTTTTTTTTTTTTTTTGTTTCCCCCTTGCTTGGTTATGCCAAACTTGAAGTGCTGGGGCTAAAACTCTCCGTTTTTGCCTCAGACCAATTTTCGGAGGGAAGCTTCAACTCAAAGCAACTATTTCCAAGAAAAAAGCTACATATATATGTTTCCCCTTAAAATTTATAGCTGCCAATTTTCATAGCATGAATAAGTCACATTCTGAATTTTGGACTTTTTCTTTTGGGATGGTATCTACAATACTTGCCTAGAGTTGAAAATTTTGAAAAATTAGTTTGTGTGCATTTGAACGAACACCCCAGAGATTTAAAGGTGTGCATTACAAAGATAATGCATTTTTCTGTTAATGTTTCATTGTCCATCTGAGGGGATTTTTGTGCAGCTGAAGTCTGTCTTTGTGGACTCAGCTGACCCAGGAGCTGGAATGCTTTAATCTTTTTTTTCTATATCATTCTGTATGTTCGTTAATAAAGAAACCAAATCAAACAAGAAAAAGCCATAAAAACCCAGAAGGAAATACAGAAGGGAAAGGGGGCATTTAGGAAAAAAGGCAGACGTATCTCAGACAGAAGACCGGCAGCATAAGAAACCTCCAGGGAAATGATATGTGTAAGAACTGTCTGCCTGGATAAAGCAACTGTCTCAAAATTGGCTGCAGTAGTCCTGCAGGCTGGTTGGAGAGACAAGAAAAACTCAAAGACTTGTAGATTATTATGATCAAGAAATTCATCTAGGTTGATCAATTTGACCTCCAAGTAGAACAGGCTGGGAAACAGTCAAGGAAAAGGGAATCAGGGGAGCCAGCATAATGGGGCAAGCAGAGATAGGAGAAAGCAAAAAAGCTTTAGATGAATGGGCAAGAGAGGGAATAAAAACATGAGATAACTGGACTGGAATTAACTGGAAGGATGGACAAAAAGATGTGAAAATGAGTTTATAAAGGAATATAAAGGTGACAAGAGCTCTGTGAATATGTGTAAACGTATTCAATAACTCATTCATATGTGTATCAATATGGTCTCCCTAAAACTGTGTACAACCACTCCAATAAAAAGTGCCTATTACTGCAGGAAGAAGGACTGAAATGACAGCACAGAATTGAGATCTGCTTTAGTTTTGGTCCATTTGCCAGTAGACACTGTAATGCAATGTTCACTGTCTGATGTAGTATACAATATGGATGAGCTCTTAAAAGCAGTGAGATTTGTTTTGGAGGAGACTTCCTTGAATCGTTGGTGCTGCACAGGGATCAGGAGAAGTGACTAGTGGGAAGGGGGAAAAAAGGATGATAACTATGTGGGCAAAAAGCACTGTCCTTTGTGCAAGGTCTGTATGCTGTTTTGGAGAACTGGGCGTGCCACAAGTAGGCATCTGGCATCAGATGCTGTATCTATTGGCATCTGCGTCTAAGCCAATCTGAACTCCTTTCATATTCCTGGAGAAAAATAGGTCTTTTAAAAGGCAGTTCTTCTGACCTATTTCAGATATCTACCTTACAATGAGGCAAGTTGTGCCCTAGAAGTGCCTGTCTCTCTGGACTGACTAGAAGGAGCGAGGGGTGAGTACTCAGTACTGCCTGATAGCAGGCAATTCACTCCAACTGCTGTTTTCACAGGTGGCTACAAATCATATGTGTGATTTCTAGAATGTAAAGACAGCCTTAATTCAGTGTTCCACAACTGACTGCTTGATTCTGCCACTTACTAACACACTTCTAACATGATTTTTTAAATGTGAAGTATGTAGTGGATCCTTTTACTTCCACACCTCCTTAATATCAGCCACTTATTTTGCACCTGTTACCGTTGTTCCCATTTTGTGCTTTGAGAAGCAGAATCATGTGTGGTTTGGGAACCAGAATGATGTATGAAAATATTAGGGGTCTGTGTTCTGATAAATATTGACAGACACAGGGGGGAGAATTGAATGTTCCTGTTGTAGTACTTAACAATACATATTAATTACTGTAATTTTAATAGTTATTATGTATTAAATTTCTGCCAACTGTCCAAAGCTTCACACTACAGGCGTGTCTACAGCTGAGTAACTATGTATTTTAAATGAAGATGTCACCAGTGGGAGACACGTAAGGCTGGATGTATATTCAAAACTTGACAACCAAAAGGGAAAAATTAAACCAAACAGCATGAAATTAGATCCTATGATGAGTAATATGGTTGGTGATTTGTGCAGAACACAGCCAAATGGTTATATAGGATTTCCCAGACCATCATACAGGAACTGTTAGAAAACTTCAGAGCTGCATCCTCATCCCCTTCACGTCTGATGCAAAGGAAGAGAGCAAATATCATCACTACTCCCTGGTGACCTGACCAGCACATTTGTTTCCCTGGGTAATGAAAAGCTCAGTCAGATATATAACATTAGAAAGCATTAAACAAGTCTCTATTAAATTGAGAAGATTTTTTTTTTTTAATCTGAAAGGAAACAGAGTAGTTAATTGGCCCACAATTAAATAGAAATGCCATTAAAAAAATCCTGAAACAGTTTGCCAGGCCCAGTTTCTGTTTGCCTTTTATAGTGTCCTGAAAACATAGCTGTCATATCAAGACATAAACTGAGAGTATTCTGAACACTATAAAAACATCTTTATGGATCGATTTATCCTGAGGGACAAAGTGCCTATGGCTGACACGTGGTTAAGTAAGAGCAGGAAGGTAGTATCACTATTCCATCAAGAAACTTGAAAGGCCTGAGGGAGCAATGCAGATTCAGAAGTGTAGAATCAGAGGAGATGGTTAGGAGTGTTTATTCTGACATTCTGCACCGTGTGGATTATACCAGTCCCTTGATTTAAAATGAGTCAGATGGAACACACCAAATTCATGAGAAATCCTTAGGAAGTTACCTTATGGCAAAGTATTATTGCAATAACATGGGTGCCTTGTTTCATGTTTGGACATCACTTTCCTGGGTAGTAACGCTAAGAAAAAAAAAGGAGAAGTGGCACAGAGGTATGAAAATGTGCCAGAAATGGAAAGCTGAATACTTACATCATGTATCTGCCCAAAAATAATTTTTTTTTTATAGCTCCTGGTTGTTTTCATAAGAGGGAGAAAACAATTAACAGCTCTAAAGTTCAGACACTTTCTTTAAAAATGCAGATCCATTTCAAGGTAACTTTAAAAAAAAAGGGGAGTGGAGGCTTGTTCATTATAGTATTTTATAACTATGGGGAAAAGAAGGATTGCTGAGGACAGTCTGCAAAGTTCTAGGCTAAAATACAACCGCAGCCAATTGTAACTGGACTGTTTGGAACTGGTTCAGTGGATTTTGATAATTTTTTTCCAGTTCAGGATAATTTCCTAAGTATACAGTTTGGTTTTTTTTTTTAATATAATCCATTTGCATTTGTTGGTACATCTGAATAAAACAACAGAGCAGATGTTGAAAACCTCCTCAGGAGAGTTTTTCCTTTCCCACTATGTTTGAGCCAGCAAAACAGGTTCTGATTAGAGGGGAATACAGGAGCTCCCCAAAGAGTTCTTAGAAGTCTTCCTTGCTTACAGCATCACCTGCAACTTGGAGCTGTACCACTGCAAGGAGATTTCCCACTGGAGCTGTGCATACCACACTGCCTATTTCCATACAGAACATGGATACACAAATCAGTATTTCCTTTATAATGTATTCTATTTTTTTCATACAAATTCAATGTGTATACCTGTCTAAAATTTCTCTGTATACCTTTCTAACATTTCTCTTTCCCCCACTCTACATTCAACTGCTTCTTGCCCATGTCACTCTTCTCTAGATTCCCAGATGATATTTCATCTTTTTTTCACAATTCCAGAGCTGTTTGCCCATCCTCATAATATTTATACCAGCTCACCAGTTCACTCCATTTCTGCATCATATCCTTCATCTTTCTCACTAAGGACAGATTATTTTGAGAATGTGTGAATCCATGAACTAATTTGGAAGTGAGGTCAGTACTGAGAAAAGCTATGTAATCCCATTTCCCAGCAATGGAGAACACTTCTCCAGAGTTCCCAGCCTCTGCCACTCCACAGAGCAAGATATCAGCATAAGTAATAACACCCAAGTGTCCCATATAACATTAAAGGTCATCATCATCATCATCATCATCATCATCATCATCCCCTGAGGCTTATGTTCAATTTCTTTTCCCCCTGAAGGATACTAGTGGAGTAAAGTACCAGATTTCTCTCCGTGAGAGTAGCCTGCCTTTGGCTTAGCTTAGAGGGCCAAAGCTTTGCTTCAGATCAAAGATCATGTTATTAATAAAAAACTTAACCTGGCAAAAGCACAAATATCTTTTTATGGTCACAAATATAAAGGCTGTGAAGCACTTCAAATGTTAACTCTAACTGAAAATACTGTAAAAAAAATTTGAAACAGTCTTGAAAATGTTCTGACTGTTGCATATGTTTAGCCAACATCACTACAAAAGCAAACTGTTTGCAGGATGTAAAATGTTATTCTATTGAAAAGTGACTCTTTTAAGTGTGGCCCAGTAACATTTACAGTCTATTTCTTTCTAATCAAATTGACTTCCTTAATAACTTTAAAGATTTCCATCTTCCCATTGCTTCTGAGAGTAAAATTCTGTGCTTTGCATTTCACCTATTAGTATTTTCCAGAAGCCAAATGAAAGTAAAGCTCAACCTGCACCCCAGTATTTTCAAAGCATATTTTCATTGCTTCACTAGGAGAACTTTTCAGTAGTAATATCATGGTGCTTGGGAGGCTGTTTACTGTCAGCACTTTCATGGTGCTTCCCATTTTACAAAATGGAAACCAGCATCTGCACTGAAAAATCTAACCTGTGTGAATGCATTTGCACAGGGTGTTTGTGCAGCCATCACTGAAGTCTCAATCTGCAAACAATCGTGCAGTGTTTGCCCCATGTCTGCTTTCAGGTTAACACAGCTACAGATGGAAGATTTTTTCATCCTGCCTGGTGTCAGTACTTATCTTTTAGTTTCCATGGTTGCATTATTGACTTTCAGCAAAGAGAAAACACATGGAGCTCACACACTCTACAAATACACCTGTTAAACTCTTGGGATACGACCTTGCGTGCTACAGTGCCAGTTAAAATAACTTTGCCAGAGACTTCCAGGAAGCAAGACTTATCTAAAAAAGCTTGTCTTGTGGCCCAGAAAGTAGGATTTCCCACTGGTTTGCCTTTGGTACAAATATTTACTAATATACAAAATACAATGAGCATACTTTGAGATAGGCTGTCAAATTGCAGCTATCCTGGGCAGAGTTCTTGTTTCATTATAGAGTTTGTTTAGAAATTTGCCATATACTTGCACATGGTTTGTTTAGATACTTGGGTGCTGGCACCTGTGTATGGAATTCATTTTTAAACAGCAAATTCAGATCCCAGTGTCTAGGCAAAGGACATTTGTTTCTAACCTTGCTCCACACAGTTTATGATTCGTTAAACTCTGACCACTATTTTTCTTGAGATCACAGACTGTCAAATTTTTTTGCATGTATCTGTCTCCATTTTGTATACACGTATGGAATCCAGCTCCTACTATATCTGTTATCCTACTGAGACAAATGGGTGAGTCTAGAACAGAGTGTATTGCTTTAGAGAACTTGAGTCAGACTCCTAATTTCAGAGTGAGTCATTTACATTTATCATCAAACAAAACTACATTGGGGTCAAAGTCTGTGGAGGATTTTGCAGTTACACTGAGGATGGTGAGACATGGTGAAGCTGGTATAGAAAAAAATAATGTATAATTAACACCCATTTAGATAGGAAGACTGTTTCTGCCCCACTCTGAAAGCCTGCTAGTAATTCAACTAAAGCAACTCTCACCCTGCTGTGAGAGAAATGACAGCAGTAGGTGGGGAAACGTTGGAGCCTTAATTAAGTTAGCTCAGTATCAGTGTCCAGAAAGCTATGGAGTGAGAAGGTAGCAGGCCAGAATAATCTGGTAGGCTTGTACAGTTCCATACAGCACAAATGCTGCCTTTGAAACCAAAGTGCTAAGCTAAAGGCTGGCTGAACCTGCTGCCATCCTTTTTCCTGTAGTGTTGAATGGTACCCAATATTTTGGCTAGAGCGGGTCATTTGACACCTGAATTAGTCAAAAGCTGTGTGTTACAACTCCATTGAAGACCAGACAATCAGTACCTTACGGCATAAAACCATGACAAGGCCACATCAGAAGACCACTTGCTGTACGTTCAAAACCTGGACACTGATAATTTTTAAATGCGTGCCTGCTCATGCTAATATTAGCAGTTTGTGCAGGTGAGGTAGCTATGCCCAGCATGGAGCAATCATTATCTTATTGAACGTGAGCCTCTTGGTGGAGGAAGTTTCCATTTTTAATGCACAATGGCAACTACCTGCGAAGATCTCCAGAAAGATGGTGAGAACCAACTAGCGTTAGCTAGAACAATTCATCTGGCCAAAATCAGCACATTTAAGGGAAACCGAGCAAAGAATCAAGTGGCAAGTAGGATCACAATTAAACAAAGCCTTTCACAACTTTACATAGAACAATCACTGAACTTCAGCTCAAGAGACATAAAAATAAGTTATTCCTGATATTTTGATTTTTAAAATGTTTTTCCATATAGTATGAACAACCTGACAGAGTTTTGTTTGCTTAATAGTTTCCACCACGTGAATCTCTTTAATAATGCATTCAGCTTTGCCGAATATTAATTGCTGAGCCTGGATTTATTTCTTTAATGGCACTATAAATGGTGAGATACTTGTTTCAATGAAATTAGAAAGAAAAAATTAACTTCACAATGCAGATTCATGTGTCCTTTCAGTTTGAATGCTTATAACAACAAAAACTTCATCATTTAATAGAAAAAGTACATTTGTAGTCTGATTATTAGAAAAAGTTTGAAAGTATTATTTTCCTAATCTACAAGTTTAAAAAACAATAGGCAAGAGTGATGAATCTATGGTGATGAGTTTTTTAATAGGAAGATTAAAAACTGGTTTTGTGTTTATTTAATAAGCACGGTGGTAATACTGCAGCATTAAAATGTATTTCCAGCCAGTTTTTTTAAGAAATTTGCTACAATGTATTTACTATGGATTGTGTCGAGCGGGCTGCTCAGGCAATATGAGTTTGAGTTTGAGTCTTGTTGCTCCTGTTTAAATTTATTGAAATCTAGCCATTCAACACTTCTCTAAAATAATTTCTAGATATGCTCAGAAAAAGCTTCTTAGCAGCTTGTAATAAATACCTAGACAGCTGCCATGTGTTGGCTGTGTTTCTACATTAGCAGCCCCTTCGGTGCAGTTAATACTGAGAGCTGCTGAGGCACCCAATACCGAAAGCAGGAGTGGAAGCAAAGCCCTTCTTCTGGTCCCAAACCAGTCAGAGGCAGAAGGAGGAAGCAGCCTAACTTCAGTTGGAGATAAGGGTTGGAAAAGGAACAATAGTAGGTTCAGAAGCAAAAATAAGAGAGGTAAAGTTGCAAACTTGGAATTTGAGCTGAATAGCTGGAATATAGTTACTCAATGTTTCTTTAAATTGTCCTCTATCAGTACTTTGGTCCCAAACCTTCTTTACAGCATATCCTCCCAAGCATGCATTGAGTACAGAATGATTAATTTCTTCACAGTTTTTTTCTTTAATCCTTAAGGCATTTAGTAATTCACAACATCATTTGCCTCTCCTCATTACCACCTCTGGGAAATGAGGTACATTATTTGTCTTTCAAAGACAGTAACAGAGGAACAGGAGATACAGATGACCATTGGCAGAAATGTCTTCTAACCCAGCATTTCTAAGACTGGTGGCTGTCCACAAGATGAGAGAAGGTACAAGAAACGGATTTATTTGAGTGCCTTCAGGAAGCCTCTAGAAAGGAGGCCCTGGGATTCCTGACACCTGCTTGGCAGGCTGGGACTGAGGGCAAAGAGACAGAACAGGAGGGCTCTGATGGGCGAGAGGCCACTTCCACTCAGGGCGCATGCAGGCCCAGGGTCTGCAGCTGCAAAGGATCCACGCTGTGGTTTGGAGAAGCTGGTGGGAGCATGTCTATGGCCTTAAAACAGTGGAAGCAACACAGTAAAAATCTTGCTTGAGATTTTCCTGCTCCAGCCGAGAGCTGAATGCGTAACAGGGGATTGCGGTTGCATTTCTTGCTACCAGGTATGAATCAAGCAGATAGACTATATTAGATTTCAGTGTCCTCTCCATCCCTTTGGTGGGAGAGTTTTAGGGCTACTTGGGGGTGGAGCAGGGCTGCAGGTAGTGACCACACAAATCCATTCATCAAGGTCTATGATGAAATCAAAGGAGCAGCACTGGCGGTGTAACTGATGCTGGGCTCTTGCTCTTGCTGCAGGGTGGGTACACTGGTCTCTGCTGCTGAGAGGTCTGATGCTTATATGAGTACACGGTACACTTCAATTAGAGTAATTCAGTATTTTGGCTTTAATAGCCCCTATACTTAAGTTTCACACAAGGTAGGGAGGGTCAGCTTTCTCTTAGGGTCAAGTTTTGCTTGAACTCCTGCAGGAATACCCAACTTTATTCCTAGTGAAAGATAACTGGATCATACTTTGATATGATACAGCCATTTATGTTCCTCTGTTTCCCAAGACCTAATGTTCACAATAAATATACTCAAAATCTGTAAGAATTCTGCTTCAATATTTTCCTTTAAGGCCCATAATAACTCAATTCATTTTCTTTTTATTTTTTTAAACATAAAAAGTTAACCTATAGATTGTCTTTGAAGCTACATGCTCATTTGACCTACTAACTGCATTTTACAGACACTGCAAAATTTCTGTGATTACAAATATTATTTTTTCTCTGAAAATTGGTGCAGTCTAAAAATCGAGAGAACAGAGCCAGGTATTTATCCACTTGCCTAATACTGAGAATGTGAGTCATCCCATTGAAATGCCTGTTGTTGTTGAAGTGGGGCCTATAGACATATGAGAGCATCGTTTATTTAATGCATTTATCACCAGAGGAAATTGCAGATCATTTGGACATGATCATTCATCATTTCTCCAGATCCATTCAAGAATGAAGGAACCTTTACCATGTAGTGAAAAGACCTTCAGACATTACAATGGCTGAGGCATACCCAGATACACATATTGTAAACATTGATCAGAAAAATACAGCTAAGCACGCAACCTGCAGAGATGGCGAGAATGTGTGTGAACCTTCTCAACATTTCACAGATATCTATGGAATCATCTAAAGCCAACACAGCATCTAGCCTTCAAATCCCAACAGACAATTTTCTGTTGCTTCACTAATCACCACGAAAATAAAAAAGTTTACCTTTACACAGGTGTGTGAAAATTTCGATGAAGTGCTACTTACCACCTTATAATAGAAAGCAACAGGGAAAAAACTGATCGCACATTCTCTATTTTTTGACAAACTGGTTACTGAGCCCCTTCTCTGATCTATGACTGTGTAAGTCAGTGCAATTCTATGTTGTTTTTCCCAACTAAAACCATTATTGGTCTAATTAAGAGAAGGCAAGGAAAAAGACCAGCAGGTTTGAAAGAAGAGTCAGGGGGTGCTGCATGAGCTTCCCACCTCCTGAGTCATTCTGCTGTCTCTCCCAGTGGGTATCGTGCTTCTAAAAAAATAATGAAAGGAATATCTTTTATCTCTCATGCAATATGGAATGAATTTTTAAAATAAAAATGTCATTCTTATGTATATAAAACAATTCACAAAACATATGTGTTTCATATGGTATATGCAGCAGTGCAAAACCATGTTTAGTCACAGACAAGTCCTCCATTCTGTCTTCCATCAGGGAGAGGCTGTTTTGGGAGATGAGGGAGGGGAGAATCCTATAAATCTCCTATGCCTCAGAGAAAAAAAATGACGAATTCGGGAAGTAAAGAGAGCCCCACACTGAAAATGGTATAAAGAAGCAACAGTATATCTCTGCATTAAAATTGTGCAATCCCAGGGATGCAGTTGTGTGCTTTAAAACACACTCCAATTTGTATTCTGAATACAGCACCAATATAGCCTCCAGTAGAAAAAGAAAACACTTGTGGATGACCACCTTATAACAACAGCAACAAATTGCCACAATTAAGATGAAAATCACAAACTCAAAAGTAATTCTTATTACAAACATGCGAGCTTAAAAAACATAGGACCAGAAAGCTCCAAAGAGCAACATCATTTTTCATTATTGTGCTAAGACCCAATTAAAGGCTTTGAAAAATCCATGCAGTGGCAAAAATGGCTATTATTTCCTCTCCTCTTGCTCTATTAATATTAATTGAAAACTAGGTGTGGCACCACAAGAGAAGAATCTTGGTAAAAACCAGCTAGAATTTGTTGGTCTGTAGCATTCTAATTAAATATAATGTTGTCTTACCTGATTAAAAGAGAATTAAAAATCATAGCATAAGAAATATCCATACACTTGTAGATAGATGATGAGAGGCTCCTTCTACTGCAGGTACAGGTTCCTGGGCAAAGAAGCTTGTAAACTCTTGATTTCACTGAAATGAAAAAGGAAAGAAATAAAGAACCTCCCCATAAAAGCAACAAAGGAACCTCTGCAGTATTCTGTAGTCTCTTCGCCTGCTTCCTCTTCTGAGAATCACTCCTTGAATCCCAGCATCGATCAGAAAATTGGTGGTGGGGGAAAAAAAGGGAGGGGGGAGAGCGGAGAGGGAGGAAACGAAGCGGCAGCGGATTCCGTGCTGGCTCCACCTCCTGGCAGGAGCGAGCGCGCTGGAGCCCGCACACCCTGCCCGCACAGCTTGTGCACCGCGCTACCCTCGACTGCACAGCTTTAAATACGGGAACACTGAGCAGTGCTTACCAATTCTTGAAAACTGGCTTGAGATTTAAACTACACAACAGGGCTCTT
>VZRQ01004561.1:583292-662271 GCA_013397975.1 Machaerirhynchus nigripectus | reverse complement strand
TTTTTTTTTTTTTCCCCGTCTCCAATGAGGAAAGTATTTGAATACATCAGTATACACGTAATTGCAGAAAACTCAAGGTTCTGCCTGATATCTTTATTTTACTATGTACTAATGCATGTTCTGTTTAGAAATAAAAGAAATAATTCTTTATTCAGAACTCTCCTCTAGGGAACAGTAGAAAGTAAGAGTGCTGGTTTTTTCCCTTTGATTATTGTCCTGCAAAATATAAATGACATTTATATGTTTATTGAAAGCCATAGGGAAAAAAAAAGTCAAGTAAGGCAGAAGGAATGGATGCTTGGATGTAGCCAGGTCTATAGTGGCCATAGCCATACTACATCTACATTACATTATTTCTTAATAAAGAGTCTTTGGCATTATCTGTTTTACTTACTTTAATCCAAGGCTCTATTGCATTTTACAGCATCTTAAAATGGATCTTTGGTATTCTGGATACTATTAGTTGTAAAAGACTAGTATACAAGTTGACTGCCTCACCCCAGTTGTCTCTAGCCACAATTCCCATAATAGGAGTGTTGGATTTACTGTTACTAAAGGATACCTTATACTGGAATGCTGTATAGCTGACTGTTTCTACTTTTATCTTCTATTTCTATCACGTACACCTGCTCTGTCACATCACACAGCTAGCAGCCACCTGCATGTGGGGTTGGCTCAGCAATTCTCAGCTGTGGAGGAAAATTTAATCATACCAAAACATGGGGCCTGGGGGAGGAAAAAGTGCAGAGTTAACAAGGAATGGATCTAGATGAAAACTGTGGAATTTATAATTAGGATCCATGATCTAACTCATCACAAAAATCAGTCAACACAAGGGAGTTGCTGAAGAGACAGTCCATTTGAGTAATGACTGATATTTGTGTCAGCTTAAGCCATTCATCACGGTTATCCCAACGCCTTGGAGTGTCCCAGGAAAATGATACTTTTTCATGCTTGTTCAAGCCCTACAATGGCATTTTGGACCCTGAAAGAACTCCAAAATGCTAAAATAGTGCAAGCAGTGATAGTAGTAGGTCAAAACACCTATTGTGTGAGCATGGACTGAGCATCTTAGAAATCCTATTGTCACCAAAAAATGCACTCTAGTTTGACTTTAAGGAATTTTTTCCTTAAAATACTACTTTCTACAGAACTACCCATACTTGCAAGAGGTTTCCCTGCGAAGTGCCGCCAGTGTTACCCGCAGTGGGCGCTGTCCGCGGTGCTGGAGCACGGCCTGGCTCCACGGCCACCCTGCTCCTCAGTGCCCGCATTCCCCAGTAGGGCACGCAGCACGAGATACTTTGGAATATACTTTAACAACTTTGTATAAATATGGAAATACATCATGAATGCATATAGGCCTACTTGAGACCGAAAATGCTGAAGCTGATATTCTAAAGCCTAATTCTAAAGTCACTTTTTGAATGTATTTTTTGCAAAATTATCGTTTCGCGGGAATATGTAATATTGAAATTTTGAATATTAATTCAACTTCATAAACTAACTAAGAATTTCTAAGAAAAAAACCCAGTCATGTGAATTAATGAAATCTGTAATACTAGAAGTGAAATAAAACTGTTACAAGAAGTTTGGAGATTGTATGAATCTTTATTACTTGTAATAGTACTAATATGTAATTCTTAGCAGTAGAGTAGCAATTTAGTTAAATTTGTACTGGTAAGAAACATGAATTTCAGCTGCATTATAAAAAATATACACAACTCAGAGAAAGGATTATTCTGTAGTCTTAATCCTTCTACAGTTTCTCACTCTCTCACTTCTTTAATATGTAAATATATGGCAATTACCTCTTAGTCGTAAAGCTCACTGGCAAAGTGAGATTTGATTTTCTGTATCTTCTGTGAAGAGTGCATTTAAAATGAGATATGATAAGATCTCACATATACCACAATAAAGTGCCACAGTAAGCAAAAGACAATAGATTTAACTGCTGAGATCCACTGGAGTTTTCTAAGTTTTTATTTTGCCATAAAAACTGGATTTTTCAGTGGCACAAACTTTCAGTTACATGTCTGTGAGAAGGTAAAGAGTTTCTCTATGAAAATTTCAGAAGAGATCCAGAGAGACATAGCAAATCTCTCAGAACTGATTCTAAATCTCCTGAAGCTCTCCAACACCTGCAAACATGGTTTATTCATGGTTTTATTAATCCTTTTAATAGTAATTATAGGAGCTTCATAGGAGTGAAAACAAATATCCATTGAAAAAAATCTCATTTTCTGATTTTTTTAAAGTGTCCTAAAACTAGGATAGCTGGAAGAATTTTTCTGCTTATTCAACCATGCTGATAGAGCTTGTTTCTACCAGAAATTTCTCTTTGCCTCTTAGAGCATGGCTAACAGTCATCTGCATAAAAAATAACTATTCTATTAAATCATGCAAAAACATTTGCCCAGAAGAGACGGAGCAAAAGGTCAAACTCCAGTTTTCACAGCGCATGGGATGTTAAGCTTAAGGAGCAATGCTTGGAGCTATTCTGGCCAACAGACACTTATCTACACCCGTCCTTTACATGCCTCAAAGAAATTGCTGTTTCACATATTTGGAACCCTTTCTTTTCCTTTCTATCTTTTTTAATCCACAAATCTCCTAACTTTCAAGCTCTAGACCTAAAGCTGTAAATTGCTAAGACAAAAGACAGGACTGCAGATTGAACAGTGGTTGATTGATGTGTCATCTTTTTAAAAGACAAAAATTAATCTCAATCAAAAGTTATTAGCCTTTGTTTAGTTCTTATAAAATAATAAAGCCTATTATTCTTGCCTTTAACATCTGAGAGTCACCTTTGCAAATTACTGATTGAAGTGAAACTGAACTTTAATGTTATCCTAAATATGAAGTATATTCTCTTCCCAGTTCCAGTTATTTTAAGAGAAACTGCTTTGGTGACTACTAATCATTAGCAATCTTTGAATTTTGTTACATTTCTTTCAGATCTAAAATCTTTGCATCTGAGGTTTATTAGTACAGGCTACCAGATTTTACCTCTGCCTGTAAAAAAAAAGCTTTGGAATTTAAAAGATTTCTGAATATTTTTCTACATAATGAAAACTCTTTGGTCTTGGTACCTACTTTTGAAGAAGGGGCTATTTTATATCACATTTATAATATTTTCAAAGTTTAAAGCCAGCAATTTCTTTTCTGCCTGAGGCTAGCAATGAAGCCCCTTTTAATAACCAGTGGTGGATACAGATTTGAAAAGGAATAAGTACAATGTTTTTTAAAGGACATATCACTTCCATCTTTGCTCTCTGGGACATTGTGTGCATGTAGTAGAACCATTAAGGCATTAACTTGTGCTTACTTCACAATTCAGTGTAGCAAACAGTTTAAATGTTCTGTATCCTTATCATTCTTGGCCAAAAGTAGATCAAAGTATAATTATTTTTCTTTAACATAGTAGAGTCAATTGTTTGAAATGTTTTGTCATCTCTCTCAGTGTAATATATTTTCATGGTTTAGTTATAAAGCTACTTTTTAGTGCAAATAGCTGCTACATGGAGATGCAGAGAAACTTTCTCAAGCAAATTCAACTTAGCAAACGTATGTTATTAAACAGAGCAATTATTCTAGCCAGTCCAGCTTTTAAAGACTAGCAAATAAATAAATCATAACTTGAGGTTTGCTTAACAAAACCTCCTCTCTCTCGGAGTGATGATTACCCTTCATCTGACCAATTAAACCACATGACTCAGTAGCAATAAATGGAATGAAAACATATGAATGCAATCTCCCTGTTTATAGGTGTCCTGGGAGAACATTATTAGATTTTGTTACTAGCTCTGAGAGCACACTAGTGCACTTGTTGCTGAGGTACCATTTAATTCATTTCTCCACCTCTTAAAATCTGCCTACCTTAAATCGTATTTGTTCACTCTGAAATCGACTGCTTTCATTTCATCTTTGTTTATTGGTCTTGTCATATGTATGGTAGATTCTTTTGAACATGGTCCATATCCTGTGAACATATGGTGCTTAAAATAATAGCTTCCTAGGCCTGGCTGGCCTCTTTGGAGATTACAAGGAATAATAAAGTATTTCTTCACTGTTGATCTCTACAGCTTTGTTGACTAACAAAATTAATGTATCCTATAGCCCCTTCTGAATTCAGGAATCATCTCCATTTCATAGGAGAGGAACTGAGACACATACATACATTAAGTTCTGGAAGTTACACAAGGAGATTGCAGGCCTTAGATACTGAACGCTTATTATCTGAGTCAGTGCCTGTTCCCCGTTCTAACTTGTATTACACACGTAAATATCTAGTATTTTTCAGAATCCTCCTAAGATGTTTGCCTGTATCTCTGTAAGTTCTTGAGGCATATATCATGAAAAAGGGTATTTCCTAATAAATTAGTTGCCTTCTAGGATTCTCCTGTGTTGTGCTGAAATAGACATACAATAAAAAAACCTTATCAGGCAAGATTAACAAGATTAGAAGAAATATTGCTTCTAGAACTCAGAAATTTGTATACTACTTCTGCAGGGGCCGCAGATGCAGTGCCTACTACATGCTAGAGGACAGAAACATCTGGAACATATATGGTGGGAGAGCTACATTTTTCCAGTTAACCTATGGAACTCTTCACCAAATCTCTCACTAAGTAGGGAACAATGCCAGGTGAAGTTGGCTGTGAAGCTCCTGAAAACCAGCAGTGTGCCAGCAAGACCCACCTCTAGCTTGAGGATCACTGGTGTAAGACAAAATTTTTTACTGATCAGTTATTTTATTACTTTCTGCTGCTAATTATCTTGAACTTAGACATCAGTTGCGTAAAATGATTTCATTTCTTCAAAATGTAGATACACAAGAGTCCTACTCTTTCTAAATATATGAACCGAGTATGTGCATGTATAAATGAATATTTTAAGGTATTCCTAAGCTGTGATTGTTGTGTAGATTTTTTTCAGCTCACGATAATTTTATGATTGTGATTGTAGTTCATCTGAATGACAGGAATGAGTTAACCTGAGGTCAATATTTTGGAAGCACTTAGGCACATATGGAAGGTCGTTGGGGTGGTTTATGCTTTGTGACTAATTTTTAGTTCTTTTTTACTGAATGAATGAAATTATCACAACCAAGTCCATTTATGTATGGCCTTCTTATTGGTTCTTCTACAAGAGTTGGATGTGTCTAAGTATTATTTAATAACATAATGTTAAAATAATTTTGTTATTATTAAAATCTATAACCATTAAAGTACAGATTGCTGATCATGTATCTTTATTATAATGTTAGCAATAATTTAAAGCAGAGTTACACTAATTTTTCAGATAGTATGCTCTATGGCCTGTTAAAATAGATTCTCAAGTAAAAGTGCAGATTATTAGTTGGAAAGCCACTATGTCAGGTCCATGGCTATGCATTAGTAGCTAGTACAAAATTTATTAAAAGTGGGTTGTTTTTTTTTATTTGGCACACTAGGTACAAAAGGAGAAACAAAAAAGAGAGAAACGAAAGATATATTTATACACTTATATCAGCCAGTGTTGGACATGAATCCAAGTCACGTTCGTTACACTTGGCTAAATACTGCAATTTTGATGTCTTTCAAAAGGTGGTATTGGTAAGTAGTTGAAGGAATGGCTATAACATCATGTCGTATTTTGGTGCTTTTAAGTACATGTTAGTGTTCACAAAAGTACCTGAGAATTACTAAGGAGAATTATTATCAAAAAATTAATTGTATTAATCAAATAAAATATTTGATGTTAAAACAAGCTGATGACTGCATTGCTGAAAACTTGCATGTTAGCTACAGGGCTTGCCCTTATGAAACCCCATACAAGGGCTGTATTCATTCATATTTATCACTTCAGAATTATTTTTCTCCTTGGAACTAAGATATTTCAACATTTGTATTTCAGCTGTTTAGTTAAAAGTGACTGGATAGCTTTGCATTTATTCAGTCTTTACTGAGAGCAAAACTGCACCTGGGGCAGGATTCCCAGACAGATTATTTAGAAATGTCAGGGCTTTTCAAGCTACACTTTAAAATGTAATTTCTGAGTTGAACTTCTAGTGATGATTCATTAGAAGTTGTCCTCATAATTTAAATTGAAACAAGTGTTGGCAGGAATTGTTATAAATTACTTTTGTCAAAGCAGCCTATTCGTTGTTGTCTTTGAACAGCCACTTCTGATTTTCAGATCTGGCAGTGGGATCTAGTGAGGCAGAGGAAAGGAAAGAGAGAGATTTTGTATAGATACTATGTATCACATATACCCATTTTATATAGACGGTTTTTAAAAATTATATTTTCATGTTGAAAAATTCAGGGGTTTGGGGGAGAGTTGTTCCATATAGCTGGTTTGATGCATTTATATTATAAATGTGTACAGCTATTTGTTTGTGCCCTGTTGTTCACTGATAGATTTTGAAGTTCTTAAGAACATGATTCAAACTCTGTACACGATTAAAGAAGAATATAGGCCGTACATGAGCTATGTATGATCTGGGCCTGGTTAGCCTGGAGAAGAGATGACCGGGAAGGAATCTTATCAACGCATACAATATCTTAATGACAAATGTCAGAAAGATGAGACCAGACTCCTTCCAATGGTGCCCAGTGACAGAATAAGGGACAGTGAACACAGGAAGTCCTACCTGAACACGAGGAGGAACTTCTTTAAGTGTGATAGATCACTGGAACAGACTGCCTAGAGAGGCTGTAGAGTCTCCTTGCCTGGAGATACTCAAAACCCAGCTGTATGTGATCCTGCAGCTTGCTCTAGGTGAGCCTGCTTTAGCAGAGAGGTTGGACAAGATGATCTCCAGAGTTCTCTTCTAACACAACCATTCTGTGGTTCTGTAAATGAGTATTTACCATGACTTTGTGTGGCATGAGCATTTCTACAAACAAAACTTAGATTTTCTGTATTTTTCTTTTAGTGTGAAGCTTGATAATTGAACTGTTTCTATCAGTGACATAACATTTTTCTAATAGCACACCTACACCTATGAGAAGACTATCTTGGTATAGACAAATACATTAAGTGTGGTCATTGTGCCAGCTGGCATATCACAGAAGATTGCAATAAATATGAGGACACTACCACAAAAAAGCAGGACTGGAAGTTGTCTAGTAATTTGACATCAATCTAAGCATCTTGTGGAATATTAGTTCACAAAAATTACCTATTCTAAGAATACACTCTTATAAAACTTAACAGAGAATCAAGTCTCTGAACCAGCTCAGGTTCAAAACTGTTTTTCATATACCTGTTTTTGTTGGAATTACACAGCTGGTATTAAGGACTATGTTTCTTATTTTTTCTTATTTAAAGTTGAAATAGTTTGTTATTTAGATTCAAATTTCTTTATTTTTCCAGGAGAAACAGATTCAATATGTGTAACTCCCCTTTAACTCTTATGTTACTAGATGATGATTACCTTTGGACAATGACGTAAAGACTTTCTAAAGAAAACTTCCCAAGACCCCCTAAGAAATTTTTTTAAGATTAAAAATTATATAAAAGAAATGCAGCATGTAAGCAAATGAAAGTCCTATTCAAGGACTGGTTTGATTTTCAAAACATGATGTGTTTGCAAAAAAATGTTCCTAAGCAATTTAAAATGCAGACACCAGCTTCTCATCATTCACGGGTTTGCTAAATTAACATAATCCCATAAAAGCAAAATCTATGCTATAGAGACAATGAACACCTTTTAATTAAAAATATATTTCTTCTTAACTTCTGGAAGTTTATAATATTAAAATAAAAGGGAGAATTAATTTTTTTACTCTTTTTTTTTATCAGACTGTAGTATATTTTCACACTTGCAAAGTCTCTTTGAAACAAATGGGGATTTGTGTGAGCAGTATGATCAGGAATGTCCCTGTGTACCCCAGGTTTACAAAACCCAAACATTTTGAAGGTGAGGGTACATTTCTTTCACTTAGTATGCACATATTATTCTGTACATACAGAATACACACATCCTTTGAAAAGGTATTTCTGTTTCCTTCTGCCAGATTCAGGAATTTAGTGTTTATATCTGTCAAGCATACAGCAAGCGTAACTAAAATCAAAAGGACTACTCACAAGCTGACAGGAATGTTTTTAGATAAATGCTAACTGAAAGGGGATATCTATTGATATGAGGGATATTGGACATGAGTTGTAGGCAGTTATCACCACTCCTACTGCTTTGTGCAGTTGTGACTTGGTAGGGGCCATCAGGGTGGATACATGCTGGCTGCCATGGCGTCTTTGCTTCCAAAACCAAGTTGTGTGACCAGGGGACAGAGATTGGGGCTGTTTCTAAGCTCTGCAGAAAAGGCATTTAAAGGAACTACAGGAGCTACAAGAAAACAAAATATTAATTCCTTCTTATAGTCACTTATTCTTGTTTTGTGGAATAATATTTGTTTATTAAATCCCACATGACTGAACAAAGCTCGTAGCTTGATTTTCAGTTAGGTGGGATCCGTAATGGCCTCTACCCCAAGGCTGTGAGTCAATATATTGCATACACTTGCTAACACTGCTCAGCATTTCTACACTTTGCTTTCCACAGACACAATACTCCTCAAACTGTCAGGCAGGACAAAAAATGCTGCCTGAAGGACATTATTCACTCAGTACTGCTGCCCATGGAGCAGGCGGTGCTGGAGCCACTGCTCTAATAATTATTCCCAGGATGGCCAGAGGAATCCTAGGTAAGCAGATGTAAATCTGCACGTGCACAAGAATCCTGTCTAAGGGAGAGATTTGAGCTTTGCTTTTTACATAAGCATAGTACATTTTACACACTTGAAAGACATGAACATGGTGCCAAAAATACATGGTAGTATTTAATGAATAAGAAAGTATCAAGATAATCAGCAAGTTCTGCATACACCAGTTAGGGAGGCAGTCAGTGTCTGTGCTCTGTTATTTACACATTCCTCCCTTCACATTTTAAAGGAAACAGCACATATAAAACCAAATGCTCTGTTCAGTGTATACAGACAACTGGTTTTAAATTTAATTGTTTTAAGAAAAAGCTATTTTAAAGGGTTATTCAGTAATCAGCGTGGTTCTGTCGGTCTGTTCTGCTCCTTGCCTGAAGAACTCCCTCCCCAGAGCAGTTGGGAGTGCAGGTCAGAGCAGAGCGGGAGGGAGCAGGGGAGGCTGCGCTGGCTCCGCGCTCGGGATCGCCACCAGTAGGTGGAGCTGCCACGTCAGGTGCTGCGGGCTCGTCACTGCGCCCCTGCAACCCCCTCCCCGGCCCCCCTCCGCATAATAAGCTGTTTTCTCATATATGTTGGGTACCATAGAGTGACTGAGAACAGGAAGCGGAGGCAGAAGCAGAGAGGATTCTGGAAAGGTCTCTGTGTTTTCCACCGAGAATACAGAAATTACGATCAATAGTAAGGCTTTGTGGATGGAAATCTGGACTGTTTCAGGAGGAGACATATATTATTTTTGGATGCTGGGCTTTGCAGTGATTTTTCATTCTCTTTCAATCAGGTAAGCTGGCAAAACATTTAATTTTACCTATTATAAATCATGGCAACATGATCTTTTCCACATTTTGGAACTGGATTGTTCCCTCTGGTTTGCTGTTAAGGTAGAGTCAAAGATGGAACGGGGAATTCAAAGCCATTTTGTACTGACTGATTGTGATGATGGTGTGATTTTTTTTTTTTTTACCTCGTTAAATCTGGTATCTGGTCTCTCACTCTTAATGTGATGTTGTAATGCAGTAGCCTTCCTCAAAAAATCAGATCATTTTATAATCAAGGTATACAACATTAATTCCAAGCATTTTATAGAAGTGACCTTGTTTCCTAGGAAGAAAAATCTGGTGATATTCAGACTCAGGAAGAGCAGGTCTCATAAGATTCTGAGTATCTCAGATTCTGATGATTCAGGAATAAAATCTACGTTGTTTGTTATTGCTGTTTTCAATATATATATGTGGTATTTGAAGAAATTCCCTTACTAGCTAAATTTTGTGAAAAATATATAAAAAATTATTTTCTTTCTGTGCCATTTTTTGCATGGTTGTGTGTAGGAGAGAACGGACTCACCAACTGTTAATTAACCAGAGGTCCACACCAAATATATAGTCCACATTTTGTCTGTAACATTACTGTCAGGCTTAATAAAGGCTTCTTAATAGGACTGCTTGAAGAAATCAACACAAGAATTATTATGTTTCTTCATTTTATTGTCCATCTATTGTCTCATTCATTGTTATCAGTAATAGTTAAAGCTGTCAGTTATTAAAGGTAAAAGGAAACTATCTACTGAAGATCACTTTGATATGTGAATTCTTTTTTTCACTATTGGTTCTATAGACACACATCGACCTTAGAGGTACATGTGTTATGTACCTCTATGTGTTAGTATTGATTTGAAAATTATTCCAAAACAGCAGAAAACCAAAAAAAAAGCCAAAAGAAGTCCATACAGCAGAATAAGGAGCCCACAGTTTATAAATCACCACCTCAAACCATATAAAAAAAAAAAAAAGCAGGATTGGGTCTCAGGTGATATTCAGAGTAGCAGGCAAGGCCTGTACCTGAAGTAGTGATGTGAAAGAAAGAAGTTTTTAATTTATATTCTTTATGGTGCCTATGGTGTCCTTGTTTATCTCAAAGAAAAATAATAGTGATAATGATGCTTGTTTTAGAAACACATCATGTTTGTGCTTTCATAACTGATTTGTCAAGAAAACAGTTTCAGAAGGGACTTTTTAACTCTAACAGTTTAATATTTGCTCTCTCGCACATCTCCATTTTGGGATGGAAGGTTGTTAACGACAGGAATGTGAGCTGCTGCAGTAATCTGAAGTTCCATAGCACCTGTTAAACAGATACGTTGTATATTAGGCCTTGATCTTTAGAAATTATGCTTGTGTCCTCAGTTTACAATTTTTCCCTTTAATGAGCAGAAGTTATGACCCTATACTGATTTTCTGGGCTGTGCCAATGAAGCTCAGTATTGCAAAATTCTGTATAGATAATACCAGATGCTAGCAAAGAAAGACAATTTCATGTTTTCAGTGGAGCACATGAAACAATTCCCCTGTGCCCTCTAAGACTGTCAGAGTCGTAGTTTGGTCATTTGCCTTTATTATCCGGTAAGGATCAAGGGAAAGAAGAGAGCATAAAAAGTAGAGTGGGTTTAATAAGTATGCTGGGGACACCTTCTGTGCTTTCACCTCCTTTTCTTCACAGATGGCACTAGATGAGTTAACTTGTACCTTATGAAGATTAGGCATGGAGAGAAATGTATTTGCCCTCGAAGGAGTAAGGATTTTAGAAGGAAAAAAGGATAGCGGGATGTAAGATGGAACTTTCTGACTGATGATGTCCACTTCCTTCTGCTGCTCCCGTCTCAGCCCAATATAATTTGTTGTTTGCATGCTATGTACTAATTACATTACTGGAGTGCCACAACTTTTGATGAATCAATGAATAGCAGATACTAAAAAAGTGCTTTGAACAAGGCAAGCAAGTTGTGACCTTGTTCTCTGAAGCACAAATCTTGGCTCCTTTTGCGTATATGCTCGTCTTGCCATAAGGTGACAAAGGAAAAGAATTGCTTTAATTCTGCTTCAGTTACATCAAAGGAGAATAAATGCAAGATTCTGATATTTGGTACTTTATTTGTATATTTTCTGAATTCCGACAGTGGTTATTGGAAATAAGTTTCAGCAAGTTATATTTACTCTGTTCTTTATCACAGAATTCTATTTAGAAGTTAGAAATTTAACTTTCAAAATTCTTGTTAGCTTATTTTCCAGTCAGTGTAACTCTTCTGATTTCCTTTTTTACCTTACAGTTGTTAATCAGTAATACATACTGTTGCCATTTACAGGATATATTTGTTTTTTCATCCTCACTCAAATAAATAAATGGTTTAAGGTATCATAGCAAAATTGATGCCCAGTAGTTCAGGCTGCTTACAGAACACATGTACACACTATGAGCTGTGGTGTCAATCAAAGCAAGTGCCAACTACCATAAAAACCACTGTAGGAAAAAGGCATCCTCTTAATTGTAAACCTGATATTATTCATTACATCTACTGCTCCTGATTAAAAGCTGTGAAGCACCTTGCAGTGGCATGTCTAAGTTTGATATTGACCAATAGGACTCCCGTAGGACCTTGATACTGGAGCTGGTATCATACAACCTGTTGATCTGCTTTCATCAAAATTCTCTTTATGAACAGCTGGAATCTCTAGTATATTACTGTGGTAGTGTTATTGCTTGGCTTTCCTTGCCTTATGATGAGGTAAAGCAGAGGGAATAGGGATAAGAGCAACTCAGGCAGGGACTGTGATACTTGAAAATATAAATATAGAGTAGGAACAGCATATGCTCTTGAGTAACCATAATGTGTGTGTACTACCACTGTAATCCTAAACAGGAGTAGGCAAGTTAAATTCTAGGTCACAAAAGTATCTAGTTTCTCACTTTTTCATTACCCAACCCCAAATCATTTCTTCCTAGTACAAGCAAACAAACACACACAACAAACCAACTAACAAAAGAAAAACCCCCCACTAAAATCCAAAAAAGTACCAGGTAATCCACCCCAAAACTGTGATTTTAAATTGTTACTAAACTTTAATGTGGTCCCCAGTCTTGGTAACCTCTTCTTACAAAAAATTAGTGTTCACTTACTCTATCAACTAAGACAGATCACAGAATGTGTTTTACAGTGAAAAATCCAACTAAAAAAATTTAAATTTAATTAAAGAGCTTGAGCACTTATGAGGCACTTTCACATGTAAAAGCCTAAGGAAAAGGTTATTTATGATCAGATTAATTATTTGTCTAGTTATTAATTCTTTATTGCTATTGATCTTTTTTTGACTGAGTAGTTTTACTTAGGGAAGTGTAATCATAGAGCTACCATGTGCACAGGTCCCTTCTTCAACCTTAGCAGAAATGTTTTTCCTGCTACTTTTTTGGGTCAGCCTTCTGGATGTCACATACCCTTCTCAAATGGTCACATTTTGAATATGCATCTATTGAGTGTATAGTCCATATGCCTGGGTCTCACACATCCCAGATATATGGATTGCATACACACTGTACCTGCTCAGCAAAGCTGATGTTTCACAGGTGCTGAAGTTACTACGTGTGTTTAGATCAGCTGAAGAGCACATGCAGCTGACTCCCTGTCCGTGAGATGCATCAGGCACATCCTCATATTTCTTTACAGGATTTCCTGAACGAAAGTAATGAGGCACACTGGTAAATCTGAGAGGATATCACAGAGTCCAGTAAGGAAAATGGCTGGGATGAGCATCAGCACTACTGGTTCTGTGATCCCCCTTACGATACCCATTATAACCACTTACCAGGAGTAAGTATACACTGCAGGCAATTTCCATTTATAGATTATTTATGCTTTAATTAGATGTTACTTATTGAATTTTAAGGGCCCCCTTTTCAATATGAGAGGGGATCAGTGTTTATGGTCTTTTAGCATAATTTATTTTATGAACAATGTGAAGCAAGAAACTTCCTTTATCTGCTTAACCATAAAATATTACTATGTATGATTATATAGGATTCTAGGAAGTTACTAGTTTGTGTTCAAAATCAATACAGAAATGCAGATGAAGACGTAAATGAGGAAATGAATTGTTCTCACGAAAAATAGTTCCTTTTATGTAGGGCAACATAGCACTATGTGGCCTGGCTACGGTATTAATTGGGAAAAAGTCTGTCACCATTCCTCATAAATTATGTGCTTTCACTGCCTGGTAGTCCTGGAATAGAAGCAGAAACTTTCTGAGTCCATGTAGCCTGAATTTGGGCCCACGTCCCAATTTCTTGTTTGCCTAGGTTTGCATATCCTGAAAACTCTGCCCTTCTTTAGGCATTACTGTACTATCTTTTAATGTTTGGACACACTGAGGAACTCCAAATATATGTTGGTTAAAAATATACTCATAGTTTCTTGGTTCAGTTTTAAATACGTCCAAATACAAAGTTTTCAGATGTTAAATGAATGTGCTTTCTTAACAAACTACCCTCACTGCCTTCTCAAAAGCCAGTCACAGCAAACAACTGTGTAACTGTACCAAGACTCTGATAAAAGAATATTTTTACCCCTTTTTATTAATATTTGAAATATATGTGTGGCAGTCTTGGAAACCTGAATGTGAATTTCTCTGTGTCCCACCTAAAAATGCAGGATTTTTTTTTTCTCAGATGCAATTAACATGATACCAACTTGATTTTCTTGAACAAAGAAATTTCTCCACAGTTATTACTATTAATAACATTTACTTTTGAATGTATATGTGCTTGTGCAGTGGTTAAATAGTAAGGATCAAACTGCTTGACTACAAAATTAGGATACTAAGTCATAGGAATGAAGAATCCCTATACATTTCAGCTAAGTTAACCTAACTCCACAGTGACACTCAGGGATAGACAGATAGAAAATTGTTCTTATTTCCAGCAGATACTTGAGTGTGTTTTCCATTGAAAAGCACTCTACAGAAAAAGAATTCTCTAAATCTAAGTTGTGTGATAACTTTTACATTACATAGAAGGCACTTTTTAATGGCGAGTGAAGGTATACACCTAACTTGTACTCTTGTGCCTTACCAAGGAGTAAAATAAATTCCACTCATCACAAACAGCTTTGAATCATTTTTTAAAATTTTGCTTAAGTTTATTCTAACGTAATAGCCAAATAATCCTCAAAGCTTGTTTATGACAGATGAAAGCAAAAGTACTAGGCTTTAGGTAAGAAAAGCAATCAGTTACGTTATTTTTATGTCTGAGTGGTATAAACTTGATGACAGAAATAAGTAGGCAATTTCAAAAGGGCCCAAGAGTCCAAGGTCAGGTTGAACTGAAGGAGGGCAATCCTAATGTTTGCTGTCATTTAGATGAAATGTCTAAAGAAAAGCCTGTCACTAATATTCAAAGCCAAAATGCTCGCATGAAGAAATCTGACCTGAGACAGAAGTTCTGACCAAAATCAATATAAACAAAATTCAACCTGTATTATGAACGAATTTCTTAACTACTGAGTGAAGCTGTAACTGAGCATTAAAGGAGTCTTCCTGAAACAGTTTAAGTTACTTGCCATGTATTTCCTACATGTCAATTTGTTTTCGTTAGTGTTATAATAGGTAGAATACCGGAATTCTAGCAGCTGCTGTAGTACTAGCTATCATTCCATAGCATATATCACTTAAAGCTATAGGTGTCTAATTAGCACAATGTTTTGTTAATGTACTGAAATTTCAACATTATAAGAGATAACTTTCAAAGAGGTGGTAGAAGTTGTAAGTGATAGGCTTTGCACCTTTGTATTTTTAACATGCAGGTAGAGATCAGATCTAAGTCATACTTCCATATTCCATCTGGAAACCATTCCAAACTTAAGGCTTAGTTATGGTTTTTAGACAGTTCCGTGATCCCTGAGTAAATCCCTTGGAGAAATCCATGTACGTTTTTCATATGTGTTAAACCCTGGGCATAAAGCACTCTATTTTCATGTTGACTTTATGTGCGTTTTCTTCCTTGTGTAGTAATGATCACATTCAGCCAAGGACCGTGTGTAAGCCTCTCAAACAGAAATTCCAATTTTTTCCCTTTTGGTTTCCTAGACAACTGTCAAGTTCTAAATACAGTCCATTAATCTCTTGTTATATGAAGTTTATTCTTTCGTAGTTTGTATTGAGTAGTTTCTGGGGCATAGTAAGACTAGGAGAGTAAGTATTTCAGCAGCATAGTTCTTAATGATTCAATTAATTTTCCAAGTTTGGTTTAATTTTTCTTAAGTTCATAAAAAATGTTTTCTGTTGCACATGCATTTTCATAAGTTTCCCCAGAAAAATTTAGGAAAGAGTGCTACTTTACAAACAGCTTTCTATTTCTTTCATACAGCAAAATCAATACTGTGATGTATTTAGATATTGCTCACTGATGTTTTATTTTAACTTCTTTAACACCTTTCCAGTGGATACTGTTGTATGTACCGGTGTTTCATTTGTCAGCACATTTAAATTTTGAATACACAAAGTATTAGGAATTAGTTGAATTTGGACAACTAATTTTGTGAATAACTCTGTTTCTTGTTAATCTAGAACTGGTTTAATGCTTTTGTAATTGCTTGACACCAAATATTGATACAGCTGCCCACGATTTCTGTTTATTGCATTTGCCTCTAACATGAGATTTCACTTAGGTGACAACCATCACTGGCATGTTGTCCTATAATGGTCTTTATATGAAAATCTCATTTTGAATAACCCCATTTCTTTCTTTCACAGTTTATCATTACTTTGAAAGGGAGCTCAAGAGCATGAGGCTGAAGTTTGAAACATTCTTTGAAGCAATATCATGTCTCAGAATTTGAAACTTTTTCTGACCAGTTTTAGAATGAATGCTCATGCCATATATGCAGACGACTTGAGGGAAGAGCACTGCATGAAAGAATACATGTAATCTGTCCATCAGGAATCAATTCTGACTAGGCCTGAGATTTTACCTGTGATTCATTCTTGGGAGATGAATTAAGATAAGACACCCTAAATAAAAACACTTTCAATGTCAATGTGGTATCAGCCAAAATAATTTTCTATCATCACTTTCAGCTACAGTAAAGCTGTACAACCTGGACCCACCTATGAAAATTTCTGGTATTGGAGTGAGAACCAAAGATATTAGATTGAGAAAAAACCCTAGAGGTTTGGAGTTTTTTCCATTTATTTGGGTTTTGCTTGTTTGGGGTTTTTTGTTGGGGTTTTTTGTTGTTGTTATTTCTTTTTTTTTTTTAGTGTATTGCAAATACCTGCACTATACAGAAAAAAAGTTTAAAACTGTATGAGATGAGGTATTAGTTGAAATCCTGCAATGAAATTACACTGACATGGCCTAGGTCTATTATAAATTCAGGACAAAGGGCACACAATTCAGCCAACCTGCTTCCTTCAAGTTTTCCTGTGACTACCGCTGATGCTATTACACTACCATGATGCACAGAGGTGGAGACAAGGTTGGGGTTACATGTGAAAAAAGGTCCTCTGCCTTGTGCTTTAGTTAAAAATACATATGTGTTGAAATTGCCAGCTCTTCTAGTGTTATTAATAATTCTCAGTTTAAAAATTAATTCCTCAACATTTTGCAAACTAGCAAATATTTTACAACTGGAGAGAAGTTACACTCCCTTTTTTGAAAATAAATGTCCTATGAATGTTTAGTAGTAGTGATTGCTCTTTTATTAGGAACCTCTAAAATCCCTTTCATGTTATTTTGAAACTTGTGAGCAACAGCGCTTAAACATTCTGCTGTATCTGACCATGAGATCAGATTTCAGCCACAGTGCTCCTTGAGAGGCAGAATCCAGATGCATCCAGTAGTCAAAGGGATGGGGAAGTCCCTTTGAAGTCCCTACGTACCCCCAGGGAAAGCTGCGTTCAGTGTAAAATATGCATTGTTGGATAAGTATCAATGGTGGCAGAGTCATGATTCCCTGAGGTCAGTACTGGAGATACAGCTTTCAGATGCCTTCGGTGGAAGCTCTCCAGTAGTGACTCACGACAGCAAAATGTGCTGAATCAGTGCCTTACTCAAAATGAGCAGGGCATTGAAAGAATTTGCTCTTAGCCATCATTGGGATGAGTTTATGTTACATTATTAAACAATGGAAGATCTAATTGTGGTACCACTTATTGGATATTTGGGAAAATGCAATTCTAGATGGATAGGAAACAGTACTAGGCAAATTCTAGGTTAGTTTTTGAGGCATATTTTCCGTACTTGAAGTACTTGGAGATCCTCTGTCTTTAAGAGTAAGAGAAGCAGTGGTCTAAGAGAAAGCTTTCCCCTATTGTTTTCCTACCTTTTATGTTCTCTCTGACCTGATCTGTGTCTACTCAGATTTTCTTTATTTTATCTACAGAGTCTCTACAGTGGCTGTTCATTCTCACTGTATTTGGAGAAAAGTATTATTAAGGGCTGCTTTGGCAAGAGCAGAGACCTAAAAGAGAGGGATGTCTTCTTTTCTTCTCTAGAAATAAAAGCAAAATAACGACATAAAAAAGTAAAAAAAGCCAGAAATATATCTAGATGAGATACCCAAATGAGAATAAATGTCTCAAAGACAGCTCATCTCAATCTCAATGGCTGAAGACTAATATGTGCAAGATGTAAGTAGACTATTTAAATTTAATGAAAACTGGATTGTCAGATTATTAAAGACTGAGGAAGACATGGCCAACCTTTGGTCAGCTCTTGTAATGATGCAAGTAATTTATACTGAAGAACCTGAAGATACTGTGTTTTTCTGCTATTGTATTACTTGGCAGGGAAGAAAAATTTTGTTGCAGAAAGAGAAACACTTGTACCAACAATCTCTAGGATAAATAACTTGAAGAAGTACCCGTATTTTCATGCAAATGTAGAGTTAATTAACCTCTATGCCTGCTTAAAGACAGTAAATCCATTGGGAGTAATGGTACACTGTTCAGTTCCCCAAATGAACACTGTTAGTCCTGTTAGTCTGGGCACAGTTACCCATGTCAGCCAAAGACTACTAGTGATGCAGTAATTTCAACAGGACCCATTTTTCCCTTTTGGTTAAAGCATGCAAGTAAAAGATGAAATGGAATCTTCGAAATGTATATCACTTAAAGAATATTCTTAAATGTACTTTTGGTCTGTATTAGGTTTTGTGAAATAACTAATTTTCAATCCTGTTTTTCTTACTTCTCGGTGCTCTTAGGTTGGAAAAATATGTCTATGTGAATATGTAGACTTATCTTTGTCCCCTGCAAATAATTTTTGAGAAGCTTTGGACACAGAAACAAAGGATGAGAGAGTCTTGAAGGAACTGCAGTCTTGAAGCTTCAGGTCCTAAGGAAAGCCTTTCTTTCCCATTCAATTTTCTGCTAGAAATGCAGCCTTTTTCTTTTCATGTTAGCAAAAGATGCAGAGGTTAAACTCTGAGATTTGGTATTTCATAGAAAAATAAAGGTAAGAAGACTCTCTATTCTTCTCAGCCAGAAATAATGTTTCACTGCAAAAGATGGCCAGTTGATATACCACTATGTATCTTCACTAAAATACCAGTGGATGAATGAAATGAACACCTTTATGAGGTCTAGCTGTAGAAGTTTGTGGTACATGTATTGTAGCTATTTTTCATTAGAATGTAAAATCTCTAATGTTGGAAGGTACTTGCAAAATGTTGATTAGATTTCAGTATTCCAGTTAGGCTGATGGGCTGAAAAAGAGACCTGTCCTCTTCCTCTTAAATTGCATATGGTTTTCCTTTGTCCTACTTCAGGTTTCTCCAGTACTTCAAGTATTGACACTTGATCTCTTTTCACGCATTCTCAGAGGCAACTCATGGTGTTAAAGAAAATACAAGGCAGGCTTGCATTTAATGAATTCCAAGAGGTTTTGGTCAATTTTTATAGATAAATGGGTCAGATGATTTCTTTGGGGAGTTCTACAACTTGCAGGTAGATATCTGAGGAATTCAGGTTCATTCCTTTACATAATGTATCAATTTTTAATTAGTAAGAACTAATATAAGAAATAGGAACAAACTAATTCAAAAGCAAATGTTGGAGGTCGAAGGAAGGAAGGGGGTGACTGGAATGGCAGTGGGCAGAAACAGACAAGAGGGGAAAAGGCTATCCATAGCAATGTCTGGTGAGAGAGGGCAGTGTCCAACAATATTTTCCCAAGAAGTGGCTTCTGGATCTTTCAACAGGTCTGAAATTGCTTTCCAGCCTCTAATCTAATCTGTTTTGAGTGTTTTCCCATCTGCCTAGTCTTTCACCAATCAGACTGAACCTCATGTAATACATTCTACACATATTTCCAAAGTCTTACAGTGTTTTCTTTTGCTGAGGTTGGGGTTCTTAAGGTTTAGTTAGTTACTTTCACACCTAATTTCAAGTCATTACTGAAAACATGAAATAAAATTGCATGTAATACCCCTGAAGCACCTGAAGCCTTTACTGCATTTACTATTCTTTGGCTGGGTTTTCAGCTAATGTGAACTACCAGTTCACATTCAGCCACTTACTCTAATTCACCCTGTTCTAAATTGTTTTAAGGCAAGTTTTTATTAAGGAATATTATTTCTGTGACATACAATTATTAGTTGATTTCATACTCTCATAACAAGTATCTCTGTCTTATGGGATTTATTGATTTTATTAATAGACACCTGGTGGTGATTTCATTATTTTTATTTTGAATAGTTATGTAACACTAATGCCTGTAGGCTACTGAGGCTGACTGTACAAATACAGACAAAAATACAAATACAGTCATTGGTAGAGATAAATTATAATCTAAAAAGTCTGACACAATGGATCAACAGTAAATGTTGAGCTTAATGGAAAAAAAGAAATTAAATCCTATGTATTAGTCAATACATATAAACAAAATTCTCATAGTTTAATTTACTAGATTAAAGTTTAAAGAATAGGCAGCTTCTGACCAGGTGCTAAGTTCTGGAGGCTGTTTTTGCCTTTGAGGAAATCATTCCTTTCCTTGAAATACCTATTTTTATGAAACCAACTTTCATATATTCCTTGCCTTAGGACCCACAGATAATTTTACTGAATGTCTCTTTAGATATCTCAAAGAAATCTGCATTGCATTGCATTTACCACTGTGAACTACAGCAGTGACATTTTGGATCTCTTTTTGGAATTCTGTTTCTTACTCAAATATTTTTAAAGCAGTAAAAAATAGGGTAAGTATTCCAGGATAAATGGTAAATGATATTAAATGTCAATTATGAAAAGACAATGATCTATAACTTAATAAAAATTCAAAACACATTTTTCTTCGTTAAATTATTCTCTGTGCACAAAAGCCGAGAAATGTCAAAAAAAAGTTTAATTTTAGTTCTTCTTCACAAGAAACTTATACTTACCTATCCTTTTCTTTCTAGAACAAACAGAAGGCAGCATTTCCTGATTTGGAATTTGATCAGAGCACAGTAACTTAAATGTAATTTATCGTCACTTCCAAAAAACCAATACCTGAATTTTGCAAAGCAACTTCCTAAGCACTAAGAGAGGGAACTAAGATGACTCATTTCTTTAGACTGTCCCAGCATACTCTCTCTTGTATCTCTTTCCTCCTCAGGACAGTAAGAGCTTGAGTTGAGGTATTTTTCTGGCAACAACAAGAGCTACACTTTTTATTTCTAAGCTGCAGAATTTAATCTCTAGGTGATGCTGAGGTGGTGCCACTAGCCCTGCTGTTCCTGTCTGTCCTACCGTGGGAGACCCACCTTTTTGATTTGGACAAATAGCTTTACTTCCATTGAGACAGCTGGTTTTATTAACAGTAGTGATTTAGAGGAAAGTTTTTAATCCAGGCTTTAGCATCGGAGAGGTTGTTGCAGGGCTTGGCCCAGGGGAAGATATTAGTTTCAAATTACAGCTTCTCAAATAAAAGATTAACATAAGAAAATTAGGATAGCTGGTCATTTTACAGATTCCACTTGCTGTCCTTGCACTTACTCCAACCCTAATGAACTGTTTCAGTTTTAATTGAATGAAAATCTCATTAGTCAGCTCTTTCAAGGTTTTAGCAGACAGTACTCTAAAGGGAAAAAACCCCAGCAAGGTTTGCTATTTCTTTACCTTGAAAATTTTGAAGGGGGTGTGAGCAGTTTCATGCAAAATGCAGATAACCTGTTAGATAACCTGAAGATTTTAATGAACAGTCATAGTATCTACCTGGTACTTACACTGGTACTTTCACTTTTACCATTTGCCCTATTTTAGATAGCATAAAAATAGATACCTTTAGGCCACTTCTTCTGGCTTTTTCAGAGACACAGAAAAATTAATTTGACATTGTTAGCACAGATATTTTACTTACTTTCTGACTCATCTTCTGTAAATTGTGAGACTATTATTATATTAAAAATAAAATTCAAGAAGTTATCCGTGGACATAATATAACTAGCTGAAATATGTATAAACTTAAAAAATATGGATCCTGTTTATTTTTCAATCTTACTATTTAGCGGAAGGGACTGAAGGAAAACTGGAGAAGGACTTATAGAATGCAATGCTTAATTACAACTAAATGGCAAAAGCATGCCTTTAATTAATGGGGACCTCATTTTTCTAATGAAATGTCTTAAATTATAGAGCATTATATATATGATATGTAGATCAAAATTGTGTTTCAAATACTTGAAACTCTCTTTTCTGAGCAGCAGAAGGTACTGAGGGGCCAGGACCACAGGTAGTTTTGAGATGCTTTCTTTAAAGATTGGTTTTTAATGATAGTTCTGAATTATTAGAAGTACAGAATGTCTGGATTCTGCCTATGATCATTCATATCCTGGCAGTTTAGTTACCAGATAATAAGAGATTTTAAAACCAGTGAAGGAAGAGAGGGAAGCTATCACTAACAAATGAGCAGTTCATGATTCAAGGATTGCTAAGAGCTTGTTCAGGGCTCAGTACAGGCAACAGCACAACTTTTGTTTCATTGTTCTATTAAATTAATGCTTTTATAGCAACAGTAATCAGATACATATTTCTGCGTTGTTCTGTTAAGCTTTGTGATCTGAATGAAAATGCTTGGGGCATATTTAGTATAGGAGAAACCTTCTTGTGTAACAGCAGCAGCAAAAAAAAGATATAACTGCAACAGACAGTAGTGGAGGCAGGTCTCAGGTAATTACCTGTTTCCAACTCATCAGGAAAACTTTTTCGGGCATGTTCTTTTCCCTGAGAAATGCAGTAAATCCCGAAGTCTGTCAATACTTTCCCAGTCAGTTGTTGGCTCCTTTGTGGATTTCTAGCAATACAAATATGTATCTTTTAAGTGAGGACAATGCATTTTGTTACAGCATTCATACCTGTAACTGTTAATGAACAGCAGCCTAAACAAATGCCCTGAACTATAAAGACAAGACAGACGCGCTGATGACGCGATTTGGATGCATCTTTTGAAACTAGTTTCATATAGAAGGCACCTAGGGTGACAAATTGAATCACAGACCTGTAAAATGAGGAATAAAGAAATGAATTATTCATAAAAACCAAAGGGAAACCTCAGACATCTTCTTAGTTCATTAATCCTGCATGAGCAAAAGTAGTAATCAAAGGACTGCATCCAGAAAATTAGTGTGCTTTAATTCTAAAAAAAAGGGACAAGTGTAGGATCCTTAAAACTGGGAGTTATATTAACTAAAAAAAGGGATTAGCAAAGGCATCCATCTTGTATCAAGCAAAAATTAGTAGCAGAGATTTCAGCATAGAAGCCTGCAGTAAGGTTGCCTGCTGGAGACTCTGACTGGCTTTATAATTTTTTTCCTTTAATACTGCATCTGTACCTCCAGCCACTCCAAGGTCTCCGTCATTCTGCATATTACATTAACTCATAGTTCTCCAGGATATTCCTTGAGAGAAATTTTCTTCTTCGTGTCTACAGTACAGTGTATTTTATTGCTGACTTTCAGGTCAGGTATCTGGGTTCTGTCTTGTATTACTTACCCGCTTGGTGCTATAATCTACTGACTAAATTATTTCATTGACCTCAGTGCTGCTCATACACACTGATGCTGTGCTGTGAACCCACTCCAGAGATAAAGACCTGAGGTGGCACAGGAACATGAGTCCTTACCATGTCATTGGATTGGTAACTCAGATTTAGGAATATGCTGTTTTATTTCTTTCCTCCAGTTTTTTACTCTTAGGTTTTTCAAGCACTTTTTAACATCCCCTTCAGCCTTCATATATCTTAAGGTCATTACTGTAGCACTTCGTGTGTCTCTGTGTGTGTGGATTTCTACAAACTGCTTCAGACAGGCAAGAAGCTTTAGGAAAAAAGACTACTGAATGAGTGCAAATGAGCAGAAGATTATGTCTCAAATCTAGATGCGGCATCTCCAGGATACAGATTTTGCACATTCGTGAAGTAATGTAGGGAAGCTTACATGGTTTCATGTAACGGAAAACAAAATTAAACAGAATACATAATTAAAGCTCATTAGTCAAGCATTGAAACTCACTCTTAAAATTGGTTCTCATAATTAAAATTTTACAATACTATGCCACAAACTCGTGCAAAGTAGACACCAAGTAAGGCTTTAATTTCTTACCTGGTGGGACCACTCTTTAACCATATCTGCCTTCATTTTGCTATTCTCTCCCTCCAGCTATTCAAACCTCTCAACTCTGCTGTACAGTACATCACTTTAAATTACTGATCCTGCTGCAGAAGGACTTGGAAGAGAGAAAAATAACACTGCTTTCAGTTGATGCACTGCAAGACTTCATAAAGAGACTTGCTGTACAGTAGAGAGCTCAGTGCAGAGAGCAGGAAAAAGCAGCATCATCCACCACTGGTACTAAAGACATTCACAGGGAACTAGAGTCTTAGGTTTCAGACTAGTTTCAGTCTGCGATAATACTATGACACTTGCCGTGCAAAGAATCAGACGCTTGCCTTGCAAAGCAGCATTTTTCCCCGCATAGCCTTGATTGTACATCCTGTTTCCTTTTACTTAAAAGGCCTGTGGTTCTGATTCACAGCTCACAGTCAATAAATGCAACCTAACCTGCTCTGGTATCCAATACTAGCCTTCACCACAGTTAAGTGTCAGTAGGAAAGAATTATGCTTGTTCCTCCTATAGTTCAGTTGCTGTCATTTAAACAGCACCAGTTGTGCGAAGTCTTTTAGTTTAATGAAAGTATTTACGTTTGTAAATACATTTGTATTACCTGTGCTTGAAAAAATACGGAAAGATAAAATCTATTAAGTACTATTAAAGTACTACTAAAATCTATTAAGAATGTAAGTTTACAATTTTCAACAGTACCTCACAGACTATGCATTTATACTTGCTGTTTAAAAAAAAAAAAAGCTGTACTGTTAAAACACTTGTATCAGCAGTTTGCTCTAACTGGGAGTGTCCAAGGACACAGTCAAAGCAGTGTCTGTGGGCAGAAATAGTGTCTTTTTCTGGATCAGCAGGGAAAAGCTGAAAAATAATTTATAAAATACCTAAATAAATTCTGAACAGTTGCTTTTAACTGTCATTCAGCCTTGAAATATGCTGCTTCTATTTCTATTTAAGCCTGGAAAGAGTTTCTGACCAAATGTTGGGGAATTTTCTATTGGTACAATCTAGCTTGCCTAAATTATTTCATTTTCTTTTATAGGTCATTCTTATGCAAGAATCTATAAGTAATTAAATTTGCAGGATGAAAACATGGCACAGGCACTGCTGGTACCACCTGGACCTGAAAGCTTCCGCTATTTTACTAGAGATTCTCTCGCAGCTATTGAAAAGCGTTCTGCAGAAGAAAAAGCTAAAAAGCCCAAGCAAGACCATACAGATGATGATGATGAAAATGGTCCAAAACCAAACAGTGACTTGGAGGCAGGAAAGACCCTGCCATTTATTTATGGTGACATACCTCCAGGAATGGTATCTGAACCTTTGGAAGATCTGGACCCATATTATATCAACAAAAAAGTGAGTGAATAATGTTTTGCACAAAACAGAATATAACTTTATATACTAGAAAAGTTTAATCACAAAATGGGATGGTTAGAACTATCAGTCCACTAAATATCCAGAATCAGCCTTTCATTTAACAGAACTGATTTATGCTCTTCCATATTGTGACTGCTTCAATTCCATCGAGTTACTTGTTATTTACTTCTTCGTAAAGAAGATGAATCTTCCTTGATCTTGCCTGACCTTGAGAACAGAATGAATTTTCCTGATTTCAATATAACAGTAAGACGGGATATGACAAAAGAGATGTTCCAAGCATGGTTTTGCAATGGAAATAGTTGTAGACAACAAGGTAGCATCCACCCAAGTTAGTGTAATAGAGGACTGTAACCAAATTCTTTATCTATATAACATGCAAACATATGTATGTATGTAAGAAATACATATGTATCTCTACATATGTAGCATATAGAGACTGTAAATCTTGGCTCATATGAAACTAACACAATGCAAACTATTGCTTGAGGTGCTTGGGTTTGCTATGATAGATCTCTACTGCAAAGCTGTCAATTAGAAGTCTCTGGCAGACACCATGGAAAAGCTGAGTTTTGAGGAAGGAATTGAAAAAAGACATTTTTGGTGTTCTGGAGAGTTTTCCTACAGAAAGAACAGAGCAAAGAGTTTTGAGTTAAAAGCAATGTATCTCAGTTACATGTGTGGGGCTGTAACAACGGGATCGTTAGTAGAAAAGCTGTGAGAAATGTAAACTCCTAAAAGAGGTGCGTTTTCCCTTCCAGTTTGCACAGTCATACACAGTCCTCCTTTTCACCTGATCCCCAAGTCAGGAACTTGGAGATAGAAAAGGTAGTTCAAACAGATCCATTCAAGTAAAAAATTTGACTTTTAAAAAGTCAGGATTTGCAGTAGCGTTTATGGGCTTTGGTCTTGTAGCAATGATGCATTCAATTGGAAGCAGACTAATGTTATTTGAGTTACGAGAAAGACAAGGAACAAGTATATTTCCATAGCTGGGATTAGTTGTAGACTGTTTTAAAATCCTCCAGGGTTTGAAATAGTCCAGCCTGGGACTAGGTAAAAGTACCGTAGGTCCTGCACTGATTAGTGAAAGGTACAGGTAACAGTAAGAGCCAGTTTTCCTCTATACTTTTGTTTGTTTCTGTGTGCTCCTTTAGCAGCACCGAGATGTTCTCTCAGTTTCTGATAGACCTGCAAAGTGTTGTGGATAAGGAGAGCGAAGGAAGATGAAGAGGTGGATAACACCCCTAAATTAAAAAATGCAGAAGGTGTTTAATGGAAAAGTACTTGGGATTATCTTTTCCCATCTCTCTGAAACAGAGAAAGAACTGGACACAGTTGCTCTAATGATGGCTTGAAGCATTCCAGGCTGCCATCAAGATAAGAAACTTGATGCTGAGCCCTATAACAAAATCAAGGCATAAAATAATTTAAACTCCAAAGAAACTTACTTTATTTGTTAGGAAAAAATCATGCAAATAATACTCTCTCTTTTATGGTTAAATTTTTGGTTGCCTTTGGTTTGTAAAACTGGTTTAAAAATTATGGCCTCAGTAATGGGAACAGAAAATAAAGCAGAATCTGTATGTAATTGCATAACCTAACAGTTTCCAAAGTCAAATGAATAGTGCTGTAGATAATACAAGTACGTACATTATTAAGGAAATGTAAAGAAATTAAAGCTCAAAGAAGTAGGATTGCGAAGGGTTATTTAAATATATATGGTTTGGGTTATAACAACAGTTCATGCAAATTCTTACTTACATTATAATTGTCAGCACTAAGCCCTTTTCTGAACTAGCCGCAAAAATTCAGGAATGAAGTTGCATAGATAAGTTCAGGGATAAAGTTATCTGAACCAGCCTTCTACAAGTGAAGTTTCAGAAAACCTGAGAAGTTCTGAAGTACAGTTTCTAACCTCCATTGATCAGAAAAAGTAGTCAGATTTTTTGGAACAAAAGTGTAAAAGCTCACACTAATAATGGACTTCTCAGTCTATGAGAGCAATTAGTAAACTGTAGAATCTTTAGTCACAGGTGGCATCTGTGTTTATATTACCTAGCAGTATAATTATTCTCAGCAGAAAATAAATGGACATCTCAAATCATGGACTAGAATTAGTCATCCCTCCTCTGGTGTATAGTAGAAACTACCCTTAATCATTGACTTGTCAATGCAGAGGAAATCATACGTGAATTGTAGTCTGTCTTCAGGCTCAGCTGCAGCAGTGACCTTGGGACAGGCAACATCTTTCTAGCATTTCCAGCTGGGTGAAGGACTGTAGGGCAGGGAGAAATGCCAAGGAGTGTGTGTCCGTTCTCTGCCACCCTCAGTGTTAGCTTCATGTTATTCTGTGAACAGGCACCAGCCACACTCCTTTACCTATTTTCCTTCCCACTGTGGAGAGGTTTGCTTTCCCTGCCTGAGAAGACCGACCAGAGAGGCAGTAAAGGCCACAGAGAAGGCAGCATTTTTCTGATCACAGCCAAGTTTTACAGAGAATGGAAATCAACATGGAGAATAGTGATACTATATAGCTCTGCTGAGAGTGTAACAAAGACTCTATTGTGTTAACACAAAGCAGAGCCATTACCATCGACAAAGAGCAAAAGGAATGAAGAATAGTCATGTCCTGAAGAAATTTCAAGCAGCACCGAAGATAAAAGTAAACCTCATTCTCACACAAACACACTTAGGCAACGACTGCCCACAGAAACAGAATAAACTGAACACAAACCATACGTTTATCAGGCCAAGTTTTAGAAGATAATGACTAGCTAAATTTACTGCTCACATATAGGGAAAGTAAGAGCACATTGTCAACAACAAAACCAGCAATTTTTAAAAAAAAAAATTTGTTGTGATAGGGTGCCAAATTTTGGTGTATATTTGTCTCACATTGCTCACAACTACGTTAACTAGCAATTTATTAATAATTTTAATTTTTTCGCATATATATGTTTTAGAAGATGCATATAATTGATTTTGGTAGTATTTCAAATAGAAAATGAAAACAAAATTATTTTAAAATTGTGGTTGATTGTGTAGTGAGAATTTCTCCTTGTCACTATATATATCTGTGTGTATATACTTCTGTCAAGTATTTGTTCCAAATACAAACTGGCATTTAGAATTGCCCTTTTGCTATTTTGGTTTTGTTTGTGTTTGCTCACAAGGTAGAATGTATTTGATGAACTTGAAGCTCTCACTTTAATCAAAGATTTCATTAGAAATAAAATAGAAATATTTTAGTGACAAAATGCTGCATTTTGCTTTTATTGATAAACTGCCATTGTGTTTTGTAATTCCCACCAATTTTAATAACATCAGAATTCAGTCCATATACTGGCAAATTTTGCAAATTTGAGAATTGGCTGTGGAGGGCTTAATCCATTGTATTCATAGAAATCAGTTATTTTCCTACCACAGGTAGACAGTAGAATGGAACTTGTACATCTCGGGTGGAGAACGGAAACTTTAAGTAGGAGGTGAAGAAGGTGTATTTTAATTTTGTATTTCTTTTTTGCAGACTTTCATAGTATTGAATAAGGGAAAAGCAATTTTCCGATTCAGTGCCACATCTGCCTTGTATATTTTAACTCCTTTTAATCCCATCAGAAAAATTGCTATCAAAATTTTGGTACATTCATATCCTTTTTTCTTAATGTTGATTTAAGTGCTGCTATTTAAAAATATGTAATGACGGAAATAATACTTTTCATGTGGATATGCAAATTGTGTTCATGCGGGTGAACTATGCTAAATAAATATATGTTCACACTTTAAAAAAGGAGCAATATCCCATGTGAATTGCAGTATGAGCTTCATCCCTGCCGAGAGAATTCTCTACTGAACCACCTAAAGCTGTCAGAGTTTAAATATCAGGCTTTATATCTAAAAGGAGACCTGATCTCGTACTAAGCCCTGCAGCTAAGGCCGCATTAGTAACAAACCATTGCACTTGAACATATCTAAGGTCACACTTTTACCAAGACCAGTAGTACTATTCATGAACTACACTCGCTTAGCAAGGACAAAAGAGCATGGGTAAAGAGCTGCTTTTTCAGCATTATGTTTTCAGCATTGGGATAGGTGTCCTATAAAAGATTCAGGACAAAGGAGAGTATTTTCAAATATATTTCAATCATGTTCAATGAAAAACTTGGGCCTAAACAACCAACCTCTGACTAAAGATCTTTTAGAATGATCCACCTGTATTAAATGAGTAATTACATTTGGGTAGTCATTCCATGATTTACAGTGTTAAAGATGTGTTTAAATTTCATTTGAAACTTAAACCTTCTATAATTACAAAAGTATTGCATTGTTTTACAGAAGTGTACCATAATATGCCAGATGGCACACCATTTAAAATACATAAAATTATGTGCAAAGCTTTATTTTCAGACTTTAATTAGAATGTCATGTTATTTGTACACATTTATATACACTTAGTATTTTAAAGTTATTTTAGTGTTATAAAGCTGTGCTGCTTTTTTTACTTATGTGCCTTAACTCTTAGCCTACATTATTCAGCATGCTTATCATGTGCACTATTTTGACCAACTGTGTATTTATGACCATGAGTAACCCTCCAGACTGGACAAAGAATGTAGAGTAAGTTAAACGTTTTTACTTCTTTATTTTTACATCTTTTTTTATATGTGACTCCAAACAAGAAGCATTTATAAAAATGTGAAATGGCAGAATGGGCTTGTCCAGAGTCATGAAGAATCAAATTCCATGAGATCATCAATATCTTTCTGGTTTCCTCCTGAATAATTTAACTGATTTAAGAGTAACATCATGTTCATTAAAACTATGTCTGAGGAATAGCTGAACTTCTGCTGTGTAACAAAAACAGGAGCTCTTGTCCTTGGATATTCTGAGCTGTAAATTAGACAAGGAGCTACAGATGTGCAGGTAAAATGTGCATGTAAAATTGTTGCCATACCTTGCTTGAGTATCCATGATCTCATCACTGTGGGACTTCTGTTGTGCCTTACTGATTTGAACTCATAAGCACCTGCCACAACAAGCACACACAACCCACAAACCACAAGAAACTTAAACTGCTGAGGAAAGGGCCTTACCTATGAAAGAGTAACAAAGAGCTGACCTAAATAAGGAATATTTCTCTTTCTGGTTCATGGTTATAAATGCATGTTTTTTCTCTAACAAAATAGAGATACATATTTTCCTCTGAAATGCTGTAGAATCATAGAATGGTTTGGGTTGGAAGGGATCTTAGAGATCATCCAGTTCCAACTCCCTGGCATGCAGGAACACCTTCCACTAGGTCAAGTTCCTCAAAGCCCTTTATGTTTTTATTTGAAATACTACTACTCATTAAAAACCTGCTTCTAACCACTTGTTGCTTCTTTCATTCCCTCCTTTTCTCAAATAGCCATTACTGGTTTTTATTTGTTTATTTCTCTGCATTAATGAACCTTACACTGAACACTGTTCAGAAACCACTACCATTAACCCATTTGCACTTAACAGTGACAATGGCTTGTTAGAGTTGCTGAGAGTCTGAAAGGAGAGCAGTAGGGTCTGTAGGTAGAGTTCCCTTGTTCTGGGGGTTCACAGAGATCCATGCGGGTCTCAGGAAGTGCCTGCATTATGCTGGTTATAACTGACTATTCTGTGTTGTTAAATGAATAGCTGCTCCCACACCAGGTGAACTGGTAATCATGCTCTACATCTTTGAGAATAACAGTCTGGGCATGCTTTCTTATATTTGATGATTGTTTATGAAATAAACATATAATGTAGTCATTAGTATAGTTATTATCCAGAACTGATTTTTACAAAACTCTCTGCTTTTCACATAAAAAAAATTCTTCCGTTTTTTTCTTAGACATCTACCTGATTTATGAAAGCAAGCAAAGAGGCAACCCTGTGAGTGCCAAAGAATGTACTTATAAATATCAAAGTCTGAAATGTGTCCATAAATACTAGAGTCAGAAATTATTTGTAGGCACAAGAACTAAGATTAAATCAACCTTTTATAAAATGAGTAGCATATATATCAGGTTCAAATTTCAACAAAGACTGAACAGCAACTACAATATCTAGGGCAAGTGAAGTTAATAATTTACTCCTTTCACTTCTAAATACTTTTAAGTCATCTTTGCTAAAGAATGGCACTGTCTATAAGTATGCAAAAATCCATTATTCCTGCTCTGATGATTTTCAGGTACACTTTCACTGGAATTTATACCTTTGAATCACTCATCAAAATTCTTGCAAGGGGATTCTGCTTAGAAGGTTTTACTTTTCTGCGAGACCCATGGAACTGGCTTGACTTCAGTGTCATTTTAATGGCGTAAGTGGTTCAAGAACTTTTTAAGCTTTTAGGGCATGAAATTAGTGGTAAATATTATTATAATAAATGTATTTATTTAAACATATTTAATTTTTGCAGCCTTTGAAGTTTAGACACCGTATCACAAATTTTAGTATTCATAAATCAAAGTAAAATAGGGCAGAAGCCGAAATGGAGTGTCAGCCACTAGTATAATTACTGCTGAGGGACACTAATTTCATGTTCTACATTTTTCTGCTCACCACAAATGAAGCCATCCCTTTGACTTCATGTCACCGTCCCATTACAAGCTAATTAGTTTAACTAGATGTTCAAATACAAATCAGTGAGTTTTACTTCAATGACATTTAAGCAAAATGAATGAAAATAATTATTAAAGCAAAATGTACTGAAGAGACAGGTAAATTTTGAAGTATGATTGCTAGTATTGCCACAGAGGTTTTGAAGACCCACTTAATTAGTATAAGCTCTGCCTCAATTCTGAATAACTGTGATTTAATCCTACAGGTATGTAACAGAATTTGTAAACCTAGGCAATGTTTCAGCTCTTCGAACTTTCAGAGTATTGAGAGCTTTGAAAACTATTTCTGTAATTCCAGGTAAGAAGTAGTTGGTGTAAGGTGTTAGGCCCCTCGTATCTCCAACTGTTATTTGTGTGCTGTCATTGTGTTTGTGTGTGAACTCCCCTATTACAGATATGTGACAGAGTTTGTGGACCTGGGCAATGTCTCAGCGTTGAGAACATTCAGAGTTCTCCGAGCTTTGAAAACAATATCAGTCATTCCAGGTGAGAGTGAGGTTAAACACTGAGGCTGACTTTCGTTCCATTGAATTCACTTCCTTTGAGCCTAAGTCTTGCTGTTTGCTGCTCATGTTGCCAAAAAAAAAAAAAAAAGAAAAAGGCATGGATCATGAACCTAGATTATGATTCTTTGCCTTTTCAGCATTAGCTTCTTTTATTTTGCAAAATCAGCCTTTGAGTTTAACAGAGTCTTGCATGAAACATAAAATATAAGGCCTATGGGTTATTTTGCTTTGTTTTTCTGCATTTTATTGTGACAAATTGCCTCTACATTACAAAAGCTTAGTGCTATGGCTTTCTTGGTTTTGAAATTTTTCCTTTATTTTACCACTTAAAATTGACATTAGTCTTAAAAATAAACAAGTAACAACAAAAGAAGATACCAAAGAGGAAATAAATGATGCACAGGAAAATTTATCAAATGCAAATGACTTTTTTCATTCAAAATTACTTGCAATTCTATCTCATGCTGTCTTTGCACTGTTGTGAAGTGTTCCAGTTTAGTATTAACTGGAAACTGAATTAGTGGCAAAATATTTAATGCAGAGAAGAATTAGGAAATGCAATCAAATCTGTACTAGGAAAGCATGATTGATAAAGTTTCCTGCTTGAGAATAATACTATATATTTGATTTATTGGAATATATGTACATTGCATATTCATAAAAAGGAATCTTTTTCTTTCATTCATCTTCACAAGCTCTGAGGCTGCTCATGAAGCTTTACCTTCTGAAAAATAAAAAATAATTTCTTTTTAAGTGTCTGCATGGCCTCTTAATTACATGGGAAGGGCAAAGATACTCTTTGATAATTCTATGGATCTTTTTTCTTTGCAGGCCTGAAGACTATTGTAGGAGCCCTGATTCAGTCTGTGAAGAAGCTCTCCGATGTGATGATCCTGACTGTGTTTTGTCTGAGTGTATTTGCACTAATAGGGCTGCAGCTGTTCATGGGCAACTTGAGGAATAAATGCCTGCAGTGGCCTCCAGACAATTCTACTTTTGAAATAAACATTATTTCGTACTTTAACAGCACAATGAATGAAAATGGTACATTTGTTAACATGACAGTGAGCACGTTTAACTGGAAGGATTACATTGAGGATGAAAGTAAGAATGTCTGATATAACTATTTTAATACATTTGTGGCTAAAATATGTAATTATTTGTGACCAATCAAAGAACATTGAGGGGTTTATATTTCTGCCTTATGTAGAACTGCTTACAGTCACTGATTGACAGAGATCAAATACATACAGTAAAAAATACAATAACCAGAAATGTTCCTAAACAAGCTACAAAGTGAGCAGTATCTAGCCACTTTGATTTAACATAATTTATTTTTATTTTACTTTGTAGCACTTTCAGGTTTATTTGATCTATTCATATACATTTCTAATGCTTTCTACACAGCTCATTTTTACATTTTGGAAGGACAAAGAGATGCCCTACTTTGTGGTAATAGCTCTGATGCAGGGTAAGACCCTTTAAAAATTCTCTGTTATGCTCTGTAGACAAAGCAGTAACATGAAACCTAGTTGCAATTTCATATTTAGAAGGGTTACAGAACTTACGGAGTTTTGCAGCTAAGCAAGAATTTCTTACTTGACTCAAAATGTTTTACCCTCTGGCTAAACAAAATACCAATTAACAGTCTTTTTCCTGCTTGACTGGAAAATGAAGTTGGTTTTATTGATAGACTCGGAAATTTTGTAAAGTCTCTTTTGGTAATTTACTGACTGAAGAAAGTAGGAGGAAACGAAGTGAGAAAGAGAACGTGCAAAATATTAAGAAAGCACAACAGTGACTTCATAGTTCAAGACTGAAACTTTTTTTTCAAGCCTAACTCTTTCATTTCTGTCAAATTCTGCCATTTACATGTGCCAAATTATGAGCCTGGAGTTGTTAGATGAACTTGGATGCCTGACTGGCAGCAGTGAAGAGGTTTATTAAATATATTTATATCAACATTATGTGAGAAATCCCTAATACTACAATTGGATTTAGCTAATAATATTGTCTAATCTGTCTGTAACCCTAAAAACATTTTAGCAATTAATTCTGCCAGGAAATAATTCAATTGGAATAAAGATTCTATTTGCAAAATGTAATTGAGGAGAGTTTTAATATTTAGGTCATTTCAACCAGTGAGCGGATGGAAAAGGTATCTTTCATTTACTCTTTTTTTAGTTAAATTCTTGGGAATTTTTTTTTCTGAGTGAATTTAATTGTAATTTATGCATTTCCTGTGGAAAAATAATGCATATTCTTCCAAAAGATAATCCATATTTTCTGGAAGGGGATAAAAGTTATAACTAAGTTTGGTTTGGCCTCCTGTTTGGTTTTCACACAGGCAATGCCCAGAAGGATATATATGTGTGAAAGCTGGTAGAAACCCCAACTATGGCTACACAAGTTTTGACACCTTCAGCTGGGCTTTTTTGTCGCTGTTTCGGCTAATGACTCAGGACTTCTGGGAAAACCTCTATCAGCTGGTGAGAAATTATTATGACATAAATAGTAAACTGTTGGTGACTTCCAAAATTACATAAATAGGCTTATTTTTACATGAGGTGAAAGCACAATGCTGTTGCAGTGAAAAAGATAAGTGGTAAAATATAGATATGCTTTCTACTCCCCAGACTCTTCGTGCAGCTGGGAAGACGTACATGATATTTTTTGTTCTGGTGATTTTTCTGGGCTCTTTCTACCTGATCAACCTGATCCTGGCTGTGGTTGCCATGGCCTATGAAGAACAGAATCAAGCAACAATGGAAGAAGCAGAGCAGAAAGAGGCAGAATTTCAGCAGATGCTGGAACAACTGAAGAAGCAACAGGAAGAAGCTCAGGTAATGATAGAACTTGTCCTTTCTGAACAACCTTGTTCTAAAGACAAGGAGAAAAATCTTTTATTATTAAGAAAACATACACATTGTGCAATGAATTCCAGAAAATAAAGGGTCTTGTTTACCATGCACGTTAAAAAAGTGGAAATAGCCAATGAAAACCAGGAACTAACCAAATAGTAAAAAAGGCAAGTTAATGGTACTGAAAAGAATGTTACTTAATTCACCAAAAGACTGTAAAACTAGAATGTTTGTCATAAGAGTGTTCTAGAAACCTGACTTTAGGTGGTCTTAAATTATTGTGCTAAGTAGTCTAATCAATGGTGCTTTTATGTTACAGATCTTATAAATAGCATGAACAAAGTCTAGTGATGTTACTTCTGGTTTACATCTGAGTGAGAATTGCCAAGATGGCTGTACTTAATAGTTCTCCCCAAATATTCATCCAGTAGAGAGAAGGATTGTAATCAGTGTTCTTTTAGGTTTCTATCCAGCAAGATAATTAAAAATATCCCTAGTTGACACTGTAGTAAATCAGAAGTTTATGTATTCTTAGAACAGACAAGCAGTATTTAAAACCAGATGAGCAATATTCATAACAAAGATATTATTTCAGAATTCTTTTAAAGTAATCTTTGTTTCCTTTGAAAAGAAAAAAAAATTAAAGTTTTATGAGAAAAAGACACTTTAATAGATACTTTTGTGAAAGATTTTCTTATCTGAAAGTAAAATATATGCAGGGGTTCAGCTCTGTGAGTCACCCATCTGTCTAATTTCTGGGCTGATTTTCCATTACTTTTCAAATGGCATTTAGTAGTTTTCAACAGGACAGTGTTTATAAAATGCTAGCAAATTTGAATCCTCTATGAAACTATATTTTTGGTAGTATTTTGCAGGTGCTTTTCCTAAGTTAGAATGACTACATAAAGTGCTAATAAAAAGAGAAACTCGCTGGTTTTTTGCTTGAAAAGAAATCTTTGTATGTGGCCTGTGAAGTCTAATAAGCATATCTTTATTTTAGTCATTAAACTTTACCCCTTCCTAACTACTAAAGAAAGAGGAGAATCCTGCAAAACTCACATTTAGAAAGATTGAACGTCAGCAAAGTGTATGTTGATGGGTTTTTCTTAAATCTTGTATTTTAATGCCTTAAAGGCACTAAATCACATTATATCAAAAAATATCAGTAGGCTCATCTAGATGTTTGTATGTCTGAGAGTGGGGGAAAAATGAAGCTGATCCAGACATAGAAAGAAGAATAGAATATGAAACAGAGACTATAAGTCAGGTTGAATAAAGACCCTGGAAAGTCATATTTTTTAAAATGAGTGACCACTATATTCATTATAAGTAAATCATTATTACAGTCAGGATCTCTTTTGTTTATGAAAACGTTAGCAGAAAGTAGGCAGTACAGGAATCACTGATGTGTTGAATTAGTAGCTGAGGCAGAAATTCATTTGGGACCCATCTCTTCACCCCCTTGACACTGAACCTATTAATCCACAAACTTAAGTCATCACAGTGGTCTCTGGATTGCTCCACTTGTTTGACCTTTACTGTTAGTATTATGAAGTAGATGGGTGATGACTCAGCATCTGCTGCCTTTGTTTCTGCTAGAGTCTTTGAAGGATGATATTCTGAACCAGTATGACGAAATTTTAAATATGTTTTTTTTTATTTTATAAACACTTCAGAATCCTTTTAATACTCCATTTAGCAGAAAAAGTGTGTATACAGTCAGCTTCTATAGCATGGGTTGTACACTGTGGCACAGAAAGACATTAATCCATACTATGAGCTTTCAAACTATCCTTTCCTGCTGTAGAGAGAGATGTCATCATTCCTGAAATACTTGGCATTGAATATAATATGTTTTGCCGGATAATTACTAGTCATCTTTGTTATATAACCCTAGTCTCTTGCCATTTATCACACCACCCTTTTTTGTAAGCCAAGAGCAGCCTTTCATCTTCCCAAAGGTATTTCCACTACAGAACTTCTTAGCAATCTCCCACAGTTCTTTTGAGGAACAGTGCTGGACATACTCTTAGTTCTTCTTTTTTTGGTGACAACCTTTCTCTAATGAACCAAAACTGGTAGGCTGACCACTGTAGTTAAAGATACTGGTCCCGAGTTTTGGGATGACTCTGCTCTAGCAAGTCATCTCATCCCTTTCTATCCAAGAAGAAATCTAAACTTTTTTCTTCTCTCAGGCTGTAGCACCAACAGGCAATAAATGTACCTTTGCACGTCTATAACAAAGACCTAGAGTGCAGGCACGGTGGGACATGTGGGAGGGGAAACATGAAGAGGGAGGCAGGGCTTGAAGATGTGCCTAGAGAGTGTGCCTGGTACCAGCAAAGACAGAAGGAAAGTAAAGGGAGTGTTGATGTGAAGACAGTGAGAAAAGGCTGGATTCAACTACTTCCAGGGTGCTATTTGGACTTTGATACATTAACTCATATGATGAATGTTATGCACTAGTTTTCTCTGTAAGAGCTCAGAAAGGATCAGCTGAATTAGACCATGATGTGGGGCTTTTCTCAAGAGAAAATGGAATAACAGGTCTGAAACACATGAGAAAGCACTATGTTAACACTTTTCTGACTGCTTTTATTTTAGTCGAGTGTCTTGTGCAGCAATTCTTTAAAATAGTGTACCTGTTACTCTGCTGAAGTTTGTGCTTCAAATAGCTCATGCTGCTAAACAGTGAGGGGCTGTACAACTGAATAGTTTATCTTCAGTACAATTTTTTGGGGTATATTTACACACTCAATAATGTATGAAGAACATTATTATCACAGTGATAATAAAAACCAGTTGATAAAAGACTATAAAATAATTCTTTTTTCTGCCTACTAAAAATACCTTGCTTTGTAACCTGACAGACAACAGCAGCAGTAGCCGCAGCATCAGTTGCATCCAGAGATTTCAGTGGTGTAGGGGGATTAGGAGAACTCTTGGAAAGCTCTTCAGAAGCATCAAAGTTGAGCTCAAAGAGTGCTAAAGAAAGAAGAAACAGAAGGAAGAAAAGAAGACAGAAAGAAATGTCTGAAGCAGAGGACAAAGGAGACACCGATAAATTCCCCAAGTCTGAATCAGAAGACAGTATCAGAAGGAAAAGTTTCCGCTTCTCCACTGAAGGAAGTCAACTGACATATGAAAAGAGGCTCACTTCTCCTCACCAGGTACAGCACTCTATTTTACGAAGTTATGTGTGTCCACTCTACTTTTATTTTCACTGATATTACAGTAGGTTTACATATTGGAAGTTACGTAAATGGCGAGTGAAGGAAAAATCAGTGCTAGTACCATTCACAGAGTAAGGTAGAGATGGTTTGACCCGTTCTATTAGCAAAGGGATAAAACAACATACAATGAATACTTATAAACTTCATTAGCACATTCCTGAAACTGTATTTCTGAGGATGTGTCTAGTAAACTGGAGAAAGAAAGATTAGTATTCATACATATCCATTAATGAACCGTACTTTCTGGGTCCATTTCAAAACTATACAAATATGTGGGGTTTCATCAAAATACTCTGCCCAGGAAATCCCACATTACCATTAGTTTCTATTATTTTCCTTCATTAGCTTCTTTAACGTGAAGATAATGAGAAAAGTAGCACTAGTACTGAGGATAAGCTACCTAGGTATCTTCTGGGCTTGTATGTATAACAATTTAGTCATACTGTTCTTTTTCATTAGAAATCCATTATATATGACGGAGAATCATTGCAGTCACAGGAAAAAAGTAGTTTATGAAGAACCTCAGGAAATGGTTTAATCCAGAGTTCAAAGCTCTACTCCCATAAATCAAAAGGTCTCGTCTGTCACTTAAGGATACGCCCTCCGTGATTGGCACTGGTGAGGCTGCACCTTGAATCCTATGTCCAGTTCTGAGTCNATGAGGATAAGCTACCTAGGTATCTTCTGGGCTTGTATGTATAACAATTTAGTCATACTGTTCTTTTTCATTAGAAATCCATTATATATGACGGAGAATCATTGCAGTCACAGGAAAAAAGTAGTTTATGAAGAACCTCAGGAAATGGTTTAATCCAAAGTTCAAAGCTCTACTCCCATAAATCAAAAGGTCTCTTCTGTCACTTAAGGATACGCCCTCCGTGATTGGCACTGGTGAGGCTGCACCTTGAATCCTATGTCCAGTTCTGAGTCCCTCAATACAAGACAGACATGGAGGTGCTGGAGCAGGTCCAGAGAAGGGCTGGTGAAGGTCTAGAGAGTGAGTTATATGAGGAGAAGTTGAGGAAGCTGAGGGTGTTTAACCTGGAAAAGAGGAGACTCGGGGGGACCTTATCACTCTCTACAACTCCCTGAAAGGGGGTTGTGGCCTGGGGGTCAGCCTCCCAGGTAACCAGTGACAGGTTAAGAGGAAATAGCCTCAAGATGTGCCAGGAGAATATCAGGTTGGACATCAGGAGGAATTCCTTCATGGAAAGGATTGTAAAAAATTGGAATGGACTACCCAGGGAGGTGGTGGAGTCAGCATCCCTTGAGGTGTTCAAGAAATAACTGGACGTATCACTTAATGCCATGGTCTGGTTGACAAGGTGGTGATCAGTCAAAGGTTGGGCTTGATGATCTTGGAGGTGTTTTCTAGCCTAAATGATTCAGTGCTGCCTTTGCTTATTTCAAGGCTATACACAGTTTTGGCATTTTTAGAAAAAAACACTCAAAATGCATCTCTTCAAAATGTTAATGTGTGGTCTGAGCTAATTGATGACATTTACATTTGAATACCACCAGGGTTAGGAATAAATTACTAATTAGAGACTCCCTTGAAACTTTTTTTGCAGTTGTAACAAAGCTTTGGGGCAAAAGTTGACAGCATACAACTAAAACTTGGATGCTACAAGAGCCAAAGAATTGCAAACAGTAGAATTGGTACAGGAAGAGCTCATTTGTTTTGTTAGCCATGGAGTATGTCCCTGGTGAGACAGGGTCCAGAGCACGAAACAATGAGGCAGAATGGTAAGGGGAGATAATCTGCTCAGCTGGCCCCTGCAAGAGGTTTTGTCCTTTGATACCATATTCCATATGCAGATGAATGATGCAGTTTGCCAGAAAAGTCAAACCTTCCTTTCAGTCCTTACTTTCCAATAGCATGTAGACACATATATTTCTGCCTCTACATGTGTTAGAATTGCATCCACTTTGGCTTATATCTTTTGTCTCAGTGCAGCAGGGACTTGCAGAACAGGCATTGCTTTTCCCAAATCCCTGAGGGGGCTGATCTAATTAGCTGTGCTCAAAATGTGGTAACACATATTGGAAAGATTGGCCTGCAAATAAAATGTTGCAGCCATGGGAACATTCTCTAAAAGAACAAGGGTATCACTAGTAGTCAGATGAAACCCTGGTGAGCATGTCATTTTTTGAAGGACTGTAGGTTGACCAGATATATTTACAAGGAAATGTAAAAAGGGTGTAGTAATTAGTTTACGACTTCGTCAGAATTCAGTGTCATATTCCATAGAAGCTAGGGGTTTCTTTTGGATAAAATTATCTTTCAGTATAAGCAAAACAGCACTTTTTCTCCAGCCAAGTTTACATAAATGGGTTAGCAAAATCATTTGGCTGATATTTTTCATGTAACTCAGCCTGAGGCTGACAACCAGAATAGAAAATTTCAGCCCAAACTATTAAAATTTGGTATAGCTGTAAGAGCAGAAAAAATACATCTCACAATGGTAAACACCTGCCAGCCCTTATAACAGGCAGCTCTACCATTTCAGTACATACATTATGTGTGTGAATTTATATATCTGACTATGCATATACAGAGATACATAGGGGTTGATATATGTATATATACAGTGTTTGATTTTCAAAGTATTGACATAGATTTATATAATATAGGACAGTTTTCACTTTCACTTTAATTATCCTGGGATCAAACCCATTACTTTTACATATGAGGACTTTTCACCTGCAAAACTAGTGAAAAAGTGACAATAGTCTCTGTAAATTGTTTTTGATGAACCAAGATTTGAAAATTGGTACAAATGCAGAACTGAAGAAGGCTGAATGCCAGGTTACTTTTCTCTACAATTAGTACTCATTTTATTTATTCATGAATGCTGTTAATAAAATATGTAGCAAGGGAGAAGAACACTTCATTAATCGGCTTCTACTGTGATTAAAAGATGAATTACCAACAACCACAGATTTATTTTTCTCACTCATAAGAGAATATCTTTAGGTAACGGTGTCCCTGGTGAATAGTTGCTTTGAGCTGCCTGATAACCAAGTGGTTCCTTCTGGCAGGTGTGTGCAGGCTGCTATAGCCCCCAGAGACCTATGCCTAAGAGTGCTGCTACTGTACCTCCAAAGCTTCACCAAGATGTTCCCTCAGTCTACTTGTTACTGTTCCCACACTGTTGAGCCTATTGTGGTCAGTCAAGTTCCTGACATCAGTTTAGAAGGATTTCAATGCCTAACTTAAGATCACTTCTGCATCTACCCAATTAAAGAGAAAACAGTGATTAGTGAGCATTATAAGTTGTTATCCCTAGGAATCCAGGGGATGAAGAAGAGAAGTAAAAGACTTTTAGCTCTGTACTCTAATAGAAGGAATAAAAGATAAATACCTTCAAAACCTTGATAGTGATATTGAAAACTGTCTCCAGCACAGTCTATACTAGTTCAATGCACCTTCTTCACTCAGAACTGTTCAACCTTGCTTATGTCTTCTGCACAACTTTTCATCAGTCCTGCTACATTACCTTAAAGGAATTTTCCCCCTCTACTTCAGGTCCCCTGGTGAACACATTCCCCTAATGGACACACTTAGACTATGGAAGATTAAAGTGATTATCCTTCCTCCAGCACCATAACTATTCTTTGAAAAGCCAAGAACTTACAAGTTCTAATGCTGTTTTGTTTGGTTTGTTTTAAATCTTTTACAGTCTTTGTTAAGCATTCGTGGTTCTCTGTTCTCACCGAGGCGCAACAGCAAAACCAGCATTTTCAGCTTCAGAGGTCATGCAAAGGATATAGGATCTGAAAATGACTTTGCTGATGATGAACACAGCACTCTTGAAGACAATGAGAGCAGAAGAGATTCTCTCTTTGTCCCAAATCGACATGGGGAAAGGCGCAACAGTAACATTAGTCAGGCGAGCGTGTCATCTAGAATGATACCAGCCCTTCCAGTAAATGGGAAGATGCACAGCACTGTGGATTGCAATGGAGTGGTTTCCTTGGTTGGCGGACCTTCAACTCTAACTTCACCTACTGGTCAGCTTATACCAGAGGTAATTATAAGTAAACCAGTAATTATTACAGTTTGGTTCAGGCACAGAATTTTTTCTTATTCCTCATCTCTGCAATGCTTGTAATTTCTTAAAGAAATAATTTGCAGTAGTTTCTAAATAAGAGAACATAAAGGAAAAAAAGTCCTCAACCTCCTATGTCTAAGCCTTAGTAAAGTAATATATTCTTACTTTCAGCAAGAGATCTGCACACAGAAAAAAAAAGATGTATTGACTTTGACAAATTGTAACAAAGATAGACATTCAATATATAAATAAGGCTGTAGCTTGGAAATATGTATAGGAAAATGCCTATAAAATTAAACAGAAGGTGGTTACTACTCCCATGATACTTACTAGAAATACCCCTCTCTGAATTTTTCTTGAGGAATTTTTTCTCATACCTTTTATGAGAAAAACGTGTACAATTCCTAAATACCCTTGCAATTACATAACATTTCAGTCTCAGTTTCAAACTTCTGTAAGCTAAGATGTTCTTTCAAACATTCAAATAAGCAAGCCTTTTCCATACATAGTATTTTATTTATTAGTATTGTTATCATCACTATCAAGAAGATACCTAGCAAAAATTTTGTTCAGCCAGTCATTTAAATGTGAACCACCTCCGGTCCCACATTGTGTTGGTGTTGGGTCCTTCAGGTCATTATTTGTAGCACTGTACAAAATTCCCACTGAGTTCATCAATAAAGAAGAAAGAAATCCTGACAAGAACAGAAATATTAAGCGCGTAAGAAAAGCATATTACATTGCACAAATATGATTTTGATTATCACTACAATATTTATGCAGTAAATACTGTTAATTGGCTGTTGGAAAGTATGGTCTAACTCCTCAGTATTTCATTTACAGGGCACCACTACAGAAACAGAAATAAGGAAAAGAAGACTGAGTTCATACCAAATTTCCATGGAAATGCTGGAGGAGTCTGCTGCAAGACAAAGAGCAATGAGCATAGCCAGCATACTTACAAATACAATGGAAGGTATTTGATGCATTTTATCTGACAGGCAGTTCAGTGAAGTTCTGCTAACTACATGGACAGAGAAATTATTTACATAATTTCCTTTGTAAATGTAAAACTGGACATGTGGAGTCTCTGAACACCAGATACAAAAGGCTTTTGAGCATTTCTAAGGTCATTTACACAATCTAAATGCTTAACCATTTATTTTTCATGGCACCTTCCAAAATACTACTCTATTGAGTGGACTAACAAATAATGGTAGCTAGGGGATTGACAGAGCCTCAAACAGAAAATACAGGGATTTTTTTTCCATTAGACATCAGCAGGAAAAATCAATTAAGATAACCCAGGAATTGCCACGATAAAGGCAGTGATGTGCTAAAACAGTCATTTCCCTTGGGCTTTAAATCCAAGGATAGGCAATAGGAAATTGGAATGAGAAATATAAAGGAAAAAAACCCCAAATGTAATCAACCTATGCCGCTGCCCACAAAGTGTCTTAAGCATTTCTTAAATTTTCAGAGTTATCAAAGATAAAAAAATATTGTATTTTCTATGTGAAAATGCATACTTCTTGGGATTTTTTTTTCTTATTTAATGGAAACTGAGTATGCTCACTCTTCATACATATGCCATTAAAGTATTTTTATAAGCTTGAAGTATCTATCTGCTGGATACTAGCAAAGTGTGGCAGGTGTTATTGTCAGGCCAACCTTGCAGATTCAACACATATTCAGAAAGATGAGAAATTACCAAGAAGCTTTACAGTGTTACTAAGCCAGTATTGAAATATAATTTTAAAGTGAGTTTTGAAGCCCTTTGCTCTCAGAAAAACAAATAGATCACAAACTAACTGTAGTCAGAAATACAAGGTTTATATCACCTATTTTCTTCTAAAGAAAATTGTTCTCACAAACATGTATCTTTATGAGTGTGTCTTCCTACTTTAGTGCAAGTGTGAGCTGTTGGTACCTCTTAAATCATGGTTCTCCTCTCTGTAAACAGGATATCACCTTAGAGAGTGCTGCATTCTTCCTCCAGTTAAATAGCTTGTCCTTCCAGTCTCCTGACCAGAAAATAACATGTCAACGTAAACAAAATTGTCCTGATAGTCCCCTCCTTACCCATGTCTGGTTTCCACCATTTCAGAAATTACTAAGTGCAGCCAACAGTCTTCTGTGTCAACTCAGCATCCAGTAGGAGTGGTCACTTTTGTCCAAGGCCAGTCCTATCCTGCCTTTCAGCATTCTGAGTTGCATGTTCAGAAATGTGATTAAACTACCCAATCCATATATTCCTTCTGAAGTACTGTCTTTGTTATGGTTTATAAAGACTATAGAAAGCTTTAGCTGCTTATGATACCCTTTTCTGCCTGGAGAACTTGTTCGTTTCAGTAGTTTGAAAGCTTTTAACTTCCCGTAATTCCACCCATAATAGGACAGTATTAGAGGAAAAAGCAATTGACTGGTCCTCAAAGTGTAGATTTTTGCAGTAAATCCTTAATAGCAAATCTGTGGAACAGATATTGTAGCAAAATTATCCGTAAGTGTCATGATGATGGAGGTCTCTCTGTGCTCTAAGGGATGCCTGAAAAATGGGAAATTTCAGAGTTGGGTTGATGCCACTATGCAGAAATCTTATCAAAACCATTGTGGACATTTCTTACATATTTTGTAGTCTAAGTATTTCTCACTTAAGCAATCATCAATCTTCCTTCTATGCTGTCCTCAAACATCCCATCACATTAGATATTCATCCTTGCTATTATTAACTTAGAAGAAGTTACTATTCCTCTGTAACTTTGACAATATTGACAGTGAAAAGGAAGAAAAAATCGTTTCCGAAGATTCTAATTGAGAGCAGTTGCTCAATGGAGTTGTTCTCCTAATACAGATATTGTTTTTCTCAGTTGATAGACACTGCAACTATACAAGACATTTTCAAACCAAATTAAATAATAATTTAAAAATAAGAAAACAGGCATGCAATATATTAAAAATATCCATTCAAATAAGAAATGATAGGTATGCACTCCAAATCATTTATCTAACATTGTACTGGTTCAGAGTAGTAGCAAACATAACACTTTTAGTATCTCAAATCAAAATATGTACTCGTGTTACGTACCACAAAAAATGTGAATCCTTTATGAAGCTTATACCAATTATATATAGCAGCTCACTAACGAGTGAGTCATGTTGACTTTTAATATCTGTAATTAAGACATCTGCTGTTAGCAAGTCAAGTAACCTAAACTAAATCTCTAGATTCTCCCTGCTGTCATGGGAAAGACAAATACATTTCTCTCTTTAGACAGTTGTCTCAGATGATTTACTCTTTAGTGAATGGAATTACTTGTCCATCGGTTGTAGAGGAAGTTAAATGAATTAGATGCCTTACTTTAAGGTGGCTAAACATGGGTGAGGGAAATCTCATGTTAGTGAGAGCTGTTTATTTGATTGATATAATCTTTTTCCGTATTTTAAAGCAAGAACTTCCAGAAGATATGTTTGTAATATTCATTTTTTCTGGGTTTTTTTCAGAGCTTGAAGAATCCAGACAGAAATGCCCACCATGCTGGTACAGATTTGCAAATACTTTCTTGATCTGGGATTGCTGGAGTCCATGGTTAAAAGTCAAGCATGTTGTCAATTTAGTTGTGATGGATCCATTTGTTGATCTTGCTATAACTATTTGCATTGTTTTAAACACCTTGTTTATGGCCATGGAACATTACCCAATGACAGAACAGTTTAGCAGTGTCCTTTCTGTGGGCAACCTGGTAAGTAGTTTGTCATGCACTACTTTTTGATGTGAAAATACCCTTTTCTAAAAGAAGAAATGTATGAACGCATTGAATTTGTTTTAAATCTATTCCAAAATAGTTCTTTATAATCAGTTTAGGAAGGGTATATATGATTTTCACAGGTAAAGTGATTTTTTTACTAGAGCCTTTGTCTGTCATGAACCTATTTTTTAACTACTATAGTGAAATAACTGAATATGGGTGGAAGTGCAGTCTTCACTGGAATGCCAGATTTCTTGATGTCTACCTTGGTTTTTTTCTTTCAAATGTTAAGGTAGATTATGCCATTTTCACCATGGTACGGTCGTTACATCACAGAAAATATTTTTCTTCCATACAAAATTGATAAAATATTCAATGTCAGAATTTCTCTTGGAATTTTTTGCAATTACACTACAGTGAAAATACTTCTACAAAAAAGGCATGCTCCCAAACTTCTTTGTTGTGCTGCACAAACAACTTATCACTACGTAGTTCAAGAAGTTTTTGAGTTAAATTCTGGATTTAAAAACACTAAAAAACATTGGTAATTTTCACATTTGGCACTTGGAGATATTTCACACAACATTATCACCCTGAAATTCACTTTCCTGAAAGGAAATAGCTGTCAGACAGCATGGTAACTATGTGTGAAACCTCTATATTCTTACAAAAAGCCCAGTATAAGACAAGAAACTCCAACTTCCCCTGTCTACAAGACAGACTTTAGAGAGTCTATGCTTAGAGAGTCTGACATTAGAGAGTATCATCTTTTTAGACTGTAAGCTAGGAAAAAACTTGCTGTCAAGTCTTCTTTTACTTTACTGGAACCATCCTCATCAAACAGGACTTAAACATACCAGGGAGCTGAACTGCTGACTGGTCAATAGCTTTTTATAGGTTTACCAAACTTCTGCCTACTATATATCCTGATTTAGTTACTTGTTTTCAGTGTTTAGAAATACTTAGATGCCATTTGGAGATAGCAATCAGCTGTTTTTTATAGTAACAGGTGAGAGAACTCACTGGATTAAAAAAAATTCCTCGGGTATATAAATTTCTCATAACAATTCATTACATTTTGCTTTAGGTATTCACTGGGATATTTACAGCAGAAATGGTACTAAAGATTATTGCCATGGACCCTTATTATTATTTCCAAGAAGGCTGGAATATTTTTGACGGTATTATCGTTAGCCTTAGTTTAATGGAGCTTGGTCTTGCAAATGTTGAAGGATTATCTGTTCTTCGGTCATTCAGATTGGTAAATACCTTGATAATTAAATATTTGCATGCCATTATCTCACTCAGAAAAAAAAAATGCTGGTGCCTGTGATAATTACCATATTTTGTGAATATGTATTATATACTTCAGTGGTTCACATTATTTTCCATATGTGCCTAATTTGCAAGCCATGTTTGGTAAGTACAAATTTAAGGTGTTTGATACCTTTTAGTATCAAATTATCCTATTGATCTTCTATCCATCTGATATCCTTTGCCAACGTAAGACTAACTGGTACCTTTTAAGAATTTTGTAAGTCTTTACACTGATTTCATTAAAAATCATCAAAGCTGAATATCTGTAAAAACATGCATATTGTCACCAGCATATAGAATCATCGCACTTTTAGTCTTTATATTGTGAACATTACTTTGTGTTACTTGTAAAGAACTTAAGCAGATCCTCTCTTCACATTTATTTTAATGGGCACCAACAATAAACTGTTAGTCATACCATTACATATAACAGTCATAACAAGCTGACTTTAAGAAAACATTAAAATTGAAAAATTATTGAGCTTCTACTAGGCATGTATTTTTTAACAGCAATCAGTATTGTGCACAAACTAGTTTATAGATGTGTTTCCTAGAGGCACAAGATTAATGATTTAAAAGTCTTTATTATCAATAGTTACCATAGTACTTGAAAACCTTATAGCCTAATACATAGAGCAGGAAGGAGTGATTTTTTTAGCACTACTTGCAATGGTGTCCAATGTCACATAACATAGTTTGGGTAATGAATATTATTTTTGAGTTAGTGTTTATGATTTGAATGGACATAATATTAGCATCAATTTTTGCGTAAAAAAATTGGCCTCTATCTAAGCATGGAAGGCTTAATGTGGTGCTGAGGGAAATATGGAACCAAGCCAGTGAAGAGGGTGTAGTGACAGTGATGAAAAGAGTAGAAACTTCTAAAGAAGTTAAGAACTTCTAAAGTCTTTAAGAATTTTTCAGGAATCATCTGTAAGTGGATGTTTAGAAATAGAAAAAATAAAATGTCATACAAACACAAACTATGACTTTTTTTTACTACGTGCATCACTGAAATGAAATTACAAACAATGCATTTTTGACAACTACTCCATGTTCCCTGCTTTCCATTAAAATAATAATGTGATACTACTGAAGAACAAATTAATACAGAAATTGGTACGCTCTGCTAAACAGCTTGGACCTAGCTTCTGTTTTGCAACTAACAGTAATGGTTCGTCCATGTTTTTGTTTTGCAGCTTCGAGTTTTCAAATTGGCAAAATCTTGGCCAACTCTAAATATGCTCATCAAGATTATTGGCAACTCAGTGGGAGCTCTGGGGAATCTGACCCTGGTGCTGGCCATCATTGTGTTCATTTTCGCTGTGGTTGGGATGCAGCTGTTTGGGAAAAGCTACAAGGAATGTGTCTGCAAGATCTCCACTGACTGTGTGCTTCCTCGCTGGCACATGCATGACTTCTTCCACTCTTTCCTGATTGTATTCCGAGTGCTGTGTGGAGAATGGATAGAAACGATGTGGGACTGCATGGAGGTTGCTGGCCAAACCATGTGCCTTATTGTTTTCATGCTGGTCATGGTGATTGGAAACCTAGTGGTACGTGATGAACATTTTTGAATGTTTACTCTGATGCAGATGTACAGGACTTACAGCTAGGCAATGAAAATGCTTGTCATCCTTCTGTTTAGAATTAAAAAATTAATCAGAATGTGCTGAATTTTGGGTAAAAAACATATGATGATTGCCTTTTCCTCTTTTTCACACATTTCTGTACATTGAAGTACTCTTACTAGGGGTACAAGCATTTAGAAGGAAACTAAAATGTCAAATCCAACATCCTATCATGGGAGTGCTGCAGCTAATTTAGAGCTGCTGTTTAATTTTTAGTACTGAACTTTTTGGATTGTTTACGTGTAAAAAACAAACATGAAACCCACAGGGATTTGCTGTCCAGCCTAAAAAGGTGTTTGAAAACTTCTAATTCAAGATTGTTGAAGAAATGGTTATAGAAAAGTTTAAATTCAAGCTGACAAGTTAAAATGCAAAATTTCAATTGATAAATATTGAATTGGTGAGAACTTCCTAGAAATGTTGTAAAAAACTTGCACCATTTACACTTTATTTTTATAAGTTTCTTTTACTGCTAAAATTTGCAGTCAAAATTTCCTGTCAAAATTCTCTTCCTTTAGTGATATTTTTAACATTATTTAAATTTTTATAAAATAGAATTCAAAATGTTTGTATCCTAGTTATTTACCTGACCTTGCAATCTTGACATTTTTTCAGCGAAAATGTGCAGAGCCCCAAAAAGTTATTTATGATCTGCAACCTGCTCTACTGGTTTTTTTAGAATCATAGAGCTATTTACATGGGGAAAGGCCTTTGAGATCAAGTACAACTGTTAACCTAGCAGTGCCAAATTTAACACTTCTGATATGTATGTATTTACTATATAGCTGTATTCTCTCATCTTTTAGGTATTGAACCTCTTTTTGGCCTTGCTGCTGAGCTCATTTAGTTCAGACAACCTTGCTGCTACAGACGATGATAATGAAATGAACAATCTCCAGATTGCTGTGGCAAGGATTCAGAAAGGCATAGATTTTGTTAAAAAAAAGATACAGGAGTTCATCCGAAAAGCCTTCGTTAGAAAGCAGAAATCTTTAGAGGAAATCAAAGCACTCGAAGAGCTAAACAACAAGAAAGACAGCTGCATTTCCAATCATACTGCCGTTGAAATAAGCAAAGATCTGAATTATCTTAAAGATGGGAATGGAACCACCAGTGGTGTAGGCACAGGCAGCAGTGTGGAAAAATACATAATTGATGAAAATGATTATATGTCATTCATAAACAACCCAGGCCTCACTGTGACGGTGCCCATTGCACTTGGAGAATCAGATTTTGAAAATTTAAATACAGAAGAATTTAGCAGCGAATCTGACATGGAAGAAAGCAAACAGGTAGGATTTTTTGTATCTTAACTATCAAATTGTAGTCACATATTTACATGTTTTAATTACATATTTTGAATTGTTTGAAAACTATAATATCCCATGTAAATATACTTTATGTTTTAGAATTTTATGTAGTACAGTTCAAGAAAAAAATTACATAATGGTATAGTGTAGAGGATCCTTAAAGTTCACATTTTTAGTATTTTGTTTATTAAAATTTGGAAGATATTTGATTTTAAATATGATTATTTCTTTCACAGTTTTATGCGGTTTTAGGACAAGTACATACTTGATAAAGCCTTTTTTCTGTAGTACCTACATGTGATAAGGATTTATGGAATAAGAGTAGAAGGCTAAGGAACAATGAAGGAGTGTACAGCTTTGCATACTGAAGCAAACAGAAGTGGAGAAAAAATACTTCTTTCAATATTTAGGGTAGTTCTGAAAAATTAACTCTGAGACATCACAAATCAGTAATGTATTCTGGATTATCTAAAAAGTTTTGTGAGTAGTATTTGTACAGACTTTGGGTTCAGAGACTATGGCTGGCTGAAATAAAGTAATCTAGGTATGAATGAATGTCATGGTAAAGCAGCAGCTGAAGTTATCCTGGAGAGCAGAAAGATCTTGTAATACAGATGCACGTGGAAACAGCTTACTTGAAGGATTTATGCTGTTATTATTGTGCAAAGTGACAGAAGTTGGTCTAAAAAAGCAATGCCATGTATTTCAAAATGTAAGTGGCTCAAATACCACAGGTGATCATGTACAGGTGTTAATAGTATTCAAGGAAAACTTTATATATTGGGGTAGTAATCAATGACAAGCTAATAAATGCATTAGCAGAATCTAATTATGTTCAGTGCCATTAGAAATCTACGAACTTTGAGGTTTAAGGGATCAGGAACCATGGATAAATTTGTTTTCAGTTAGATGAGAAGCTGTGATGTGTAATAACTCATTAATCCAAAAGGGTTTGTTTACCATGAAGAAAGCTCTCCTATAAAGAAGCCCTGCATTCATGACCTTATCATAGCTGTATATCTGGCATATTTGCAATAATGATGTATTCCTCAGCAATATCAAACTACACCACATGATGTTAATGCATAGTCATGATCCAATCAATCGTAGTATGGGGTTTTTGCTAAAGAACATCAAGAGTGTGTATTTATTTGCAGCTGCAAAGAATTTTGCTCTGTGTAAGAACTATAACATGAAGAGCAAGATATTCTATCATCTGAATTGCTCAGTTATGGGACAAACAGTTTCAATGCAGATGTATAAGACAGTCTAGCAGTCGTGCTTATCCACAGTAAATTTAGACTATAAGAGATACAGGAACTGTAAAGCAATGTAAATTAAGAGATCAACTAGTATTAAAAAAACCCCAAAAATTCAGAGCGATTCTGGGTCTGAGAGTCAAGTATTTTTCATGTAAGCTGATCTGATGAAAGTTGGTTTTCATTTCCAGTGAACCTTTAGCAAAGTCTTCTATGTTTTTTCATATATTCTGATGTTTTCTAAAATGACATTTTACTATACATTTTCTGCTTTCATTGTGGCTGACTTTGATAAATACAATTATGAGTGCCTTCCTATTAACTCCATCAAGTTACACGCCTAAAATTTTCCTGAATATGTTACTTTTTAAAAGGTTTGTAATATGCATTAGGAAGTTGGGGCAGCTGTGCAGAGACTGATTTTGTGGTTACATGTCATGTTAGCCTCAGCAACAAAGGAACTTGGGAAGTTCCCATCCACACCTGGCTAGTGATCTCCTGGCAGTCCACTTCCTCTGCCTCAGTGCTTTTGGGTCTGTGTTACAAGGGAGGTCACTGGTTGTGCCATAGGTATTGTTGGTTTATTTCTTCTGTAAGATAGATTGAATGGCTCAGTTTACAATGTGATGGCATATATTCTGTCAGAACAGCTGAGGAAAAAACAAAATGCAGTGCAAAGGCAGAAACTCCTCTGCTTTCCAGGTGAATATGCGATGTAGGTACACTCCAAAAAAGTGGAGTAAAAGCCCTTTTTGATGTGTTGAGAAAATACCAATTTCAAGGTGACTTTCAAAAGTCAACTGCTCTGTTTAACCCCATCTTTGCCTGGTTCAGTCATTGTGCCTTTATCTTCTAAGGCCATCCTGAAGTTTCTGGACAGTAATAATCAAAAGGGATTTTGCCCTTTTTTTAAAGGGACTTGTATCCATATATCTTCAGGAAGAGAAACCACTTAATAAGAAAATTGACAGTGAAAATTTCAGGTGACTGTGGGAAATCCAGCAGTAAATGATGGATGGTATTTATATTAAAAAATTGTGGAGAAATTTTCAATGGGGTTAAGATAGGTTTAGGACTTTGTGCAGCTTCAGTATTTCCATAGACTGTAGTAGTCAATACCATTGGCAAACTGGAGCAATAATACTTCCATCAAGTTCTCTTCACACATAACTGTTTATTGTTTAACTGTCTGACATGTATTCATACAGTACAAGTGTGCATATTGTGAACAGTATCTAATCAGACAGTACCCTGAAAATTGTGAATTGTATATTAATTGTAGTTTCTGCTCTGGATTCCTTATTCCATTCCTTCTGGATGATTTCTATGGAAAGAATAAAGTGGGGTTATTTTATTGTGTGTATAAAAATTCACCAGCTTTCAGAATATATGAATGGAAGTTCTGGCGTGTGACGGGAATTTGTGAAGATTCCAAATCTTCCCCTACCAAGTCAAAAGTACTGTTGAATCTTTTGCTGCCTTCTGATTGTCTTTTAAGGAAGATAAAGAGTACATTGGTGCAGTGTTTAAGTTACCTCTCTAGAACAGTACACCATCATTTCCTTTGTTTTGCCTCTCAAGGGGTCCCACTGAGAAAATATTCCTGATAGAAGGCCTGGTCTGCAAAAGGAGGGGTAAGAGATGGGGCAGAACTTTCCTTGCCTTAACTGTGACAGTACTAAGCACTTACAATACCCTGAGGAGGTATCCCGTTTAATAATCCCCTTAAATAAAATTTATTTAACGACAGAGCTGTGGGAAGCTAGATCTGCACAGGAACTGTAAAATGAATCTTTTTTTTTCTGGTGTCTTACTGTCACTGATGTTTAAGAGCAGAATGATTATTTGAAGTCTGTCATGCTAGAAGTGGGGCATAGCCTGTGTTCTCCTGAGGAATGTGCCAGGACTAGGTAATTACTACAGACATTGTAATTGTGGAAGAAATTAAGGAAGAAATCGTAATATTTCCTATTTTTTTTTTGGTCAGATATACTATAGTAGGAAACATCTCTAGCCACCAAGCTTCTTTTGGAAAGCTAGCTCTTTTTCTTTCTTTCTTTCTTTTTTTTTTTTTTCCCTTTCATGGAATGACTTTCTAATTAATTTGCTAGTTAATAACTTCCCAAATCTGCCGGAAACTGTTCTGGAACCTGGTTGCAAATTCCAGACCTAAACAAGATCTTTCTAATACATATCACTAGAAATTTGAGTAAATCTCTTTTTGGATGAAACAGAATGATAGCACTTGTTAGATTATAAAGTTCTTCACTGCTTTAGAGTAATAGTTGGCTGAAAGTACCTGCAAGAAGTGAACATTTCATTGATACTTTGAAGGAGGAGTTTTTTAATTATCAGAAGAGAGAGGTGCAATACCCAGTGAGATAATCATCAGAAAAGAAACAGATTTCTGCTCTGAAAATAAGGTACTCAAGGTCATTAACTTTGAAGATAATAAAAGAATTTGAAATAGCTGAAGGGGATAATTTGGTGGGTTTTAACATTAGCGTGTGGATGCTGTTTCTATTGTGAAATGAGTAGAGTATGTTAATCTTACCAAACATGAGACTCCTAACTATTGTATATTGCATACCACTTAACAACCGTTTGTTTTAGCTGATTGACTTTATAAATGTAGTTTTGCATTTCAACATGGGAAAATAATTTCAAATATATTTCTCAGTTATGGAAAGCTTATTTCACAGCTAAAGAAATACATACACCTACAGGCCTCAATCATTCACAGTTCCAAAAGCTTTTCTATCTGCAGTGTATGTAAAGTAAATACAAATTCAGATTGGAGAAATTAGGCTACTCAGTTAACTTTTAATGATCACAACAGATGATTTTCATAAAATTAAAAATACCCTTCATCATCTAATCTACTGTATTTTAAAAACAGGTAATAAGTTCAGTTTTCTGATTGGCTTCACCAGGGCATTTGTGCCTAGATGAAGTGAAAAAGACAAGAAGAGAGTTATTGCATTCCCAAAGATAAACATTGTCACTGGGCTCCAATAAATTTCTTAGCCAAAACAGACTCATCAGGATTTCATCATTTTGTTGGATGATTTTTTTATCATGTTTAAAATGTCCAACAATCTAAATTATCTTTTCTGAAATTGACCAGTTCTGGGACAATTTCTTCAGAAGTAACAAATTATTTAAGTAATGGACTAGCTGTGGTTAATGATTTAAACCATATCTCTAGATACATTTATGCTCCTCTGTCCAGATATCAATACCATCCTCTTTTGAAACAGTGAGGTAACAATTAGAGATTCAGAAGTGTATAGCATACTAAATCTAAATTAGAAACTTACACAGTATGATAATTCATCACATTTAAGCTGAACAGAAATTAAAGATGTTTACTTTCATTAAGATTAGGAGATCTAGCATTATTAGAGGATGAAGGGGGAATGGGAAGGCATACGTCTTCAAAGTATTTTGCTTCCTGTATGTACATATTTTTCAAATAAAAGAGATAAGCACATAGTCAATTAAATGAAGACTAGGACATGAAACAAACAAAAAACCTTAAAATTTTCATTAATAAGTGTTAAGGACTATATAAACACAGGAATAGTTTCCAAATCTGCTAACCATGTCTTTGGTAATGTTATTCATTCCATTTTCATTTATGAATCACAATTTTTGTGTGCAGATTAGTAGTTCTAGCTTCTATATTTCTTATTTCTCTAAAATAAACTAACAAGTTCTGTAGAAAATTTTATTCAGTATTTCAGGTGGTATGTATTTCCCTTCTTCCAGCTAATAATAAAATATTTAATAATTATGTTTTAATTGTGTTAAAGCCATGTTTGAAGTAGAGATTCCAAAAAGAGAAAAGCTAGTGATCCTGTGTCTTGAACTTCACTACCTACCATTCTTACTTCTCACAGGGGTAAAACCAAGCTGGAGCAATCAAGAATGCAGCTCTGGTGCTTTTTAACCAGGTAGAGCAACGTGTCACCACTTTCACACAGGTTACCTAAGCAAGTTATACATATATATGTGTATATATATATAATCACTTTTTAGTGGATTTTGACTGGCCTGCATGCTATTCAGCTATGTATCTTCCCTGTCCATTGCAAGAGTAGAAACATGCACAGCTGCTCTCTGCTGAGTCATGGGACTCACATCACAGCATGGTCAGGTGGGACTGGCAAACCCAACATACATTTTTTAACTCCGCTAATGGTTTTTCTAAATATTTAAATACCGTATTTAGCAATAACTGCATGCTCTTCAGGTTTTGAAGTATGGATCATAAAAGTACTGGAATGTTTTACGCTAAAGAAGTCAAAGAAAAAGGGAGCATGCATAGTTTTTTAAAAAAAAACAACCCTTTTTGATTCAGCCCTTATAAATGTAAATATTTAATGAAACGTGTGAAATGTGTAAAGTGATTTTGAAATAATTACTGCCACGACTTCAACTCCTTAATGAATAATATTTGAATTATCGCAGTAGCTACTTGTGTAAAAATTACAGTTAAACTTTTAAATCTACAATGCACTGTAATGCAGTTCTTCAAGATGGTACACTCTATATTCATTTGGACAGTGCATATCTTGAGTTTTATAAACTGCAAGCAGAGCAAACAGTCTCATAATCGCTAACATTATACATAGCTAATAACTTTCCTTAAAGAACTCTCAAAAGCTAAACATTTTACAACTCCTCTTTTCTTAAATGCCTTTATAAATAGTGGTGTTTGAAATGTGTTTCATAATAGCATTCCATAAATGATTTGGGGAACTTATTTGTGTGAATTAGGAAGACTAAAGAGTAGTCAGCATCATTTGTATAAAATTGCACATATACCTCTTTACACTAGGGATGTTTTTCGTTACAGGCAAACATGCCCTCCATTGATGAGTAATTGGCAGAGCCTTCAGGAATAGGGACAGCAAATACTGCACAGGAGCCAAAGTTACATGAAGCTAGGGAGGTTAAATTATTCCAGTAAAAGCAGGCATCAAAGTTTTCGGGGGATTGAGATTTCAGTCCTGTAGCAGGATTGAAAGCTGTTTCCTTCAGGCAGAGTTTCACTGGCTTCAAAAGGATCACTAAGTGGTTCCTTTTGTACCCTTGATTATAGTGCAGCATGATCCACCTTTATTATATGGTGGTCTAAATTGCCCAGAGATGCCAAAAAAATTAATATTGGTGGGTATTCCAAAAATTCTCAGATTTTAATAATTAAGTTTTAAACCAAGATATGCTTCAAACACCAAATAAAACTCTAAGGAAAGAGATTTTAAAATTATATTCTTAATATTATATTAAAGTCAAATATCATAAGATCTGAGATTTAAAGTCAGTTTAGAACCACTATGGAATCATCAATCTCCATTATTTTATATTTTTTTCACTCAATTACAGTGCAGCTTTCAAGACTGAAACTATAAAAGCACATGGCTGAATTACTAAAGGCAATTTGTAATGGCTGAATCCTTTTATTTTATTGTCACTTGAATCATGAAGCCGTTTGTAAAGCTTAAAACTTCAGTAGCCTGCTCTTGCTCTTGTTGAAATCTAGAATAGAATCAAGTAAGAGCAAGACTGGGTCTTAAGTGAATGCATTTTCTTGTAAATGGGCACATTAACACGCTGTTGGTCAAAGCTTGTTTTAATGATCGAAGCTGTTGATAAGAGATGCACTGCTCTGAAAGAACATTATGGAGGCTGATTATACATACATTAACCAAGTATTTGGGTGGGCGATGAAGCATTTTTTCTTTTATATCCTACACAATAATATTTATAATACTGTTTTCAGAAAAATATAATCCCATTGAGGTAGTCTGATTGTTTCTTTTATTTTTGTGTGTGATTTCCACAGTATTGCTCAGGCTTCTGCTCTAGTCAAGCATGTTGTTTTGCTGATTCAGGCCTTGAGAATGCTGCACCATAAGCAATTGCTTTCAAATGTTTCCTTATAAAGGAAAATGTGATATCATTGAAGATGCAAATAAATATTTACAGGGCATGGTGTGTTCTAGAGGCTGATAATCACATTTATGAGCTGATAAGAAGATTGTGCTAATCCATCATGTATCTCGAGCTTCCTATTAGTTTTATTAGCTTTATTGCTAGAAAGAATATAATTAATATCACCTTATTTAAAATGTATTGGTTCTTTCCTAATTTAGGGTCTTGAAGCAAAGAAGAGGAGTTTTATTAACTAAAGAGGTTTTTCTCTTAATAATGCAGTTGTTTGAGATTATATGAAAAGTAATGAGAATGCTTTATGTGAAAATTACTGACAAGAATTATAGTAGTTTTTGTTTGTACTGGTTATAAATTGCACTTCTGTCACTTGGCTTTTAGCAAGTATTCTGACAGAACTATCTGCAGCAGAGTTTACATGGGAAGATGTAGTTAAAAATTTGACTGCCTTTTAATTTGCACTCATAGATTTATAATGGATGCTTACTATGAACCTTTATCTTGCTCCTATTAAGTCAGTAATTTATTTAATGATAATGGATCAGGCCATGAATTAGTTTTACTTTTCATAACTTGAATGTGACAGTTAATTATTTTTACAATATTTGGATTTTATTCAGTGGAAGGTTTCTTATTTCTTGGTATTTCAATGATATACAATAAGAGAGTTAATTCACAAGTATTATTTTTAAAAGAGAGACAGCCTTATGTGTTGATAACAAGGTGGTATGCTAATAATGTTTAATATAGTGAACATTACTGGGTATTTTGGTTGTAAATGTAATAGAGAAAGTGAAATTTAAAATATTCTTACAATGAGCTACACAGTATTTTATCTCAGACTCAGAGACTTACATGACCAGTAATAAAATTATTCCATTTGGAGGCAACATGGCTGTAACTATTTTACATATATAAATTTTGGAAATCATACAGGAAGTGCAATATGAGAAGTGAAACATGGTATTTTTGGTCACAATGCAGTAACAACCACGGGACATGAGGTCTGAGTGACCCTGTATTGACTACATACTGTGTGTGCAAAAGGCAGATTCTTGAAAATTATCCTTGAAATTATCCATCATTCAACATGATTTTTTTTTAAAACTTCATTTACGTCGTGTAGAAGTTGTAGATGAGGAAATAATTCCTTACAAAGCTGTATTAAGATATATGTGCCATTCACTTCATTTCTGGCAGAAAAAGCCCTCAGCTGCCAATACATTTTCCTGAAGAGACTGGGTTTTAACTGAAGAGTTAAGTAACTAGTTTTAATTTTCAGCAGTATCTCTGAAGAAGAAGAGAATGCATGGAAGTGCCTATTTCAAGAAACAAGTTACTGTTCATTATTTGTTAGAAAATCTGAACAATAGGGGATTTTTATATTCTAAAAATGTCACTATCTTGAAAACTAAATGTGAAAAGCAGTTGCTTTTAAGCACTCTCTCAAAAAAATTGTATAGAAAGGTCTTCATACTTTCTAAACATGACCTTCTTCCAAACATCAAAGGACATGATCAGTTCTGCTTAGCTAAAAGCACAGATCTACTCAGTGCTGGAATGCCCTTTTGTTACATCCGTACCTATACAATTTAAAGTATTTAAGTGAGAGGTGCATTCTGCATGCCCCTTGAAATTCCTATGTACAACTGCTACGTGTGATCAATCAGAAGAATTTCACTGCCACAATTTCTTTCATGTTGCTTTCTGATTACAAGCCTTATTTCACAATAAAAGGGAAAGTATTTTGGATGAAAAAATTACAACAGTACTGTCAGCTGAAAACAAATTACAAACGCTATGTCTGATTATTGCATTTTTTGTTTGCATTTGTAGCAGGATTTTCCTTTCAAAATACACTTTCTTAAAAGGGCAAAATTATGGGCAGTCTTGTGAGACTGGTGAACTGTATGACCTGATCAGAATTTTAATGTACTTGGTAAAAATTGTCTTAATTTGAGTTATTTTCTATTACTCTCCAATTCTTGCAGTTTTCAGATCTAGAAGTGCTTTCACTGTAGTAAGGACTATACTATTTCACTGTACAAAAAAGTAGTAGAATGATAGAAAAATTTGGGATGGAAAGGACATCGGGAGGTCTCTCAATAAGCACAGGAGACTGGAATGCAAAGATGATGTTTCAGCTCTGGTAATTTTTGCTTTCTGCAAAAGTTAAATTGTGCAAAAATTTGCCATTAAATGTCAATAAATTTAGAACTTTTTAATCCAGATAACATGTATTTTTGTGAAAATACCATATGTAGTGTACAAGAAGATGTATGTGCGGATTTGTGTTAGTTCATTTTGCTAGGAGAACTAAGATACATTTTCAATGAAATCCAGCATAATAGTAAAGAAAATGAAATAACTTGAGAGTGTGGTGCATGCAAGCTCTCTGGTAGTAGTACTACTAAGAATACTTCAGCAGTCATATACATGGATCAGGTTAGTAGCCAAATTATATTTAATTGTTCCCTATGGGAAGATAAACTGGGAAACAGAACTATACCATTTACATGTCTATGGTTTTACTTTTGGTGATGCATATTTATAAATTCGCCGTTCTTCAAAAGTTAGACTGGCATGATTTGATTCAGTACCATTTTTTACAGAATATGTATCTAATGAGAAAAAATTGTTCTGTGGAACTTTACTTACAGAAACTAAATGCATCAAGCTCATCAGAAGGCAGCACTGTTGATATTGCTCCTCCTGGAGAGGGCGAGCAAGCAGAAATTGAAAGTGAAGAAGCTCTTGAACCAGAAGCCTGTTTTACTGAAGGTTGTAGAATAACTGTTGACTTAAGAGATGTATTACTAAAATTACATTATAACTAGGATTATTTAGGTTCTTGAGGGTTTCAAATCTGGTGGACCTTCATGACCTCCAAAATCAAAAGAAGATACTTTTAGCCCAGACGGCTGGAAATCAGATGAAAAAATGAGGTTTCCCTAGGCTTTGAGTAACTTCATGTATCTGGCCACTGCATACATCTTGTAACAAAGAAACTTCCTTAGCTTTTCTATTGTTAAAATGCTTTTCAGCTGTTTGAAAGGGCCCTTGAAATTTGGAAGAAATAAATTTTTGTGTGACTCCATCAACAAATGGAACAGTTACATGCCAACAGTCAAACATATTGATGTTTCTTGGATTGACTTCTATCATAATTAAGTATACTGTTGTCTAGTTTCTCTCCAGATTAGTTTTCTAAATTCAGATATTCATCATCCTGTGTGATGTGATATCCTATTCAGCATTCCAGTGATTAATTTAAAAAAATTCTTACAAAGTTAGTTAAAGGCTCTAATAATATATACTACAGTAAATATTGACTTTGAAGTAACTGGCTTTTAGATACTAATATATCTTAATCTAATGCAGGTTGTGTGCAGAAATTTCCATGTTGTCAAGTAAGTATAGAGGATGGCAAAGGAAAAACTTGGTGGAATCTTAGAAAAACCTGCTACAGCATAGTTGAACACAACTGGTTTGAGACTTTCATTGTATTCATGATTCTCCTCAGCAGTGGAGCACTAGTAAGTAGAACAAAATTGCAGATGCTGAAATATTTAGATACCTCTTTAGGAGCAACAGAAAAAATCAAATTTGGTTCAGAAAGACTTGCTCTGCTTGGAGCTGTATAAAACTCCCTGCACTTCAACATTCCAGGATGGAATGAAACTTGACTCAAACTTGAAAAAGATTGATAAATTTCATATGCCCTTTTTAGTCATACTTGTGTCTTGCTTCTGTAAAATGGTGCCATTTTCTTTAAGACAGTGTAGCTACTCAAGGTTTAAATTGCCTGCCAATTTTCAGCATGTTTGTCAAGAGATTTGAGTATAAAGGACTACTGTTAGCTGTGAATATATAGCTAAATGTACAGATTTAAGTCCTTAATCCCTCTTAGGCTCAGCCACTCTTTGAATTTTGCTTGTGAAAGACCACACCAAAATGGAATAATTGCTTCATTCTGTTCCTATTTTGAAGGCAGGAGATACATAAGAGTGCAGAACAAAATTTAACCTAACAGCCCAAAAGATTTGCATTACCCACCTTTCCAGCTTTACTCAAGCTGAACATTTGCTACAGTATCAATGTGCATAGTTGTACATTCCAGCAAATACATTGCTTTCTGATTGTATTTTTAGATATAAGTTGAATTGATCTACCTGCTTTCTAGAAAACAATATAAATATCTGGAACTGATATATGAGAAAAGGGGGAGGTTGTGTCTATGTGAAACTTTCATAATACCACAGAGGATAAAAATTCACCCTGTGAGTTTATTTCTTCATTCATTAGTAAAATAGAATTTTTTTTAAAAATACTTTTTTCAACTCCAGACAGGGCACCTGTTGCTCCAATTAGTAGTATGGTTAAAGATGGGAAATACATAAAATAAGAGAGTGAAGAAAAAGAAGGGGAAATACTAGCTCTGCCCGAATTATTTTTTATTCTTTATTCCTTAATTTTATCATGCATATTCTGTGAAACAGTAGTAATACCTGAATATATTTTTACAGGCTTTTGAAGATATATATATTGAGCAACGCAAAACTATCAAGACCATGCTGGAATATGCTGACAAAGTTTTTACGTATATTTTCATTTTGGAAATGCTTTTAAAATGGGTAGCATATGGTTTTCAAATATATTTTACTAATGCCTGGTGCTGGCTGGACTTCCTGATTGTTGATGTAAGTACAAATTCATATTGTAAAATTGACTATGGTAAAGTTTCTGTGTTGTAAAATTCATTACGTCTAGATTAATATTATAAATGTGCAAAAGTAATTCCCATTTTATAGTTATACTGCATTAGTAATGGCCTGCAGCGGTTTGGAGGTGTTATTTAAAGTCCACTCACATGCCAAACGGAAAAGGATGGCTGGCTATCAGTCTGTCCATTCTTCATGGTTAATATTTTCATACAAAGGATGTATCAAACTTGAGATTTTATGAGGAAAAAAACTAGTTTTTAAGCATGCTATCTTTAATGGACTCTGACTATGTTAACTCATTCCTTAGCAAATAAGACAGTTCATTGTCCAAGTTTCTTCTTCAAACACTGCAGCTTTTCAAATGAAACAATTCATTTGGTCCAGATTTCATCAAAGTTCTCAGAACTCTCTCACGGAAAACTGTTCTGTAATCATTTCTAGTGAAAACAGAAAGACAGTGGCTATTTAATCTAAAAAATAATTAGTTTTAATGGACAGACAATCTGCAATAGCTAAATCAGCTATGACTTGGCAGGGTTTATGATAGAAGGGAATACAGGGTTTCTTGGCTGCCTTCCCAGCTGTGATATACTGCTGTGCAAAGGCCTTGCTTATGTTGTCAGAAGGGATCAAAGTTGGTTTTGCTCCCAGAATATTTTTGTCTTTTGCCTCACACATTATCTGACCCAGTTCATTGGCTATCTGTGTCCTCAGTGTGGAACTGAGAGATGGCATCTCAGGGCAATTGTGCATTTATAGTAAATTCTGCCCATGCTACCATATTTCTTGAGAAGTTTGCATAAATCCTGGTCCCATCACTACTTATTCCATATGTTTACAGAAATGTATCATATTTGTAACTCCCACAGGAAAAAAAACCTGGCTAGATTGGCCCATAATTCAAAATGGATGATCTTCTCTTTTTTCTAACCTGCCCGAGTTAGTTTTGTTGTACAGTTAATCTCTAGCTGTGTCCTGAAAATCTAGAATGACGCAGCATGAATGGTTTTCCTAAGAGGATGTTAATGAAGTAGAGAGGTGCTCTCAACAGGATTATGTTAAGAATGGATTTTTTTTAGATAAACTACAACTCATGTTTTAATTATTCTTTTTGTAACTTAAACCTAAACAGATTATTCTAAGCCATACTCTATGATTTCCTAGTTTAGCCTCAGAGATGCTATTATCTGAGCAGGCTTTCAAACTTCAAAATGCATCATTATGAGTAAAGCAGCTTATGTTGCTAACTTTTTACCGTAGTTTGTAATTTTATAAACAAAAACATGACTAAATAAGGTTAGAACTTTCTACTTTTGAAGAATCATTTTCAATGTTCCAGCAAGTGGTAGAAAATGCCTTACTCTGTTTAAGGCTAATTCAGTAATTTCTTTAGCACCACCAGATAGCACTTGAAAGAAATATGTGAGCTCATGTTATCTTCCTAGAGAAAAGCAGAGACTACACTGCTTTAACTGGCAGTTTAAACAGGTGTGATTCAGTGGCATTCTGCCAGTGAGAATACCAGTGTCTCCTTCTTCATTAGAAGTGACTAAAGTTAATCAGATTGTTTAATTCCATTCTCTAAAATTATTCAAGAGTAAACACAGATAGTCCTTTAGGGCTTTGACCTTTGATACCTCACATACCTAAGTCTCTCACTGTGACAAGTAGCCATAGCTGCTCTCACTGATTGTGACTAAATTAGATTTTAATAATTACACTAAGAAATGGTAATTTTCAGCTCTGTCACTTTACAACTGTGACAGATGACTCTTGGTACATCTGCCTACCTCAGTTTAAGACTATCATGCCATCCTACTGTATGGCCTGGCCGAAGATCTTGAGCAGGGCTGTCACTGCTAAGTTTCAAAACGTTTTGCAAGTTTTTACAACAGATAGTCTATATTGGAAGACAAACACAAATGAGGACATACAATCCTTCACTTTTAGGAGATCTATCTTACTACCATTTTGAGTTCATTTTCTTTTCTTGAAATTACTGCATCTGCATGCATTAATCAATTTATCAGTGTACAGAGACATTTATTTTCTCACATACTAGCAACAAAACAGGTGGAACAGATGAGAGGAGACCAAGTTAACAAGACTGAGAACACCAGAGAAGTACAGAACAGCTGTATATACAATAGAATTCCAAGCAAATCTTTGCATCCCATATGAACTGTCCAGAGAGGAACAGATTGTTTCCAATGGATAAAGTATTTCCTTAAGAAAAAACTTCAGGTTCATGGTGTAAGAGCACTATCACCATGGTAAGAAAGCTGCCAATCGTCTGAAATAGGCAGCACAAACAAGATTGAAGAATCTTACAATCAGAACCAAAGAACTGCCAATACACACAGTGCCACTGAAGGCTTTCAGGAGCTGCTGCTACCCAACAGTTTGGAAGGGGTCTTGTTTGTGAAAGATAGCTAAGGCACGGTGCAAATTCAGGGACACAAGTATAAAATGAAGGAGCCATTAATGTGAGTTCAATTTCATAGGACACCTTGCTCTCCCAGACAGATTTTAAAAATATTTGTTTCATTGTTTATTTTAGTTCATAAAATGTGCTGTATTAACACTAAGGTTTATTATTGTCATGCCTGGGTATCTTGTTGATTTGAGTGACTAAATGAATATTCTATTAAAAATACAGAAAATTCCACATCTTAGTATCTCTGGAATATATAATGGGTGGCTAAGGATAAAAAAGATCTCTCTCACTGTAGCCTCACAGGACAAATAAACTGTATTAATGATAATTATTAATAATAATAATGTCAATACTTAATATAATGGCTGAAAAAATAATGTTATCTCTTGTAAGAGGATGGACTTCAGTTACAGACTAAGAAAATCAGTAAGATTTTCTTCTAAATATGCTTATAAATCACAGCAAGTTCCATTTATCCATTAGAGCAATAAATTAATCCTCTCCTTTCATAAAAAGAATTACATTCTGACATGTAACCCAGTTGAAATGTACAGCAATATGAATTCACTAAAACACTATTTTCTCTTAGATAATGTACATAGCAACATAGCAATGAATAATTGATCTGTATTTGCTCTCAGACTGTCCTTCTTAGACATGATCTTGTAACTCTTGTGTTTGTGATTCATCTAATTGTTCTTTATGGATATATGTAACATAGGAAACCAACTTTTCATATAATGGCCAAAATCTTACCCCCATTTCCAGTGAATGCCAATTTCTGTACAGTCTTTGAAGACTTCTTTAAACTGAGGCACAGAAATGAACATTTGAGGGATTTTCCCAGGGACCAAAATATGCCTATGTTCATTTACGTGTCATCTATGCTTTTGGTGGTAGAAATGGATAAAAATATGAGTAAGGTATGATATTTCCCCGCTCCTATCTCCAGAACTGCTTGAAGAAAATTAATTTCTTTCATATTAATATTGTCTAAAGCTCAATTCCATTTGAGAAGCAAATTAATTGCTCTTTACCTAAGTGGATTGTCTTATAACAAAATCTCAATAACATGCATCAGGAGCTTAATACTGTTGTAGATAATAAAGCTTTTACTGCTTTAAGGCTGGAAGCTGTTAATACCTATCCCATAATATTTTCCTATACTTAGAAGATTTTCAGAAACTTATCAGGCAAGTCAGAAAGAACCTCTTTCAATACATATTTCAGAGATATCCGGGTTATTGTTGCTATGATCTGTTTGACTTACAAGTAATATTTATAACAAATATTTGTAATTAGCTACTACAATATTTAGTATACTATTAGCGTTTGTAGATATTCAAAATATTGCCAGAAGTTAATAAAATAATTTAATGTATTCAGACTTTTAAATTGTTTGGAAGGTTGAACCTTAATGAAGTTACAGAAAGTATGGCTATTTTGTCTTTAAATATTCCTGAAAATTTTATCCTTCACCAACAGTATGCTTCCATATGACTGTTAAATCCTATTCAACCATAATAGACATTTAATAGCATATATTCGTTTTTCAACCATGTCTTTATGAGACCTCTTGCCTTTCCAGCAAGTATGAAAATGGTGGCATTCCACAAATTGTCACTGTTGATTTGTTGCTTGAATTTGTATTCTTTTTAAATAAACAGCACAGAACGATTTTTAAAGTAATTTTTTTTCTGTATTTGATAGGTCTCATTGGTTAGTTTAATAGCCAATGCTCTGGGCTATTCTGAACTTGGTGCCATTAAATCGCTACGGACATTAAGAGCTTTAAGACCTTTAAGAGCCTTGTCACGATTTGAAGGAATGAGGGTGAGATAAAACGAATGAGTCTGAACAAACGTATGCGTACAAAAATTAATGTATTAATGGTTACACTCATGCTTTCTTCAAAGAACTCCAGAATGGGACGGCATGCAAAAATGTGTGGGAAAAGGCCTTTCAATATGTCCTTACAAACAAGACCTACATACACCTTACATTCGGAAATTAGACCTTGAGCTCATTAAATTTGCCTGGTCACTGATACACAGTTGTGTTTTCCCAGCCCCTTGACTGTTAAAATTTCCATAGAAACCTATAAAAATAAAAGGACATGACACATTTTGTAGTAGAGGGTTGGAGGTTTTTTCCTGCAGTTTATCTGGGAATTTTTAAAATAAATTTCTGTAGCTAACTTCAATTCTGTGTTAGTTTGTCAGGGGTTCAGGATGGAACAGGATTAGCCAGAAAACAAAACAAACCAAAAAAGGTGGAAAAGCTGACAACAGTGACACACCAGAAACAAAAGCTTCACTGTGTTTCCCTATCTACCTGCCTGGGGAAAAAATTGCCACAGTAAATGCTTTAGTATTAGGGAAAGGTTTTCTGAACAGACACCTGAAATAAGGATAGGTTTGGGAAATAATTTTCTCAGTTAGATATTTTTTACTTCATACGAATGTATCTGCTGTAATCTTACATCTCCTAGAGAGCTAAAACCTTCCTCTTGAGGAGATTGTTATTTTTATATTCTGTCAATCTGACAAAACCAAAACCAACCAAAAAAAAACTCACCTAGAAAAACTGCCTGCTGAAAATGCAGACTATGCTGCTTACTGAGAACTTAACACATAAAAGATTAAAACGAAAATGTTATTGAGAAATCTCCTCTTAGTCTTTCACCTCAAAATATCCCAACGCTGCGATGCGTATTTAGTTCAGTCATAGGTCTTCAGTTTCCAAATAAATAATGTGGTTCCTGTCTGGGTAAGACTGCTGGTATCCTAGAGGTGGCCACACCTGCCTGTGTAGGGAAGCGTGTCCTGTGGCACGCCACCATCACCACTATGTTTACATGATTTGCAATCCAAACAACATGTTAAGTCCCCATCTAATAAATAGGCAAAACTTCTATTGATTCTAGACTACTTTCGGTCAACTCAGTGAAATGAAAAATACTACCTTTTTCAAAACCATGCACAAAAGACTACTGTAGTCTCTACTGATTTGCGAGAAGATTATTGTTTGAATATCTGCAGCTTTCGTCTAGTTGAATCAAAATATCTAACAGAAAACTTTTGTCCAAGGATTTAATCTGGTCTTTTACTGCCACTTGCCCATACACAGTAGCTCGAGGGAATTAAATGCAGACAATTAAAAAGAAGGATAAGTGTAAGAGCAACTGTAGTGACCCAGGCAATTTAAAACCAAGACTTAGAGGAGGTGCTGTTAATAAAGACTAAATAAGATATCCTTAATTATGTTGCATTTTATGTGGATACTAAAATACACTGATGCCAATAGATACATAATATTTCTAAGAATAAAATCATTACTAATGATAGTTGTACATGTAGAGGTTTTTATTCAGTTTCCCACAGTATCATTCTTTGAGCTTTTTCTGGTTTATTTTCTATTTATATATTTTATGTTGCTGGAATTTAACATTTATTTTTCTCTTTTTTTCTAGAGCACACAAATTCTAAGAATCCATCTTGCTACTAACAGGTTTTCTTTTGCTTTTTGATTTTTTTTCAGACTTTTGCATTGTCTTTGTTTCCATCTCATTTTATTTGTTGCTTTTTTCAGTCTCATTAGCTGTTTATTACACCTTAATTAAAATTTCCCCCATAAATTTTAATGTAATATTTCAACTGTTCATCCCGTAATGATACTGTTTTGACATTTTTTAAGTATTTTTAAAGTATTTTTCTTTTCATAAGGTAAGAGGCTATTTTGTCTCATTTGTACACTAGGTGGTTGTAAATGCCCTTGTAGGAGCAATCCCATCTATCATGAATGTATTGCTGGTATGTCTTATATTCTGGCTAATCTTCAGCATCATGGGAGTAAATCTGTTTGCTGGAAAATTCTATCACTGTGTCAACACCACAACTGGTGAGATGTTTGATATCAGTGAAGTCAACAATTATACTCAATGTGTGGAACTCATAAAAAGCAATCAAAGTGCCCGATGGAAGAATGTGAAAGTAAACTTCGACAATGTAGGAGCTGGATATCTTGCTCTGCTTCAAGTAGTAAGTAAATGTATAGATTTTCTTTTTGCTCTTTTTAAAGATATCTAGGAAAAATGGGCAAGTAAAGACTGTTAAGTACGGGAATAATTTCTTCATAACAATAATGTACAGTTCACACAACTCTATTACATCGTTTTGTGTAATTTTTTTTGTTAATGATAGTAGAGTACTTTTCCATTCCAAGTCTAGGGAATACAGTGTCATGATGATGATAATATTGTGAAAATAGTAAGTGTAAAACATAAAAGAATCTCCTTAGTGGCCCACAGTATAGAACTATCATATTCCTTAAAGCTTATTAAAGAGTTGTTCTGGTATACTAAATAAGTATTATGTTACTTACAGTATTATACTTGTGATGTATTAGATGTTTTTGTATTGCATAGCGTATTCATTCCATTAATTACTGCTACTTATACAAAATTTGTAAATTCTGTATCTCCTTCACTTCCTTATCCTATGCACTGTGTTCAGAACTGCCTTTATTCTCGGTACTGAGCATATTTTATTTATGTCAAAGAAACAAAGACCTTAGCTCTTTACAGGTTCCTTGCTTAGAATGGAGCTTCTGATAGCTGGGATCTGATCCAAAACACAAACAAGAAAGCATGCAGTTTCATTTAGATTGAACTCTGTAGAATCACTTGTTTATAACTCAACATCCAGCTTTACTGAATGAAAAGATGTCAGAAATGTCATGAGATTTTTACAGCTCTGATATTCAAAGTTATCTAAGAATTATATGCTTGTCTCTTCTGTCTCAGAGCAGGTCAGTATCTCTAGCTGACTTTACTTCCAAAATTACCTACCCAGCTTAAAATGTTTTGCCTGTAAAGGCAATGTGACTCTTATGTGCTGAGTTGTAGTACTGAAAGGTGACTCTGGTTCTCTGACTTCAGATCTCATTGCTACCATTGCCTCTGAAGATGTGTAAGAAAAACTGCTTCTCTTGAAGCTGTGTATGAATGTCATCTGTGTCACACATCCAGACAGTCTTGGTCTTTAATACGACTACTTCACTACTGTGAACCTTTCATTCTTCTTCTCTCTCTCTTTTTTTTTTTTTTCTGATTTTTCATAATTTTCCTTTTCAAATATTCCCTTGACTTTTGCTTTCCCCACAGAGATTAAGGAATCTTTGAGCATGTATTGTGTCAAATCTTCATCTGATTGCCTCCACTAACATTTTCCCTCCACTCTTCTCCTGTATTTGTTGCTCTTATCTAACTCTGATCCTTTCCTACTATTGCTATGCAGTTGCCACCAAATGGCTGGCAATTGCCTACCGAGCCAGAAAGATCTGTGAAGCCTGGCTTGAAGCACACCTTCTTGGTAAATTGGTATTGCACCGCAAGATTCAGGAGGGTATGAACACTTCCAGAGTGCAGGTTTTCTGCTGTGAAAGCTTGCAGCTGTACCAAAGTACCAGTGCTACTTCTGGCAAGCACAGATGGAAATACACTCCTCGGGATGTTTCCTCTCCTGAACCTCTTCAGGAGCGATGCTCTTTGTTAATTTCACAGGCTTTTTAGCTCTTTTTTCTTTATTGTGAATAAGCTTGGAAACCCTGGCTAATGATTGCACACTCACACTTTCAGCTAGCATATTACACCAACTTTGGTGTTCCTTAGAAAGTGGACATTCTGCATCCATGAAAATCGCCTTCTTAGAGCAATTATGGGAGATCTTTCTCACTCTCCAAATGAAAAAATCTCTATAGGAACTCAGCCAAATTTTTATAGATGTCAATTACAGCTCTTTCACAGTCCACTTTTTTGGTCTTCTGTAAAACAAGTTGCTCACGAACCAATGTATATTTTTACTTTGAACAGTCCATTCCTTTTATTTATGTGGAAATAAAACATTTCTAAAAAGAGCAGGTCAGTTTAGACACAGAAAAAACATTCAGATGCATGTTGATTTCTGTCCAGAAGTCGTATTACTGATTCCATCAATTAATGTTGTAAACTTAACAAAATGGCTGTGGCCACGACTGATTCTAGTAGATCCTACCTAAATATCTCCAGCATTAATGTCTGTCTAAGTCTATCATTCTTCATCTGCAAAGTAAACATCTGGAGCTCCAAGCACACTGTTGACTTGCTGAGACCTTCAGAACCTGGTTTTTAATATTATTTGAATACCTAAAAAAAAATTCTCAAAAAACCTAGTAATACTATGAAAAATATTTTACAATGCCTGCATTGTTACGTGTGGTTTAAAAATTTAGAAGTGATTTTAAAAGTGAGGTCCAGATAAATAAACAACCTAGTTATTGTACAGATTATGAATTTTTATGGGAAATATAAACAACTTTGTTTTATTTCTAGGCTACTTTCAAAGGATGGATGGATATTATGTATGCTGCTGTTGATTCACGAGATGTAAGTGTAAAATTTTCAAAGGTTAACTGCTGATTGTTTTCTGATAAGGAGTATAGCATTTATACAGCTAGACACACAATAGAACAGCTACACACACAACAAAGAATTATCATCAGCACCAATACGTATTTTTTTGAATCCCAGAATTTTTACTGGAAAGAATTAATCCCACTTCCTTCTGTTTAGCCAAAAAAGCTAAATTAACTTACCTGGATATATTTTTTTTTTTTGTAAAGGATGACATTAATGTAATAGAACAAAGAAGTGGTTTTTAAAAAATTCTTCTGATGGTCATGAGTATGAATTAGTTTAACATTATCTAATGCAGTTATTAAAAATGGAATACATTCATTGGGTTTTATAATTTGTAACTGTGCATTTTGTTGTTTCCTTAGATTGAGCACCTGTGTTACCTAGATAATTTAAGTGCAATTAGATTTTAAGGTTGAAGATCATCTGTTAAGCTTTCTGGGAATTAGAATTTTATTTTGGCTACAAAACTAAAAGTCTGTTTAACTTACATAAGTTGTCATGTTAATGATATTGTTTCCCAGAGTAAAATATCCTGTTTCATTATCTTAGCATTTCTACCCTCAAGCTTGTTGTGCTGTAGAGGTGCAGATGCTGGGATATGGAATCCAGAAAAATAGAGACAATAACAAAATCTTCCTTCAAAACTTGCCTCAATTTAATGGATTTTGCAAAACATATATTCACTAGAAATTTATTGAAAGCATCTTTTCCTAGCTGGATGTAAGAATGCTCATGCAAGATCAAAAGAGTTCCAGGGAGATTTAGGCAATAGTAAAATTTATTGATTCTGTTGAATGATACTATACTGAACACAATATAAAATATTTCGATTTCTGCTATTAAAATTTTAAGTACTAATGACTGCTCTCAATCCCACATTGCTTCTTCCTTCTATATGAGGAACTTTTTATAGATGTACATGCACAAATATATCTGTTGGCACATTTGCTTAAAAATTCCATATGAACAATGATTCTGTCAGCTTCCAGTTCTCCAAATATTGATTGGAGTGAACGTGTTGGATCTTTTAATAAATTAGTGCCCTTGATAACTTTTCTATCTGAGATGGCATATACTAAATTTTAAATTATATGCATTGATTTTATATCTATTATTCTCGTGGGTAATAAATTTTTTAATATTTTGTAGGTAAAAGATCAACCTAAGTATGAGGACAACTTGTACATGTATCTCTATTTCGTCATCTTTATCATATTTGGATCATTTTTTACCTTGAACCTTTTCATTGGTGTTATTATAGACAACTTCAACCAACAAAAAAAGAAGATAAGTATTTAAAATAGTTCCATATTGGTATGAATTACTAGCTATAATGAATGAATAAGTTATTTCTGTAAGGCTAATAAAAATCAAAAGTCATTTCAAGACCTTAAATAAAGTGTCTCTTTTTTAATGATTATCTGTGCTAAAATCTGTGGATGTGATTCCGAACTTGGCATTTTTAGCATTTTGACAAGTGAAAAGTTGGTTCATAATAATTTTAAAATTGTGTAAACAGTTAAAATGAAGATGGGAAAACTGAAAGTGCATTTTTAGTTTGATTAGATGCAATATTACCTGGCATGAAATAACTTCTTTTTCAATTGACTCTAAAGAATTAAGATAAATTAAGGTAAATTAATTTTAATTATTGTTACAAACTCTTGACACTTAACGAAGACACAACATGGCATCGTGTTCATACAATGAAAAATGGATCTGCAAACTGATTAAACAGTAAGTTAAGTCAAATAGACCTCATATTAATAGGCTCATAGATAAAAGTAAAAATGTGTATATAAGGGCTTTATTTTTCTGACACTTATGAGAAATGAGATTAATTTGTTAGACACAAATTCGAGCTATAATTTCTTATCAGTTATAAAACAAAGGTGTACAGGGAATGGTATTTCTTTATACATTTGACATGCAAGTATGTTTAACTGTATTGATAATGCATACAATTCCGTTTTAAAGAACTTTAAAATATAAAAATACAAATAATCACATTTAAAATACTTTGAAGCCTCTTGATTCTTAGGTTTCAAATGCCAAGGTCATTTTAAATTTTTGTGTGCTGTGAAAAAGCAGTTTCATATGATTAGCCTTTTTCCAATCACCAAGTAAAAAAGCAATACCAGGCAGAATCTGTGGTAAAAGAAAATTGTGAACTACAGAAATTTCTCCTTGTAAAAATATACTTTAGCTTCCTAAAAGAGTCGTAAACATGTCTGGGGTTACTATGAATTTTGTGATGCTTCAGGCTGTGATAGCCAATTTAGCAGACTATGACTTTGACATTGTGCTTCCATCTGACTTAGTGCAGATTCATCAGTAAGCACAATTTACTTATACTGGAAGTCAGTCAGTTGCACATCTGACTGGCAGAATTCTCATCTGCAAACAAAGGCTGATTTGAGTTAGACGAGAGTCCAGTGGTGTTTTAATTTGCTATGGCATGACACAAATTACTTTTCTTAATTTTGTATCAAAGGTGGGGGGTTTTTCTTGCCGTTAAAACCCACAGATTAGATACGAATACACTCCTTTACACAACTTGTGCCTCAAAGTTAGGCCTCTTTTAGACCTGTCTAGCTGTAATCCTAAAAGTCTATACAGAATATAGGACATGTAAGGCACTAGTCACGCTCCTGTTCACTAAATATATCCTCATCAGCAAATTACTGAACAGCATCAGTATAGCAAGGGCCCTTTTAGCCATTTCAGCAAAAGTGAGCCTGAAGACACTGGAAAAGCTCAACTGTCAAGCTGACAAGGTACCAGTAATGGGGTTCTTCTGTGTGCTAGGAATGTATATGAGCATCCACACTATAAATGCCTGAAAAAAACCCCTCGTTTTTATATAAATTAAATATAATTTTAATATTATATTACAGAGAGACATACTGTAGTTAAATGTTTTATGTGTGGACATGATACTAATTAATTTTGATATTATTTCTTTACTTTGGAGGCCAGGATATATTTATGACAGAAGAACAGAAGAAATATTATAATGCAATGAAAAAACTGGGATCCAAAAAGCCGCAGAAGCCTATACCGAGGCCAGTGGTAAGAGTGATTTGATTTTTACACCTCTAATATTAAATACTCATTTGGAAATATGATCTTATGCACAAGATAAGGTTATAGGTCTGGAAAGAAAATATTTTTCCATTTATTTTCTTGTAAAGGTAGAAATTGTCCCTTTTAAAATCCATCAGAGTAGATAATTCATAATTTGTTTAAAAACATACACACCAAAGTATGAAGAAAATCATTTAATAAGGTTAATATGATAAATATCAAAATTCCCTGCCTAAGTCCTAGAAAACCACAATTGATTGGATCATTTTTTGGTTCTTGTTACCAGGGACAAATTTCCTGGTTTTTCTCCTCAAAGAGAATTTGTAGGAAATGGGGATGCGCTGGCCCTTGCTGCTGAAGACTGAAAGGGGCACTGGCAACCTAATGGGAAGGACAAATGCAAAAAATCTTACAGAATAAAAGAATGGCCTAGGGAGTAAAGCATAGACTAGGATAAATTTCTCTCTAAGACACTACTCTTGTTATTTACTGAACTCCTACACTGTTTGAAAAAATAAAATACTTGTTGCACCTTATGCACCAAGTGGTTAAAAATAGACTTTCTAAGGAGAGACATATGGCAAAAAACATTGAGCTAAGTACTAAAGAAAATCTAGGATATTACAGTCATGGTGTGTTTGAGACATGTATCTTAAGCAGTCCGATGATCTCACCAAGCACAGTTAGTTTAAGGAAGAAAGAGGGTTAGCATTCTAAAACCATCTGAGAAGAAAGATAAGAAAATTAGTTTCTATTCAGCTGGTACCCTTGCTGGCTATCAATTTACACCACCTATTTTACCCCAATAATATTAATTGTCCATTGTATTACTCTTATTATTGCACTGTTTCCCTTCTTGTCTCTTCAGCCAACAGTGGTGAACTTACTGATTCACTCTAACAGGACGAGATAAAAACCGGCATGTGTTGGGCTTTTATTAACGCCTGTACTGTGAATGGGTCTTGCTCTGCACTCCTAAATCTTGAAGGGAGTTGTTTTCTCATTTGGCATTTTAAAAGACAGTTATTTTCACTGTATAAACCGTATTCCATTTTTGTGTTTGCAGAACAAATTTCAAGGCATGATCTTTGATTTTGTAACCAAACAAGTATTTGACATCAGCATCATGATACTCATCTGCCTTAACATGGTCACAATGATGGTAGAAACAGATGATCAGAGTAAAGAAATGGAAACAATTTTATCCCGGATTAACTTGGTGTTCATTGTCCTTTTCACTGGAGAATTTGTCCTGAAATTAATTTCACTTCGCCATTATTACTTCACTATAGGCTGGAATATTTTTGATTTTGTGGTTGTGATTCTCTCCATAGTAGGTAAGAGCAATTCCCTTTCAAGAAAGAACTAGTGGAAGAAATATGAAACATTTGTTTCAAGTATGTTGATACTGAATAAAAAATTTTCTTTTTCGTAGATGACTTACATGATGATTCAGATCTCCATACTATCTAGCATACAATATATGCAGTGTTGCATATAAGATTTTTATCTCTCCCATTAGATTCACTCTCATTTTCCACATCAAAAGACATAACAGAACTGTTTGGCACATTAGATTAATGTGTACAAAAATAAAGAGGAACACAGATTTACTTTCAGTATTAAAACTGAAAATTATATGAAATGGGTGAGATTTTTAGTACTTTTGCTAACTAAGATTTGTCAGTTAAGAGCTAGTGACTGTCCAAGGTACAAATGAGTGATACATCTGAGAAAGATTGTGCTGATAAAGTGTAGATCTGTTAAAGAAATCTCTGATGTGCAGAAATTAAGCCAATATTGTCCTTCATAAAAGACAGTGATTGTAGGCTCAGCTTCAAGAACTAACTGTATCTAAGACATAAACTTCCCTATCCCAACTCTTTTAAGAACTACTGAAAGCTTCGATGGGCTACTTGCCTCAAGCAGTCTTTATTTTATTTATTTACCCTCTCTAGGATAGCATTTCAACATAAGGAAGATGCTTTCACCTTAATAACAGCTTTCAATAAAATGTAATAACTTGTATAATTTTTTGCTATAACACAGAATCCCTATACTGGTTATTTTGGAGATAGCAATAAATAAATCTTTCTGTGGGTAATTTATTAATCTCAAATTGTATTTGAATTATTCACTTTTTTTTTCTAGGTATGTTCTTAGCTGAGATGATTGAGAAGTACTTTGTATCCCCCACACTATTCAGAGTCATCCGACTTGCCAGAATTGGTCGAATCCTGCGCCTCATTAAAGGCGCTAAGGGAATCCGCACTCTGCTTTTTGCTTTGATGATGTCTCTCCCTGCTTTGTTCAACATTGGGCTGCTGCTCTTCCTGGTCATGTTCATCTACGCGATATTTGGCATGTCCAACTTTGCCTATGTCAAGAGGGAAGTTGGGATTGATGACATGTTCAACTTTGAAACGTTTGGCAACAGCATGATCTGCCTGTTTCAGATCACCACGTCCGCTGGCTGGGATGGTTTGCTCGCCCCGATCCTTAACAGTGGGGAGCCAGACTGTGACCCCCATAAAGATCATCCGGGGAGCTCTGTGAAAGGTGACTGTGGCAACCCTTCTGTTGGGATTTTCTTCTTTGTCAGCTACATTATCATATCCTTTCTGGTAGTGGTGAACATGTACATCGCTGTGATTTTGGAGAACTTCAGTGTTGCTACTGAAGAAAGCGCTGAACCCTTGAGTGAGGATGACTTTGAGATGTTCTATGAAGTCTGGGAGAAGTTTGATCCCGATGCAACACAATTCATAGAATATAGTAAATTATCAGATTTTGCAGCATCATTAGATCCACCTCTTCTAATAGCAAAACCAAACAAAGTCCAGCTTATTGCAATGGATCTGCCCATGGTGAGCGGTGACAGAATTCACTGCCTTGACATCTTGTTTGCTTTCACAAAGCGTGTACTGGGGGAAAGTGGGGAGATGGATGCCCTCAGAATACAGATGGAAGATCGGTTTATGGCAGCCAATCCTTCTAAAGTCTCCTATGAACCAATTACAACCACATTGAAACGAAAGCAGGAGGAGGTTTCTGCTGTCATCATTCAGCGTGCGTACAGACGTCACCTTTTAAGGCTAAAAGTTAAACAGGTGTCTAGTATATATAATAGAAATAAAAACAAAGAAGGAGATGGACATATTATAAAAGAGATAATTATTGATAAACTAAAAGGGAACTCCACTCCAGAAAAAACGGATGAGAGTTCTTCTACAACTTCCCCACCCTCTTATGACAGTGTAACAAAGCCAGACAAAGAAAAATATGAAAAAGATAAAGCAGAAAAGAACTACAAAAGTAAAGACATCAGGGAAAATAAAAAATAATGGTCTAAGAATTTTGTTAATGGGACAACTTGTTTACAGTCTTTGAGAATGAAGCATCAACTGGACTCCTGCAGGAGACTTATGCCAAACTGACAGTTTTTACACATATATATGTGTGCGTGTGTGTGCGCGCGTGTGTGCATATATATACATTATATATATACATACTTAAGGTCAGTGCCTATAACAAAACAGTGAACCTCCATCATAAGACTGTGACTCTGTTAATCAGGGTAAGAAACTTGACAAGAGGTTACTGTTTTCACTACAACTGACACTGCTAAGAATAAGGGAAAAGGTGGCTCCATAGAGAAGACGGAGCATGAAACGAGTGCAAAAGGATACTTTATGTTCCACAACACGTAGAACAGTAATTCTCTTCACTGTTTGTAATGCAACTGCCACATTTGTCATATTTTTACAAAAACTGTATTAGTGTATTTATCATTTTTTAATTCACAGGTTGTTTACTATTATATGTGACTATTTTTGTAATAGGTTTTATGTTGGGAAAAGAGGTATGAGGACCAGGAGTTCTACTATCAGATTCTCTATAGATACAGATAGAAGTGATTTGCATAGACATGCTGCACTGGTCCATCATGCATAAATAAAAATATGACATTGCACAAAGCTGAAGATTTTAAGAAATTTCATGTTTCAGGGTTGCTCATAAATTTGAGGTGTTCTAACTACTTGTATGGCTGCATCCAGATTATGTGCATCCAGATTAATGTGCCTGGAGAGTCTCCTCTAATTTACAGGAACCTGCAAGGACTTACTTTTATGTGAATCATTAAACATGAACAAGTTCTTGTTTATGTTAAACTATTTACAGCTCAAAAAATACTGTGCAGTTTCTGCACTTGAAAAATAGGTAAATAGGTTCACCAAAATATATCTGGGAGTTCTTTT